>OX063288.1:15229195-15391695 GCA_944039245.1 Nebria salina
ATGGCATGCATAATGTTTTCTGCCTGCGATAATGGTATATACAAAACTATAAAAAAACAGTCTTAATTATAACAAATAAATGTATAAACTACCTAATTATTAAATTGCAATTATTAATTTATTTGTTGATTTCAATAAACATATCATATTTGCTTATATCACAATCCTTTGAACCCCAAACACTTGAATAACATATACAGCGCGCGCGGTAGTTTCCTTGCGCCTAGACGTTAGTGACTCGCGAGAGTGTCTATAACTCGGTTACTAATTCCGGCCCCGTAAATTTTATTTTTCCATTTTGAAGAAGAAGACTTTTACAATCTTGTGGATAAATTAAAATTCATGTATCACATGGAGAACATGAAGAAAAATTAATTTGTTTATTAAAAACTTAATTTTTCAAATATAAATTAAACGTAAATTAATTTTTTAAAATATATTTAGATAGGTCTATCTATTAGCTACATTTTATCAAAATTTCATAAATTTCTATCAACTAATATCTGAGATATTAATTATTTAATTGATTAACTCAAAAATATTCAATAGCTTAAACTCAAAAATTGAATTTTTTTTTTCCAAAATATTTTCAGAACCTAATTTTTATTCATTAGATCTACCTAAATATGAATTTTGAAGAAAATCCGAAGACCTTGTGTAAATCAGTAGCACACTTGGGAAACTCTTACTCTATAGTAATATTAAGATTGCAGGGCATGGTAAATTTAAAATTAATGACCATGTACGCATAAGTAAAATGAAAGGTCTTTTTTATAAGTCATACACTGCAAATTAGTCAACAGAAATTAAGTATAATATATAGTACAAATATGTTTTATAAATGTATTCAATCCTGATATATAAAATATCTATACATTCAAAATTGCGTTTTCGTGTTTTATAATCTTCAATCGCATCGCCTGAAATATCACAATGTCCCCATGGTAATGTGTCAGTCGAGTTAGGAAGTATATATCTTTTGTCATCGTTTGCTCTAAGTACAAGTTTATTTTGCTCGATAGTAAATATATTATGTTGTTTTGATATAATATTATTTTGTTTTTCATGTGTATTTATATTGTTAAATAATGTTTGTTTATAGTCATGTATTGTTAATGATCTTGTCACAATATTCGATACCCCTTTTGCTTTGGATATTGATTTATCAATATCCAAAGCAAAAAAGTACATTTTAGAGCGTCACCCCGCAAATTCAGTCATTAATTATCCAGCGTCTTCATCTTTAAATAGTCCAACAATTTTTTTATTGGCTGAGGTATCCCATATCTATTTTCTGTTGGATAGTCTGATGCATCAAATCTGTGGATATCTTTTTTAATTTGTATGTACGGATCTTGTTTAAATTCGTAAATGAGTGAATCAGTATCCATGTACAACAATTTTGATTGTTTAAGTTTTTTGTATGTAATTATAATGAAAATCATACATTAAATATTTGCTAAGCTCCAAAATAGCCATTCCAATGTATACCGGTTTATTAAATTTAATTTTTACTTTATTTAATTCGATTGAAGTTAAATTTGCTGTAAATATAGTTACCTTTTTAAAATTTGGTTTTGCAATCAATTTTCTCCATCCCATTTAGAGACTAATTTTATATTTCTATAGTTCCGTAAATTTTCCATGCTTTTTCCATAAACGGCGTTATTCATTAGTTTATAAAAATTTTTTTCAAAATCGTTTTTAGCTAATTTCCTTAATTTAGTGTTCAGATCAATATATTGTCTAAGCGAAAATGGTTGTTTAAATTTTATAACACGGTAAATTTTATCTAATTTCACCCCAAGTGCTAATGCTTCTTTTAAATTTTGATAGTGGATAATATATTTTTTCTTAGAGTTTAATGTAGTCAATAGTTTTTTAAATTTTGAATCTGGTGGTGTTTGATGTTCAGGGCATAATGGAAAGTCTTTATGTATGTTGTGTAAGTGTTGAGGATACTCTAAGTAAACTTCAAAGATGTAACCGTTAAAGTTGTTCACCAGGATGGTATTTATATCAAGTATACTAATCTGATCGTCTGTTAACCATTCAAAACTGCTATGTGGTAAACATTGCGTTATTTCCCAACCGTATAAATTACAGGCGTCAAAATACATAAGGTACGTCTCAGAATCAGTTGGTACATGTGAAGTCATGTAATGATTGTTGGCGTGAGCGTATCGATTACAACATTGACTAACACCCCCAAGAATTCCTCGTTCAAAAAAAAGAAGCATATTGATGTCAGTCAGTTTTTCCAGCTGCACAAAAGTCATCCTTTGCGAGACCTATAAAATTAATCAAATTATTTCTTTTTAATAAAATATTAAATTATTTTACCAGGGGTAGTGTAATAATGAACTGGATCAAGAGCATAAGATGTTAAACATGCATCTCGAAATTTTTCAAAAATATCAGCCGGTAGTATTACATCAGTTTTTAGATATAAATCTGTATAGTCTTGAAGTGTTTTATGATTAAATGTGTTACATACGACTTTTGCGTGTTTAAGCTTGGAATAAAAATTGTTTTTCGTAGGTAATTGTTGTTCTCTAAGTCGATCCCATGAATTCACATAGTCGTATGGAAAAACACCTTTTCGCATTAGTAGTGCAAACTGATTCTTGTCTGGATAATTTTTCTGTAATATCTTGAATGCTTCTGGTGTCATATAGTTAACCAGCTGATCCAGAGCACTACTCATGAATCTATAATTAATAGAACAATTTTCATGTAATATATATATATATATAAGAATAATTTAAGCAGTTGAAAAAGTAACGGATACGGCAGGAATCGAACCCGCGACCATCGGTTTCGCGCCGATCGCTCTAACCAACTCAGCTACGCATCCACTGACCACAACCGTCCCTTTTTCAACTGCTTCAATTGCCAAGTGTTAACAAATACGTTCGAAGACTTCACACTGTGATATTGACAACGAATAATTGTAACGTAGGCTACTAGGTACGGAAACCCGCACAGTACATGAAATAGAAATATTTTTTAATTATTACTATTAACGAAATTCACGTTAAGGTACATCTAAGAATAATTTAAGCAGTTGAAAAAGTAACGGATAAGGCAGGAATCGAACCCGCGACCATCGGTTTCGCGCCGATCGCTCTAACCAACTCAGCTACGCATCCACTGACCACAACCGTCCCTTTTTCAACTGCTTCAATTGCCAAATGTTAACAAATACGTTCGAAGACTTCACACTGTGATATTGACAACGAATAATTGTAACGTAGGCTACTAGGTACGGAAACCCGCACAGTACATGAAATAGAAATATTTTTTAATTATTACTATTAACGAAATTCACGTTAAGGTACATCTAAGAATAATTTAAGCAGTTGAAAAAGTAACGGATACGGCAGGAATCGAACCCGCGACCATCGGTTTCGCGCCGATCGCTCTAACCAACTCAGCTACGCATCCACTGACCACAACCGTCCCTTTTTCAACTGCTTCAATTGCCAAGTGTTAACAAATACGTTCGAAGACTTCACACTGTGATATTGACAACGAATAATTGTAACGTAGGCTACTAGGTACGGAAACCCGCACAGTACATGAAATAGAAATATTTTTTAATTATTACTATTAACGAAATTCACGTTAAGGTACATCTAAGAATAATTTAAGCAGTTGAAAAAGTAACGGATACGGCAGGAATCGAACCCGCGACCATCGGTTTCGCGCCGATCGCTCTAACCAACTCAGCTACGCATCCACTGACCACAACCGTCCCTTTTTCAACTGCTTCAATTGCCAAGTGTTAACAAATACGTTCGAAGACTTCACACTGTGATATTGACAACGAATAATTGTAACGTAGGCTACTAGGTACGGAAATCCGCACAGTACATGAAATAGAAATATTTTTTAATTATTACTATTAACGAAATTCACGTTAAGGTACATCTAAGAATAATTTAAGCAGTTGAAAAAGTAACGGATACGGCAGGAATCGAACCCGCGACCATCGGTTTCGCGCCGATCGCTCTAACCAACTCAGCTACGCATCCACTGACCACAACCGCCCCTTTTTCAACTGCTTCAATTGCCAAGTGTTAACAAATACGTTCGAAGACTTCACACTGTGATATTGACAACGAATAATTGTAACGTAGGCTACTAGGTACGGAAACCCGCACAGTACATGAAATAGAAATATTTTTTAATTATTACTATTAACGAAATTCACGTTAAGGTACATCTAAGAATAATTTAAGCAGTTGAAAAAGTAACGGATACGGCAGGAATCGAACCCGCGACCATCGGTTTCGCGCCGATCGCTCTAACCAACTCAGCTACGCATCCACTGACCACAACCGTCCCTTTTTCAACTGCTTCAATTGCCAAGTGTTAACAAATACGTTCGAAGACTTCACACTGTGATATTGACAACGAATAATTGTAACGTAGGCTACTAGGTACGGAAACCCGCACAGTACATGAAATAGAAATATTTTTTAATTATTACTATTAACGAAATTCACGTTAAGGTACATCTAAGAATAATTTAAGCAGTTGAAAAAGTAACGGATACGGCAGGAATCGAACCCGCGACCATCGGTTTCGCGCCGATCGCTCTAACCAACTCAGCTACGCATCCACTGACCACAACCGTCCCTTTTTCAACTGCTTCAATTGCCAAGTGTTAACAAATACGTTCGAAGACTTCACACTGTGATATTGACAACGAATAATTGTAACGTAGGCTACTAGGTACGGAAACCCGCACAGTACATGAAATAGAAATATTTTTTAATTATTACTATTAACGAAATTCACGTTAAGGTACATCTAAGAATAATTTAAGCAGTTGAAAAAGTAACGGATACGGCAGGAATCGAACCCGCGACCATCGGTTTCGCGCCGATCGCTCTAACCAACTCAGCTACGCATCCACTGACCACAACCGTCCCTTTTTCAACTGCTTCAATTGCCAAGTGTTAACAAATACGTTCGAAGACTTCACACTGTGATATTGACAACGAATAATTGTAACGTAGGCTACTAGGTACGGAAATCCGCACAGTACATGAAATAGAAATATTTTTTAATTATTACTATTAACGAAATTCACGTTAAGGTACATCTAAGAATAATTTAAGCAGTTGAAAAAGTAACGGATACGGCAGGAATCGAACCCGCGACCATCGGTTTCGCGCCGATCGCTCTAACCAACTCAGCTACGCATCCACTGACCACAACCGCCCCTTTTTCAACTGCTTCAATTGCCAAGTGTTAACAAATACGTTCGAAGACTTCACACTGTGATATTGACAACGAATAATTGTAACGTAGGCTACTAGGTACGGAAACCCGCACAGTACATGAAATAGAAATATTTTTTAATTATTACTATTAACGAAATTCACGTTAAGGTACATCTAAGAATAATTTAAGCAGTTGAAAAAGTAACGGATACGGCAGGAATCGAACCCGCGACCATCGGTTTCGCGCCGATCGCTCTAACCAACTCAGCTACGCATCCACTGACCACAACCGTCCCTTTTTCAACTGCTTCAATTGCCAAGTGTTAACAAATACGTTCGAAGACTTCACACTGTGATATTGACAACGAATAATTGTAACGTAGGCTACTAGGTACGGAAACCCGCACAGTACATGAAATAGAAATATTTTTTAATTATTACTATTAACGAAATTCACGTTAAGGTACATCTAAGAATAATTTAAGCAGTTGAAAAAGTAACGGATACGGCAGGAATCGAACCCGCGACCATCGGTTTCGCGCCGATCGCTCTAACCAACTCAGCTACGCATCCACTGACCACAACCGTCCCTTTTTCAACTGCTTCAATTGCCAAGTGTTAACAAATACGTTCGAAGACTTCACACTGTGATATTGACAACGAATAATTGTAACGTAGGCTACTAGGTACGGAAATCCGCACAGTACATGAAATAGAAATATTTTTTAATTATTACTATTAACGAAATTCACGTTAAGGTACATCTAAGAATAATTTAAGCAGTTGAAAAAGTAACGGATACGGCAGGAATCGAACCCGCGACCATCGGTTTCGCGCCGATCGCTCTAACCAACTCAGCTACGCATCCACTGACCACAACCGTCCCTTTTTCAACTGCTTCAATTGCCAAGTGTTAACAAATACGTTCGAAGACTTCACACTGTGATATTGACAACGAATAATTGTAACGTAGGCTACTAGGTACGGAAACCCGCACAGTACATGAAATAGAAATATTTTTTAATTATTACTATTAACGAAATTCACGTTAAGGTACATCTAAGAATAATTTAAGCAGTTGAAAAAGTAACGGATACGGCAGGAATCGAACCCGCGACCATCGGTTTCGCGCCGATCGCTCTAACCAACTCAGCTACGCATCCACTGACCACAACCGTCCCTTTTTCAACTGCTTCAATTGCCAAGTGTTAACAAATACGTTCGAAGACTTCACACTGTGATATTGACAACGAATAATTGTAACGTAGGCTACTAGGTACGGAAACCCGCACAGTACATGAAATAGAAATATTTTTTAATTATTACTATTAACGAAATTCACGTTAAGGTACATCTAAGAATAATTTAAGCAGTTGAAAAAGTAACGGATACGGCAGGAATCGAACCCGCGACCATCGGTTTCGCGCCGATCGCTCTAACCAACTCAGCTACGCATCCACTGACCACAACCGTCCCTTTTTCAACTGCTTCAATTGCCAAGTGTTAACAAATACGTTTGAAGACTTCACACTGTGATATTGACAACGAATCGCGATCGGCGCGAAACCGATGGTCGCGGGTTCGATTCCTGCCGTATCCGTTACTTTTTCAACTGCTTAAATTATTCTTAGATGTACCTTAACGTGAATTTCGTTAATAGTAATAATTAAAAAATATTTCTATTTCATGTACTGTGCGGGTTTCCGTACCTAGTAGCCTACGTTACAATTATTCGTTGTCAATATCACAGTGTGAAGTCTTCGAACGTATTTGTTAACACTTGGCAATTGAAGCAGTTGAAAAAGGGACGGTTGTGGTCAGTGGATGCGTAGCTGAGTTGGTTAGAGCGATCGGCGCGAAACCGATGGTCGCGGGTTCGATTCCTGCCGTATCCGTTACTTTTTCAACTGCTTAAATTATTCTTAGATGTACCTTAACGTGAATTTCGTTAATAGTAATAATTAAAAAATATTTCTATTTCATGTACTGTGCGGGTTTATATATATATATATATATATATATATATATATATATATATATATATATATATATATATATATATATATATATATATATATATATATATATATATATATATATATATATATATATATATATATATATATATATATATATATATATATATACATATACATATATACATATATACATATATACATATATACATATATACATATATACATATATACATATATACATATATACATATATACATATATACATATATACATATATACATATATACATATATACATATATATATATATATATATATATATATATATATATATATATATATATATATATATATATATATATATATATATATATATATATATATATATATATATATATATATATATATATATATATATATATATATATATATATATATATATATATATATATATATATATATATATATATATATATATATATATATATATATATATATATATATATATATATATATATATATATATATTGTACTTAACATACCTAAAAGAATCGATAAATCTTAGATTCATAACATTAACTTTTTTTGAAAAAGATATATAAATCGTTCTTCATTGCATGGTATTAATTGTATTTCCTCTTCATCACAAATATGACATGTGGTAGCGATGGTATAGTCATTAATGTTTTTTTAGTCATTTCTAATGGTTTGATATTCATATACAAAGTCTGCACTATTGACACAATCCTCTTTAATTCCGTCATTAACCATTCTGATGCTTTTGAACCATGATATGAATTGTAATACGATAAAGAATCATCATATGAGCATACCACTTGGTAACCAATGGCGCATGGTATATGATTTTGATATGCATTTATATAAGATCTTGTGGGATCTGGTTGACAAGTATCAATTGGGACTGTAAGACACTCAAAATCTGCATAAACAACAAATGGGTGACGTTCTTTTCTCATAAAGTTCTTGAAATTTAAGCCATTTCTCATCGTCACTAGGCATTTCATTCTTAACAGCATCCTTATATGAACAATCTTCCTCGTGACGTTGTAGTAAAGCTTCACTACCAAAATACTGTAGACATCGATCACAAATGAATTTTTATTGTTTATTCTTTGATATTTGACTGCTTAAGAGACGCGAGAGTAACTTAATCCAAGCATAATGTGATTTATCCTCTTGTTTATAATAAAGGAGGTTTACATGTTGATCTTTTTCTATATTTGGTATGGTGTAATGGTCCCACTACGCAATAATCACGACTCTTTCTATCAAACTCGAGACCGTACACATTGATTGATACATCATTTTGTTTTTCAAATTTAGATATATCACTCAGTGGTGTAGGAAAATGAATATCAGTTAAGTTGAAAACTTCATTTGGTTCTTGGAGATATGTTGATGGTCTATGAGGATTTAGAGAAATGGGATACAAAGCCGAGAGAAGCGACCACAAAAAACATTTTTCATCATTGTTTTGAACATTTACCACAGCCTTTTTATTTTTGATTGATTTGGGAAGATCGATATATGTTGAACCACCATTCGCTGGATTAAATTTATTAATGTTAACCTAAATCATATTCTATTAATATTTGCTCAATGAAAAACTCTTCAAGTCTACTTACTTGTAAGTATTTTATGCAATGTAGAGCTTTACCTGACTCCCTTTCTTGGAATTCATCCATTTTCTTGCAAATAGAACTAACTACGTGGTCAGCGAACCACACAGTGAAATCATTGCTGAGAGTAATCGGTGTCATCTTTGATGTATGGAAGATCTCAACGATGATTTCCTTCTCTCCTTTCTTCAACACATATTCACACTTCAAATCACATATTATTTTTACTGGTGAATGGTATTCAAACATATATTGTCGGATCACCAACAATAACTCACATTGTTTTAAAAATTCAATAGGATTAATAATATTTAAAGTATTGTTTATTCGTCCACAACGCACTCGATTTTTAAATGCACTTTGAATATCATTCCACTCAACACCATTAGAAGACATATTTATAAATAATTGTATAATCACTCCTTTCTATTATTAATATAATTTAAATTTCAGTATATTTAATCTGTAGACTGCGTATGAATATTTTACATCAATGTATTACAATAAATTAAGAGTAAATGAAATAATTTTATATATTATAGTCAAATAAAAAAAAATATATATATATATATTTATAAATATATATATATATATATATATATATATATATATATATATATATATATATATATATATATATATATATATATATATATATATATATATATATATATATATATATATATATATTTAAATGTTATTTAAGATATTACAAATATAACAATCGAATGGATCAACTACTTTATATATGAGTTCTTTACAATTATAACATTTTTGTGTGGTATAAATTTCAGTTGCATAAAAATTTATTTTATGTTTTTCTACTATTATGAATTTAAAATATGAAGATATTTTAAATTTAGCTTGAAGTCCACACTCATAACAATAATGCAGTACATCATGAGTATTAAGTCTTTGAAAGCATTTATATATTAAGGCGATGTTCCAATTTTTGTTTTTAAAAACATAGATTTTTTTTTTGTTCAATAATTTTATACAAAAACATTTCAAAAATATATAAAACAAATTTTAAGGTAAATTTCGAAACGGTTTCCAAGATATTTACATTTCCATAAGTATTAACCGGGCAATAAATACACTAAAATTAAACTTTAAACACGTTTTTCTCGAAACTTCATTTTTAAAAACGGTGTGCACTCTAGCTCAAAAAATAATGAAGCTATTGATTTAAATCTTTTTTTATTTTATTAATTAACTTATAATGCAGAACGCAAACCGACATTTTGAGATAAATATACATTTGTTCCATTTTTATTCTATCCTAAAGGTCCAATTTTGTGTACAAAACATAGAACTCACTCTATTTTCTAGGTTTTTCTTAATTTTTAACTTTTTATTGGTTTACGGGGAAGGTAATTTTGTTCTTAATAAAACCCCGTAGACTTTTTTGTTTTCGACATCCTGGACTGGCGTTATCGTGCACACCGCAAAACGCCTCATCTCCACGGCCTCTACTTTGTCACCTCTTATATAAGTAATTATGCATAAAAATAAAAAATAATTTTTTTTTGTATACTGCATGAGTTACTTAATATTTTAAATTAAAATTTAATTTTCTATCTAATAAAATAAAAGAGAGAAAAAATTATAAAAAATAGTCATTTATTTGACCAAAAAATTGGAACATCGCCTTAAACAAATATTCCGATAACGTAAAATATTTGATTGTACAGACATTTTTTAAATTAATCAAAATAAAAGCTGTTTAAGCATTTAAATGCAAATGTGGAAATATAAATAATAAATTAAAATTCATGAATCACATGGAGAACATGAAAAAAAATTAATTTGCTTATTAAAAACTTAATTTTTCATATATAAATTAAACGTAAATTAATTTTTTAAAATATTTTTAGATAGGTCTATCTATTAGCTACATTTTACCAAAATTTCATAAATTTCTATCAAGTAATATCTGAGATATTAATTATTTAATTGATTAACTCAAAAATATTCAATAGCTTATAACTCAAAAATTAAATTTTTTTTTTCCAAAATATTTTCAGAACCTAATTTTTATTCATTAGATCTACCTAAATATGAATTTTGAACAAAATCCGAAAACCTTGTGTAAATCAGTAGTACACTTGGGAAACTCTTACTCTATACACAGTATCCAATAACTGCTTTTCTTTATTAAATGTCACATCTTTTGGACTCATTCCTATAGTACGATGTTTTCTTCCATTATAGCTTCTTAATAATTTTGGTAAGATATTTATCCAATTATAGGATCCATTTAAACTGAAGTCACGCCACATGATAGATTCCAATGTACGATTAAATCTTTCAACTACACTAGCTTTGAGATTGCTATATGTTGAATAATGATTTATTTTATGTTGTTTCATGAGTTTTTTAAATTCCGTGTTGTAAAATTCTTTGCCATTATCAGATTGTATATTGTATGGAATTCTCTGTTGAGCTAGTATTTTACGCATAACCTGTGTGACATCATTCCCTGATTTTGATATCAAGGGCTTTGCCCACGCATATTTCGAAAATACATCAATTACAGTTAGTAAATATTTAAAACCTTTATTCTCCTGTTTATATGGTATCATTTCAACAAGATCACACTGCCACAAATCGTCAATTCCTTTTGTAATTACTCTTCGTCTTGTATAATTCCGACGAGCTGCTTTATGCAGTTCATTTACTATGTCCAATTTGCTTATCTTTGTGTGCAGATATATTTTCAACTAACTTATTTGAATTAAATTCGTTTTTTAAATATGACGCGATATGATTATGAATTATTTCAGGTGTATATTCAACAAAATCATTCAATTTCTTAGCAACGGATTTAATACTTAAATCAAGTGTGGCACATAATTCTTGATTTTTTTTATTTGAAGAATTTAAATCATAAATCATTACTGTGTTAGTATTAGTTAGTGAACTTAATTCATTTTTACATTTGTCGATAAATTTTTTATTAGCATCATTTGGAAATGTAGTTGATGCTAATTGCACAATCCTTTTCTTTTTCACATTATAAACTTCCTTTTCAGTTTTATCAATCCATACATGTAAAGTGGAGTTTATCTTATTTCCTAATTTATTAATAGATGAGTCAATGTATTCCTTATTGGAAGTATTAGTCGTAGTTAAAGAATTTCCTAATTCTGTAAGTATCGTATCGATATATCCTTTATTTACAGCATCATATTCTTCATAAGGTTTTGCTATATTTATTATTCGTCGATAAGATGCATCGAACTCATCAAAATTATTTGTATTTAAACTAATTTTATATTTTAACCCATATGACTCCAACTGTCTACTAAACTTGTCAACTGACATCTTGAGAATGATTAAGATATGAAATATTACTCAATTATATCAGCTTCTTTAAGTTCCTCAATTATCGACATAATTTCATCATCATGACCAGTATGACCAGCAGTCCTAGATGCGATTAACAACTTCAATCTTTCAATAAGTTCATAAGGATCATTCCAATATATATATATATATATATATATATATATATATATATATATATATATATATATATATATATATATATATATTCTCTTTTCTTTTTTAACAATTGCATATTTGAGGGTATTATACCATATCCAGATGTGGATTGTGATCTCTTTACTGTAATCGTAGGTTTAATTATATTTACATACTTCCAACTTCGTGAACCATTAAGTTGACCAGTGGAACTAAAATTTCTCCTATGAGCGTTTGTTTGCAATATTATATTTAAATATATATTTTTATCATTATTTGTAAATGATGAGGATACCTTTTAAATAATAATTCATACAGGCCCGTTGTTTCTTCATATCATTGATCTCCAATCTTAAAATCATTATGTTCGATCTCAACTGGCGTGTTACCGATTTTAAAAATATTATCACTATCTTTTCTAATTCTATATAATTTATTCAGTATCACTCTCATGCAATGCGAAAAAAAGCAAGAAAGGGGCTGCAATATCTCCTGCAAATTCTTTCAACTGTTCAAATTCTTCTAGACCCTCTAGAGTATTTGATTCCGTTTTCAATTGGGTTCTTGGTGAATGATCTTCATCTTTCACTGCTATATCATCAGGTTCCAAAAACGCTGGTTTGTGAGGTTTCTTGATTGCTCCTCTACTAGGTGTATCAACCGGTTTGCGATAATGTGCAATGGGAGTAGTAAATGGGGGAACATTTCCGCCAGAGTGAAAGTTCCCCTGGCGCCAAAAGAGAAAGTATGATTTCAATAAATGACGACACTATGGAATTTCCCAATTTAATTGGAGGTCACTTTTAGAAAGTATAGGGTGAAGGTCTGTTCGAAAGAATGTATGATTCATGACGTCACTATATTATTTTCCGAATTAAATAAATATTGTAACTTAAGTAACGTTCATCTATTTATTTATGACAATATTTATATTGTATGTAAAGACCGCAAGAAAACAAATCGAATATAATTATAGAAACAGGTACATTACCTGTATACAGATGTATATATATTTTGTATTGAAAGTTAAGAAGGATTAAAAGGAATTATAATTAGCAAATCTCAGGTACAGTAGCAATGCATTTATATACTTGTGTTTATTTCCTATATTAATATTATTATTTCGGATCGTCTTGTATTAGGTTGTAAAATTGGTTTCATTATTTAAAACTTTGCATATATTTAATGTAAATAAAAAGCTATATTTCCGTGACGTTAGAACTTACTGATATTGGGTGAAGTTCTATATAAAAGACGTTATTTATATAAAATATATCAGAGTGACAATATTATTATACTCCAACTATCTCCTTCAATACAAATCAAAGTAAGTAAATATTATTATTATTATTTAATTATATAAATAAGTATCGCTGAACATAAATTCGATCTTACAAGTGTGCCACAACTAATATTATTATTATTATTTAATAACGTATTTTAAACTACGAATTTCAATTTACAACCTGATGGTTTTAGTGTGTTTGTCTATTATTAATGACAATTAAAAATATGGAATACATGCATCTAAATCTGTTGTTAACGTCTTTTAGAAATGGATCATGCCAATCTAGCTGGAAGCTTAGAAGATTTTAAACCAATTAAAAAAATCACTGAATTAGGTTTAAATATTAAACATGAGATATACAACGTTAAAGCCGTATCTACAAAGTTTGGAAGGAAAATTGTGGTGGAGATGGATAACGCAATCGTTTTTTTACCACGCAGCTATTCAAAACTTACAGATGAGGAGGTAGAACGGCTGGATATTCGAATAAAAAGTGACAAAATGGCTATTATTCATACTGGAACAAAACCATGTGGTAGCGCAAAGGACGCTTTACTAATAGAATTTGTAAATTTATGAAATAAAACAATTTCGTGCTTAAATTAAATTACTATATTTGTTATTAATAATACCCACTATCCTATACATGTTTATGGTTCGTTATTTAGTTATAACAAACAATATGTCTAAATTATTCAAGAATTTTATTTTACTATATGAAACAAACTGACCTCTGACAAAAGACTTTATAATGGTAACCTACACTTGGAATGTCTATTATTGTACTATTGAAGAACGGCTCAAAATAGAAAGTTCACCCTAAACTAAGCTGCTAATGTATTTTTTCAAAATAACTTAAGAACGGATTTCTCTTTATTATCGTATTTTAATAACCATATAACTAAAAATTTTATTCAAAATGGTCAGTTTGTTTCGTGTATTCGCTACGCTATCATTACTTTACCAAAATGAATTACAACAGTGAGATCGACAATTTGAAATCTATTTTAAGTTTGTGTGCAAATATTGACCATAATAGTAATGAGGATGAAGAGCGACGTGAGGCAGATGAAAATAATGGATATTTCAAAATTTGCGAGGAAATATTATCATCTATTGATATTCCTAAGCTGCCCGTTGAACCTGCAATTGCGTCAAATAGTGTTCAATCTGCAATGGTACCCAGCATCGAAAACGCCGTAATAAACCAGGTTACACCTAATGTTTTACTCAATATTCAACACGGGAATGGTCAGTTGCGTTTTAATATTATTTCTGATATTGAAAAATTTGTAAAACGATTCAATATTGTTGGACGTCTTATCACGTTCCAAGTGGTCGATCCTCCTGGAAATATCAACCTTATTTCATGGTTTAAAAGCAGCATGGGATCCCTATTGGATTACATAATTGACTCCATCCCAGCATCCGATTTTGTAGGATTGACTCTGCATACACCATGCCTAACAAGTGGACCAGGATGGATAAGTTTCAGACGTGTCGATCAGCTGCACATTGATGTAGTATGGGACATGATTAGCCGTATATTGCAGAAAATGCGAACATTTTTGCAGACGGTGAATTTAATATAGAAATTACACGCGTTTCCATGCCTGTAAGTCTTGGAGGTCTAAAGGGTCATGGGCTTACATACGCCAAACTATGCCGTCGTAAACACGGTATTGTGCAGATAAATAATATCGATAATATCTGTTTAGCACGAGCTTTGGTTGTAGCAGAAGCCTGGGTTAATAAAGTGACAAATTTTAAAGAAATCGCAACAGACTTTAACGGAATACAGGGCGTGAAAGCCCGTGACTTAATTATATAAGCTAGTGTGAACATTCCGCAAACGGGTGCCGGTATTTTTGAAATCGAACAATTTCAACGTTATTTCACCGGTTATAACATAGTGGTGTAAGAATTTGGTGGTCGCGGTGCAGTCATGTTCGAAGGTAAACGAGAGAGTAATTTACCCCGTTTGAACATCCTTCACAGTGACACACATTTTTCGACGATAAAAAGTTTGACGTCAACTTTCTCGTCAAATTATTTTTGTGAACCATGTCACAAACCATACAACCAAATAGGTAACCATCGTTGTAGTAATACATGTCCTCACTGTCACCGTGTTCCAGCATGTAGTGTTAATGCGCCGAAAATAAACTGTGATCAGTTCAGCCTGCAAAAAGTATCATTCTTGTAAAAAGTGTCTGAAAACGTACATGAACGCCGATAAGAGGATACACACGCGTGGTAAAGTATATTGAGGTTTGTGTCAATCATATAAAATCGCGGGGCACAAGTGTTATATTAAAAAAGACAATACAACATTAGACAATAAACAAAAACTTTTTATTTATTACGGTTTTGAAACTCGTCAAGAGAAAATAATCGGTAAAGACGTTGAACATGAGGTGAACTTGTGTGTGGTTCAACAAACTGTGCTGAATCAAGTGACTTAAGTGTATTGTGTAATGTGTGTGGTATTAGGCAACATATATTCAAAATGAACGATTTATCGTCATTTGTAGATTACGTCCTTCTTCCACGCAAATCATTTTCATCCATCACATATATCGCTCATAACGCAAAAAGCTTCGACGCGCAATTTATACTAAAATATCTGACGGATACGCTGAATATGTCCCCCAATCTGATATTAAACGGGAGTAAAATTCTACTCATAGAATTGAATAATAATAAAATACGTTTTATAGATTCAATCAACTTTCTTCCTATGTCATTGTCGTCATTACTCAAAGCTCTTGATTTACCATCTTCGGTCAAAAAAGGTTACTTTCCACATTTTTTTAACACCTTAGATAACCAATCTCATGTAGGTCCTTTACCGGCTATTAGTTTTTACGGAGCAGATACAATGAGTAAGGATGCTCGTGAATTATTTTTAAGTTGGCATTCAAAGCAAACTTCTTCAAAGTATGTCTTTAGAATGGAAAAAGAAATAGTCGAGTATTGCATTTCCGATGTAAACATTCTTCGTTAAGCTTGCGATAAATTTAGAAAAACATTTATCGTAGATTGCAAAGTTTGTCCATGCTCCGAAGCTGTGACAATTGCCTCAGCTTGTAATCGGGTATTACGACGCGTTTATCTTATACCCAACACAATAGGTATAATTCCACGCAGGGGGTACAGGCTCGGGGACAATCAGTCCAAAATAGCATTGCAGTGGTTAATCAGTGAGGAGCTGAGGAGGAGTATTAGAATAGAACATGCGGGCCATGGTCGTGAAATAATTTTATTATCTAATTTAAAAGTTGATGGATATTATGCCCAAGAAAAATTAGTTTTTGAATTTATGGCGTGTTTCTGGCACTGTTGCGTCATGTGCTACAGAAAAAATCGACATAAAAGTTTGTATAATAGCACAAAAGAAAATTTAGATTCGCGTTTCCAGAGATCAACAGAAAAGGTACTAAAGCTGCGTACCCTGGGCTACACTGTTGTTGTGATTTGGGAATGCGAATTCAAACGACAATTAAAGATCGGCAAAGACCATGCAAAAGTTGTAGAAAAGCACTAGTTGTTAAATTATTTACCCCTGAGTCCCCGTGATGCATTTTTTGGAGGACGTAATGGCAATGTGTCGTTGTACAAGCAGGCGGTCAATAATGAAACAATCAAATATGTTGATGTTTGTTCATTATATCCATTTGTATGTAAATACGGCAAATATCCTCTGGGTCATCCAAAAGTGCTTGTAGGTGAAAATTGCCTAGAAGTGTTGGGTCGAGATAATAAAATTGATAAAGTGGAAGGACTTATCAAATGTAAAGTCTTACCACCCTGTAATCTATTCCACCCTGTTTTGCCGCGTAGAGTACATGGAAAGCTTATGTTTGTGTTGTGTAGAACATGTTGCGATGAGCTGGAGCAGAATGAATGTACACATAGTAGTGCGGAAAGGCAATTTGTTGGAACGTGGGTGGCTGACGAAGTACGTCGCGCTGTTCTGCTGGGCTATAAAGTTATCGATGAACTCGAGATCTGGCAGTATGAAGTAACACAATTCGACAAACAGACTAATACTGGCGGATTATTTGTCGAGTACATCGATTACTTTCTGAAAATGAAGCAGGAGGCATCGGGATATCCGGCAGAGTGCATCGATGATGCATCAAAAGATGCATATATCGCCGAATATAAACGCGAAGAAGGTATTTTGCTGAATCGCGATAGAATTGAAAAAAAATGCAGGAAAAAGATCACAAGCGAAACTGATGCTCAATTCATTCTGGGGTAAGAAATACTGATGATAGGAATATCATATTATTATTTTATAGTTAAGCCCAAACATTACTAATCTATTTATTATCTCTCAGGTATATTTGCACAGGCCGAGAACAAGATCCAGACTTCAATCATCGGTACCAGTGAAGAGCTGTACGAGATACTGGCTAATCCTTCATTGACGGTGAACCAGATTATCCGCGCTGGTGATAAGATATTGTATGTTAGCTGGGAATATCAGGTAGAGGCAGCAGAACAGATACGTACCGTAAACGTGGTAATTGCAGCCTACACCACCGCTCAAGCTCGTCTTTGTCTACATGATTATTTATATAAGCTGGACCGAAGAGTTCTGTATTATGATACAGACCCTATTATATATAAACATCTATCGGGACAATACGAGCCTCGTGTAGGAAATTTTTGGGGAAATCTCACTGACGAGCTCTCATGCTACGGTCCAGGGAGCTACATAAAAGAATTCATGTGTGGAGGGCTGAAGAATTACGCGTACAATGTGTTTAGCACAAATACAAACACTATAGTGCAAATTTGTAAAGTTAAAAGTTTAACCTTAAATTACAAAAATTCAAAGGTAGTGAATTTTGAATGTTTAAAACGTATGATATTGAGCAATGACATTGATACCCCCGTTCCCTGCCCGTGTTATTCTCAAAAGAGATTCGAACAACCAAAGACCATACAGTAGTTGCCCTCGAAACTAAGAAAACATTTAATATGAAATTCATGAAACGACGAATAGTGGAGAATTATGATTCGGTGCCGTACGGCTTTAAGAGGCAGAGAATAGAATAAGTTTGATTAAGATTATTTTTATAAGCCACTGTTAACTATTATTATTATTAATGTTTATTATTATTATTAATTTATTATCTTATTTGATTATGTTATTAGTTAGATAAATATATGTGTGTGTCAGCGTGTGCGCGTGTGTGCGTGTTTGCGTGTGTGCGTGTGTGCGTGTGTGCGTGATTGCATGATTGCATGATTGCATGAATGCAATATTGCACACTATATGTGTGCGTGTTTGCATAACTACACATTTTTTTCATTTTTAATAATATATATATATATATATATATAAATTAAAAAGAGAGAGCAATAATGAGAGCTATATAAAGAGCTCCAATTAAATATATATCTTATTGTTCAATTGCTGTTGTTGTTGTTCTGTTATTATGACTCCTAAATTTCAACATCCTTTTTCAACAATTGTCGCAGGGCCATCCGGTTGTGGAAAGTCTTATTTTGTTGTGAAATTTCTTGAAGACATGCATGAAATGAGTGATACTGTTTTTTCTCGAGTTACGTGGTTCTACGGTACGTGGCAAACGCTATATGACCGTATTTCAGATGTAAATTTTCAACAGGGTTTACCTGACATGGAGACGTTTGATGGGAAAAATCCTGAGCTAATTGTCATCGATGATTTAATGAGAGAAAGTAACGGTCAAGTTATGGAATGATTCACAAAGGGCAGTCATCAAAAAAATTTATCGGTTTTTTTCCTTACACAAAATCTATTTCACCAGGGAAAAGGGCAGAGTGATATTTCGCTCAATGCTAACTAAATGGTTTTTTTAAATCCACGTGACAAGGCTCAAATTCAACATTTATCCCGGCAAGTATGTCCGGAAAACACGAGGTTTATTCAAGATGCATATAACGATGCCACGTCTGAACCACTCGGTTATTTAATATTTGACCTTAAGCATTCTACGCCTGATTGGTGTCCTTTTAGAAGTGTATCACGTGATAATCAAGTGTATGTTTATCTACCGGTTAAAAAGTATAAATACAGCGATGCAAATTCACCGTCGATTGTTTCGTAAAATGCCTAAAACAGTGATCAACAACGCTAATTATCTGAGAGCTTTGCATAAGCTTAAACCAGACCATCGAGTATCATCATTAAAAAGTTCTGATAAGAAAGAGATACAATGCTTGTGTGAAATCGTGTACAATATTCTGCATGGTCAAGTTTCTATAAATAAAAATTAACGATCACGTTTAGCTCGTCATAAAAAATTTTACGTAAACTCGTACAGAAAGAGAGGGGATGGGAAGGTAGAAAAAAGATTTTAATTCAATCTGGTGGAGCATTTCTACCTCTTTTACTAGCGCCTCTCATAACGGGTGTACTTAGTAGCTTATTTAAAAGTTAAAAGGTCTAATTAAGAAAAATGGAACACGCAAAAAAAAAGATTCTTATTTCTTCAGAGGCGCTACAAAGACATCGTCAGCAGAATGATAATGCCATAACTACCGAGCTTGATAAAGATATGAAGAGTGTATTGTATTCTAAAAAACTATCTGATCACGAAAAATGGTCATTGTATCAGGAAACGCTGCAGCGATACTTACATTTTAAGAATCAGCAACGTGAACCTATACAAATTCCAATTATTAACAAGTTAAATATGAAGGATGATAGTAGTAGTAGTAATAATAATAATAATAATAAAGATCATAGCCAATACCTTCAGGTTAAAGAAGAAGAAAAAGAAGTAACTCAACGCGAACAATATGATACAAAAGATATTTTAACTATGTTACCGAAGAAATATCATGACAGGCAGCCTTGTCATGTATGTATAATTCAAAGACTGAAAGTTGTTGGTAGTGGTATTTCATTGAATAATTATGGACTAGTTCAGATAGATGGTAGAGTTATCCCTGCTTCGAATATCACTGACTTAGTAGGGGATACTGTACAATCAAGGCAGAATATTAATTAAATAAAAAAAATTAATATTCCTAGTGAGTTAGTATGTAATCACCGTCGAAGAAAATTCATATATACTCCTGATGTTAATCGTGTAACTAGAAATAAGAACAATACGGAGAATATTTCTGCATCACCATCAGAAGTGGACAGAGGTATAAGCTGGAAAAAACTAAAATTCTCAGCATGAATAAGCAATTAGCACTATATATTATGACCCATCACATCCCGCGCGATATTCAGGCTCTCAAAATCTAATTAACGCCGTATAAGGGAAATATAGTGCTAAAAGAATAAGGAAGTGGTTATCATCGCAAAATACGTACACTCTACATAAACCAATAAGAAAACGGTTCTTACGGAATAAATATAAAGTGAATAATATTCACGATTTATATCAGGCCGATTTGAATGATATGAGGAGTCTTAGTAGATACAACGATGGAATGAATCATATTTTAACAGCCATTGATGTATTCAGTCGTTTCGCCTGGACAGTGGCAATACCTAATAAAAAACCATCAACCGTTATAGAAGCATTCAAATTTTTTTTTAATTAAAGTAAACGTAAGCCTGTGTACATACAAACTGATAAAGGATCCGAGTTTATTGCGAGCTCCGTAAGAAAGTTTTTTACAAGAAAATGATATAAAATATTACGTCACACAGAATCCAAATGTAAAAGCCTGTCTTACAATAGTACAAAACATTCTGCTATTAAAATGCCGCCTAAAGATGTAAATGATCGTAATGTATTGGAAGTTTGGAGAACTCAGTATGACAATAATAAGTATAGCAATAGTGTAAGATTAAAATTTAGGCCTGGTCAATTTGTGCGTATTTGTAAGACAAAACACACGTTTGAAAAAGGGTATGAAAGTAACCGGTCCGATGAAATATTTAAAATAACCCACGCAATAAAACGTAACCCAGAACCAGTGTACAGAATAGTCGATTTAAATAATGAGGTTATTGAAGGCAGCTTTTTATGAGGCAGAATTGCAGCGTGTTGATGTAAAACACAAAGCTCGATATAAAATAGATAAAATAATAGAGACGCGCGGCACAGGTGTCAGAAAGCTAGCGTTTGTTAAATGGAGAGGATATAGTGAAAAATTTAACTCGTGGATACTAGCTTCAGAATTAAAGAAAATATGAAGAATATTTATTTAACACTGCTTAGCAATAGTTCTATGGACTATTTTCCAGGAAATACGACGACAAGTTTTTATTCATTGTTACAAAGAAATATCCGATTGAGTGGAGAGTGGGAGGTCGCCGTCTCAGAAGTTCAATACCCATCAACTTTTGACACCGTCAAGGCGCGATACTTGCAATCCCTGGGAATCTACGTTGTTACAAGTGTAAAGGGCGAGGAAGCAAAGAGGCAGTCCCAAACGCTACTCTCCGCTACCCCACTTCAACCGCAAACAGTATTGTAGTTACGCCACATATCCCTTCCAAATTATAACTAGTACATCACTAACAATGTAGTGTTGTGCTTCAATATTCTCCAATTTTATTAGTATATTAGACGGCAACATTAATTTTTTTTGAGTTTCTGTATTCGGGATTCCGAATATTCAGGCCACGAGTATGTCGCGGGTCTTGAAGTTTAACAGGTGTTATCAATTTGAGTTTATTCAAATACTATTGTATTTGTACTTTATAAATATTACTTTTGACAAACATAAAATTAAATATTGTAAATTACCAATTTTACTTTCTTATGCGAAGTATAAGTAAGTATTGTAATCATGAAAAATTTTGTCGAAATTGTTTTGATCTGGAGATTTTAACGGAAATATACCCTGTGACCTTCCCTGAATCGAGTCGGACTATTTGAGATGACGTCTATCTGTGTTTGTGTATTCAAACCGGAAGTGCATGTTTACTCTAGCCATTTTTTGCATTTTCTGCTATAACTCAAAAACGGTAGTACTTACAGTAAAATTAGTCAGAATGAAAATAAAAGCTATAATTGTTTCGCATTAGTTTTATTTAAAAATATTTATCAGAAAATGTACTGGTTACAAAAGAATAAGCTTTTTCAATATTCTGCTATAATTTAAAAATAATAAGTTATTTTCAAGTTATTTTCAATATTCCATTTAATACTTCTCACGCCTACTGCATTGACTTCACGCTGTATATATACGGATATGCGGATGGTTTGCCGATGAACCTCAGACGTATAAGAAATAAAAATTATAAGAAAGTTCAGTAACAGCACCTCAGCTTTTTTTCTTAGAATATGCTTGTCTACGCGTAGATAAACGGGGATTTCGTTTGGTATCTTTTTCATCTTTTCCCATAATTTATATATGCGTTGGTATGACAAACAAAGCAATAACACAAATTACACGATATATGGAAAAAATTCTTTATTCAATATTCTAACAAAAATCAATTGTCGTTTGCCCATGAATACTGAATAGGAAATAAAACATTCGCATATTTGGATCAGATTTGTTTTAATATTCATACAATGTAACTATTTGTTTCGTGTAATTACATTTATACTAAATATATTTTTCCCGCCAAAACGGTAACAATGATTATCACTTTTTCCATTTCGACAAAGGATATATAATCGTATTATTGGAAGTTGGAATAAAATTATTTAGACCGTATAGATAATTTTAGAGTGTTAAATATAACATTATTAGAATTTGAAATAATATAGTGAAGATCTTTTCGATAATTTTAGTAATATAAAAAAGTATTCCAATCTATAAAATAGTATTGTAAAAACGAAAAATAATTTCTACCGTGAATCACCAAAGATTTTCTAATAATAGTATGTATATTTCGATTGCAAGGAGACGAAAGGGGGAATGTCACCGCCTTGTGCTATCGCAAAGCGATAATATTATTGTTTCGAACAAATTGCTATAGTAGAGACATCTATCCATCATAATTCTTATTAAAAACACCTGCTCGTATATTCGTAATAAAACAATAGTAAGGAACGGTAATGCATTTTTTTTAAAACGTATGCAAGGTTTAGTTGTTAAACTACACTGCTCCGTGAAGTTTTTTGTAAAAATGTTACTTATATAGGCGTAACAATGCCGTAAAAAAAGTATCAATTTGTGAATATTTGATATTTATTTAAATTAGTAGAATTAAACGTACATTAGATTTAAGCACGGACCCGTGTAGAGACATCCTTTGTAAACATATTCATATTTTTTCAAGTATGATAAAGTAATGTGTATTAGCCTCAGAACGAATATGCCAACCACCGTTTTTCCTACTTTTATCACTACAAGTATCGCGCCTTAACAAAAACTCGAACCATATATATGTATCAAGACTTGAAGAACTAGACATGTATGTCGCATATGCTAATACACAGACGGATGACAGTGTTAATGCGCGCGTCTCTATGCAAGTTAAATAGTATGGTAAAATGCTACAAGGGGGTTATGCAACGATTTACGATATCATGAGTGAACTTAATGCCGGTGATATTCTTCAGAGAAATAAAATAACATTCACACATACTGAAAACCTGAAGCGAATTCAAGCGTTATATAATCCCGATATAATAAGTTCTATCAAACTTTCGTCGCGATTAATGCAACAACTAGGATACGATCCAAATGAAGACATAGTCAATAAGCCTATTGCACAAAATAGATATAATTTTTTAGTTGGAATACCGTCTCAACTGTTCATTTATTGTGAACTGATTGAGCCACAGCTTGTCGGTGATGTTGCGGCCTCCTTAATAAGATTCGTAAGCGTAGATATGAACGACTATATATATGGAGCAAATAAATCGGTTATATTTACAAAACCGCAGTATGTTCCTCTCATGAGAACCGAATTTGATCGCGTAGAAATTGATATAAGAACACACACTGGCGATCCCGTGTCATTTCAAACGGGTACACTGTGTGTGATACTTCATTTTAGACAGTGCAAGATAAACAATTAAAATGCACGTATGTCCATATCAAAGTTATTATAACCACCAGGCGGGATCCGGATTGGGTACAGCAGTATATAGAGGAGCAGCTTTTCAACGCGGACACGGTTTAGGAAGCTTTTTCAGTGGATTATTTAGGCGCATCATGCCGATGATCAGAAAGGAGTAGGAGCCGTAAATAAAGAAACTGTCAGTACGGGGATAAATTTTCTGGGGGACCTCAATGAGAATCTACCCGTTAAAGATGCCCTTAAAAATCGTTTATCTGAAGCAAAAAATAATTTAAAACGCAAAGCGGAGGCTAAGATTGACACGCTTCTCACGGGTTCTGGATATAAAAAGAAGCGTGTACAATTAAAACGCAACCATTTGCAGCCGTTGAGTGGTCGTGTAAAGAACAAATCTAAAACTCGTGATATATTTAATTAGTATGGCGTTTCTGCATAATCGTGCGAATGTGTTAAATCAGAATTAGACATTTTCGCTCTGCCACCCACACAAACAAGCATTGAAAATGGACAGTGGATTAACTATAAACCTTTGTCTTCGCTAACTGAAGATAGCCCCATAGAATTTGTAATCCCCGGTCACGGAGATTAATATATAGATCTGTCGCAAACAATGTTGTATTTAAATGTGAAAATAGTTTAAAACGAAAATGACGAACTGGCTCAAGGCGATGTGGTAGCGTCTGTAAATAACTGGTTGCACTCTTTATTTAGTCAAGTAGACGTATATCTTAATCAGAAACTTGTGTCACCACCAAACAATACTTATGCATATAGATCATACATTGAAACTTTACTCAACTATGGACGAGAAGCAAAACACTCTCATCTTACTTCGGTTTTGTGGTATGTTTATACAGCCGGGAAAATGGATTCAAAAGAAGGAAACGTAGGCTTTGATAAGTTAGGGCATTTACATGTCGATTTATTCAATCAGGAAAAGTTTCTAATAAATGGTGTAGAAATGAGAGTAAGACTGGTGCGATCAAGGAACAATTTTAATCTCGTATCAGATTCGACCAATTTTAAAGTACAAATAACTGAGGCGACACTACTAGTTCGACGTATGAACATAAATTCAAGTGTATTACTTGCACACAATAAAACAATTGAAATTACCACTGCCACGTATCCAATCACACGTGCCGAATGCAAAGTAATTACCATCGCTACAGGGGTTCAAGGGAAATCTTTAGATAATATATTTCTTGGTCAACTACCCAAGAGATGTGTTTTCGGTCTTGTCTCGAACTCATCATTTAATGGCACATATAAATTATACCCATTTAATTTTCGGCATTATAACACTAATTTTCTATCGATATGTGTAAACGGACAGCAGATTCCGTCTAAACCGTTGCAACCTAATTTTTATGATAAAAAATCATATATTCAAACGTATAATACGATATTTTCGGGAACGGGCATTCATTTTTCTAATGAAGGAAACTCAATAACAAGAGAAGAGTATCCTAATGGTTTTTGTTTGACGGCCTTTGATTTAACTCCGGACCTATCGGCTAACACTATGAACCATTGGAATTTAACACGTCACGGTTCATTACGCTTCGAACTTTGTTTTGAAACGGCCTTGGTGGAAACTGTAAATTGTATTATTTATGCTGAGTTTGATAATATTATAGAAATAGACAAAAATAGAAATGTTATTGTAGACTATGGTAGTTAATTATCTGTACACAATTTGGTTAATTTTCAATAAATATTTAATCTATGTAAATCTGATATTAGTTTCTCTTTTACCGTTGACCAAGGTGTGATTGTAGATTTACAGGGGTTTTATGGAAAACATAAAGAGTTTGTTGTTAAAGAGATGGCTATAATATCGTTAGATCATGCATTTTTGCATTACTTCTTGTTTAAACCACCATATGATAAACACGAGTTAAATAGTGATATATGTTATACAAACAACTGGTTAAAACATAAACATCATGGATTAGACTGGAACCATGGTTTTATTGAATATGAACATCTTCAACCAATATTAGAAAACATAACGTGTGAGACAAAAGAAGTGTTTGTAAAAGGACTGGAAAAGAAAAAAATTATAGAGAAAATTTTGCACCGTGATGACGTATGTGATTTGACAGACCTGAATTGTCCATCGTTGGAAGAATTACATAAGTGTAGCAGTTGTATGATTACAAGCTGCGCCATACCCAAGTCGCATAGACATAAGGTATGCGCTATTTCTAACGTGCTAAATCTTAGAACTAGGTACAATATCAACTGTAAGGATGAATGCGGTATATATCGAGGGGATTCTCAAGAATCGGTTTCGTCATGTCCCACATTATGGAGTTTATGCTGCAAATAAACTGCCGTACAGAGGAAATTATCCTTGTGCAATTGTTGTGAACACTGATCCCGATACGCAACCAGGAACACATTGGATAGCCATTTTTATACATCGTAACGGTAATGGTGAATATTTTGATTATTATGGAAGACCTCCGCACAGTTTTCATCATTTAAATTTTCTAAGGAGAAATACTCAAATGTGGACATATAATTCAAGTGTATTGCAAGATTTATACTCGACTGTATGTGGACATTATTGTTTAATTTTTCTGTTATTTAAAATAGAAGGTTACACATTAAATAAATTTGTAAACATGTTTAAATTTACAAATAATAATAAATTGAAAAATGATAGATATGTAAAAGGTTTATTTGATTGTTATTATTCTGTAAAGTATAAATAAATAATAAAAAATTCAATTATTACTCTAGTTATATAATTTTTATTAAATAATTTTATTTTCACTTATTATTATTTACAACTATATTATAAATTTTCTATTTTTTAATATATATGTACGAATGTACCTACTATCTAATTATAATTTTGTACAATATTTTTTTGTCATCTCAAATATTGGGCGAGATACGTCGCAGAGACTGTTATTTTTTAATAGTAGCTCGACCACACTACAGTCTCGGCCCGTCCTAACTTCTGATATAATATGGTCCTGCAATACTCTCCTGTACATGGACCGTATCGAGGGTGATAAAAGACGTAATCGCTCTTCAAGTGTATCGGCGTAATTTAAAACTACGCACAGCGGACTAATATTTTTTTCGCCTATCAACACGTAATTCCTACGAGTCCGTAGTTTTAAATTACGCCTGCCTACATAGTCCACGTTGACACCACCTGAACTGAAACTACTCTCATGACCCGTTAACCGCGCTTTTAGGTTACTCGACATACGGCGGAGCAAGTTTGACATAACCGTACAGTTATTTACAGAGATTGCATTTTTTCCCTGCACTACCCTCACCTCGGGAATAAAATTGGCTGTTGGATTTATTCCAACGAGAACATCTAAATTTTCACCGATGTTGAGTGTAGTACAGGAAACCAGAGGACCTGTAATGCTACCATGCGCGGGTATATAAAACAAGTCTTCGCCATTGTCGAGTATGGGTAGAGTGCGGCTGGCAATGTCGATAAAGACCAGTTCCAACTCGCCTATCTACAGGCCCTCATCATAGGCTTCGTGGACGACGTCCTCGACAAGGATTTCCTCGGTGCTGACCGCAGAGATTTTCATCCTACGGTCTATAAGCCCCTCTTCTGGACACACTTGAGCGTATGTGCCGTTAATGTCGTACTTCATATCGATATCACTGGAGTCTTCTGATTCAGATGAAGACATCTTCTCCAGCACCCTGAGGAATGAATCATCTTCCGAACTGGCGTACCACGCTGAGGATACTTCATCGGACTCCCGCGATGACGTTGAAATATTGTTTAAAACCTTCATTATGTCCTCCGATGATAAAGTACCCTTATCTTCCTCTTCTTTTCGCACAATACCAGATCCACTGTCAATTGTATTTCAAAATTAATGTGACAAATACTGCAGTTTATTTATTTCTCATATTATTTTCGTTATTAAATAACTGAATAATGTTGTAATTTTAATAAATAATTTGTTGTTTATTTACCTTGGTATAGAACCATCAAACACCACTCGTCCATTTACTCTTTTTAAAGAGAGCCTGTTAGCTCCTCGCAAAGTTTGAACTTTTAAAACAATAATTTTCGACATTTTGTTATTGGGCCGTTGACGATGAAAATTGTTGTATGCCTAAGCGAATACTGATTTTTTTTTTTGGGAGAGGAAATCTTCATAGAGACCCACAGCACCTGCGTGGGTACTGTGAGATTTCTACTCACTAAAACCTCTCCCCCCTCAAACTGGTACCCTGGAACCGCTGGCAGCATTACTTCGGGGTACCAGTTGTTTCGGGCGCGTTTCCCCTATTCCTTCTCCACTTCCGCCTGCTCGTCATGCGCCTTCTGAGTTATGACCGCCGCAGCAAACCTAGACACTGCTTCCCACTTCTGTCTGTCCTCCAGCATCCAACAGACCAGTCGTCCTGGCCACATCCTCTCCTCAAGCACCTCCTACACCGCTTCTCTTTCACCTTTCCATCGTTCACACTCGAAGATGGTGTGTTCAGGGGAGTCCTCTTCCTCGAAACAGTATGGGCAGCTACTGCACCTCCTCTTGCCTATCTTGCAGAGGTAGGTACCAAAGCTACCATGCCCCGTCAGCATCTGGGTCAAGAAGTATCCCACTTCTCCGTGCTGCCTCTCCAGCCATGGTCTGATCTCTGGGATCAACCGTCTGGTCCAGAGCCCCTTCAGCGATCCTTCCCATATTCTCTACCACTTTCTGTGCAGAGTCATTCTAGCCTCCTTTTTTATCCTCTCTTTACTGAGCCCTCTATCCTGCCACATTACCATAGTTCTCTCTACAGCAAGAAGCTGGATGGGCGGGATACCTGCCGGTATTAAGACCGCCTCTGCCGAAACCGTCCTGTATGCGCTGCATACCCTCAGCGCCACCTTCCGCTGGACTGATGCCAAGTGCTGCCTTGTTCTGGCAATAGCTAGCGCCCGCTGCCATACCGGGACAGCATACAGCATTATCGAATTTGCTACACTTCCCAGTATCCTCCTGCGACTACTTCTTGGCCCGCCGATTTTTGGCATCAGTCTGCTGAGGGCTGCAGCCACCAACGTTGCCCGTGCTGCGACTTCTTGTACGTGGGAGGTAAATGACAGACTCTTGTCAATTGTCACCTCCAGATATTTGACTAGTGCTTTCGGCACGATTTCCACGCCGCTGATATCAAAAACGGTAGGTGGAACCTTCCGTCTTCCTGCCAGTATGTCAGCCTCCGTTTTCTCCGGAGCAATCTGCAGGCCCATCCCTTCTATCCCCCTGCAGATCCTCCCTGCTGCCCTTTCCACCGTCTTCTTTAGGTCTCCCACCGTTCTCCTTGCTACCACCAAGCCCAGATCGTCCGCGAATCCTATAAGGATGGCTCCCTCTGGTAGTTCGAGTCGCAGCACGCCATCATACAGGACGTTCCACAGGTCCGGTCCTAGCACAGATCCCTGTGGGACTCCGCAAGTTACCTGGATCCGTTCTTCTCCCTCCTCGCTTTCAGCTAGGATGAACCGCTCGCTGAAATAGCTCGTTATCATCCTGACCAGGTAAGGAGCTACTCCCCTCTCTCTGAGCACACCCACGATCAGCCTCCATCGTGCTGTGTTGAACGCATTTCTTATGTCCAGGGTTATGAGGGCGCGCAGCTTCCTCGTCCTGTGCGTTCCTCCCCTAGCCTCGTCAGATATGCGCACAACCCACTGGACCGCGTCTATCGTGCTCCGTCCCTCCCTGAATCCGAACTGGTTCAGTGATAACCCTCCCGTCCTGTCTATTTCAGCTCGCAGTCTTCCCCTTATTAGGTGTTCCAGTAGCTGGCCCATGCAGTCCAGGAGACACAGCGGTCTGTATCCCTTAGGGTCTCCAACTGGCTTATTGCCCTTTCTGATGAGGGCCAGCTTGGCAATCTTCCAACCCCTCGGGAAATCTCCTTCTCCCAGCGCTTGGTTCAGTGCCTCCAGGACTGCTTTAGTTTGCTCACTCACTGCCAGTCTGACAACTTCTGGTGGAACACCATCTGGACCAGGTGATCGCCCTATCTTTATTCTTCCTGCCACCCTATGCAGCTCCTCCTCCGTAAATGGGGGCACCTCCATCTCCCCCTGTGCTGGGATCCAGTTTGTTACTGGCTGTCGTGGGAAGAGGGTACTCACCACCTCTATTGTCTGGGCCTTGGCCAGCTTTACTGGTGCTGTTCTGCCTTTTAATCTTCTCGTGGCTATCTTGTAGCCCTCTCCCCACACGTCTGCGTCTACATCGTTGCACAGCCTTCTCCAGCATTCTCTCTGCGAGAGGCCAATTGCGAGCCGAAGTTGCTTCTTAGCATCTCTTTCGGCATGCCGCTCCAGCCCACAATCTTCCGTTCTCGCCCTAGCTCTCAGGAACCGTCTTCTGGCCCTCACCGATGCCCTCCGCTGCTCCGCTATCTCCTCGTTCCACCAGTATGTAGGCTTTCTGCTGCCCGGTTTTCCTCTTTCTGGCATCGCTGTCTCACAGGTCTTTCCTATTGCCCTCTGGATCCCAGCCGGGTTTGCGACCCACGTCTCGGCATTCAGTTGCCCCGCTATGCTCATCCTGAACTTCTCGGGGTCTTCCTGCTATCCCACCTTTGAGTGGGCTGCTGTACTACCATGATTTTCTGTCGCTCAAGAGTGTACATGATGTATCGATGGAGACTGAGCGTCTCCTCTTCGTCCACTCGCCACCCTCTCACCTGAGCCACCATACCTCTAGAGGCCCACGTCAGATCTATGATTGATGCCGAGATCCCTCTTCTGAACGTCGGCTCCGTGCCCCTGTTCATGACAGTGAGGTCGTGGCTCGCAGCCCACTCTGTGAGTCGGTCCCCTCGCCCGTCCATCTTTGGTGCCCCCCAATCCGGAGCTTTGGCGTTGAAGTCACCAGACACCAGGACAGCTGTATTCTGCCGCTGTATGCTCGTCCCCAGCTGCTCCAGGAACTCATCATACTCGCTCATGGGCCTGTTTGGGGAGAAATAGCAGCTATATACAGTCCACTGACTATATCTTGCCCAAACAAACCCATACCCCCTTCCAGTTTCCAGGATAGCTAGTGCACCACCCATCGTCCGGATTGCAGCGTCTCCCCTGGTGTCCATCTGCCATCCATACCTGCAAACTGATTTATTGGGCTCCATAACCAAAAAAAGCTCCACTCCCCTGGCTGCCGCTGTGGCAAAAAGGAGGTCGTGTGCCGCCCTACTCCTTCCTACGTTGATTTGTATTGCCCGAGACATGTTTTAGAGTCTCCTTCTCGCTGCCTCTAGTGCTGCCCTGTGTCTGGGGCAGGATGCCGTGCCACTTCTATGACCTTTTTCATTGCACACCAGGCAATTGGGGCTTCTGTCGCAATCTTTGGCCTTGTGCCCCTCCTGGCCGCATCTATGGCACTTGTCCCCTACCTCGGCCCCCTTGCACTGTGCAGCTATGTGGTCATAGCTGTGGCAGCGTTTGCACTGCACCACCCTAGCCCAGGCTCTGACACGGCAGCTAACCCATCCTATTCGGAGTACCTTGGCATCCAAGAGCTTTCGTGCTGCTCCAGAAGAGAGGTCCATTATGGCCGTCTGGGTCTCCCCATACGCAGGCCGCATAGACTTCAGTTCCGCTTCTTCCCCTGTGGCCTCCTTTGTTGCCGCAATGACCTTCTCAGCAGTTGCGTTAACCTCCAGGTCTCTAATCATTACCAGGACTTTGGCACCCAGCACCTTTGCCGTACAGCCTGCTATCTTTCCTGCAATGGCTGCCTGCAGCTTCTTCGACTGGCCACCCTCTTTTCCAACTTCCATAAGCAGGTTCTTCTTCCGGGTTCTTCTCATGGACGTAATCTGTACCCCCGTTTCTGCAAGGTTAACGCTAGCCTTTACCGACCGTACAGTGTCCACGTATGAGGCACCCACAACCTTAACTAGCACAGCCTCTGATTGATGTCTCGTTCTTGTCTTGCGCTTCTCCTCCGTCTCTACTCTGCCTGTGGCCACCTTTCCTTCTTTCGTAGCCCTTCTCCCTACTACGGTTGCCCATGGGCCTTTCCTGGGGTCTGCTCTCCAGACTCAATCCTTTGATCTTCTCTTTCTTTGCTGCGGCTATTGGTTTGTTTCTCACCTCCGTGCGTATTGATCTTTATGCAGCTGCTTGCAAAGGCCATCTCCACTAGTTTCTTCACCAAGCTCCACTTCAGCATCCCTTTCCCACAATCAATGCGAGGCATGGCAATTTGTTCTAGTTGCAGTTCCTCCAACTGCTCTTTCAGGCTCACCAGGCCGCTGTTTAGCAGTTCAGCTTCCGGAGTCTCCCCTGGCGATCTCCTGGCAAAGAGGCAGAAGATGTGCCTCGTCACCTCCTCTTTGCCCGCCATCTTCACCTTTTTCTCGCAGTGTGCCGCGCTTCCCTTAATCTGAGCCACCGTGTCCTGCGAGATGCTTCCTGCTGTTGCCGTCCACAGCTCAGCTGTATCAGCTGAGTGGCTGTATGCTACCACCGCTTCTTTGAGGGTGTCCTCAGACTTGATCTTTACCTCTCTTACATTTGTGTAGGCCTCCTCCGGCCAAAAGTCCTCACAGTTCTTGAGGGCATCCGCAAATGGCCCTTTCGGGTTCATGGCTGCCCTTATCTCATTTACATTCCGCACTATGTCCTTCGTCTCCTCTGTCTGGGTGCTCTGATCCGTTACCTCTTTCTCCTCTTCTCTCGGGTTTCCCAGCTCTGCCAGTTCCACCAGTTGAAGAGCCATCGCTGTGGCCCCTTCAGCGATGTCTCTCCTAACATTTGTTGCTGTTTTGAGCAGTCTCATCATTCCCTCCGCCATCGTTTTAGACTCCGCCCGTTTTTCACTGGCCAATTCCTCTTCAGTCTTGCGGTCCTGTTGTTGCAGGAGTAGTTTCAGCTGTTGAAGCTCTTCCTGAACCAGGTCTGTTGTGTACTGCCTTTCCTTCTCAATGGCAGTATTGGCCGCTAGCGCACTGTTATACTTTTTTTCGTTCCTTGCAGTTTCTCTCCGATACTCCTTTGCCCTGGCTGCCCCATTTAGCTTCAGAGTCCTAACAGCCGCATGAACCTCTGCAAGATTTCTTTTGATCCCGTTTTCCTTGAATATATCAACCTTCTTATCCAGGTCCATGAGCAGGTCGCTCAGTGCCTGAATCTTTTTCACTTCACACTCCTCCGCCCTCGTTCTCCTGTTTGCCCTTTTGGGTGAGGAGGTAGTTGGCTCAAAGCTGTCCTCCCTGCTTCTCTTGGCAGATCCATCTTCCTGCCAGCAGCCATCCATGCTAGTTTCCAGCAAGTGGCTGCGTAGGTAGTCCCTTGCACTCTTTGGCGTGGACTGCGCTGCTGCTCCAACATCCGACTCTCTGGGAGTCCGCATGATATCGTTCAATGGTGTACAATTGGGCGACACTTCTTTCTTCGTTAAATCCGTTGTAATAGTAGGGGTCGACATTGTTGTGTTTCCGTCCGGTTTTTGTTTTGTATTAGGTTCTATCATAATTGTTCCCACGAGTTGGGTCGTTGAAAACGTCACCCCTCGGCAGTGCGCCCTTACCGAGGGGAAGCCTAGATACTTGGAAGATCAGCAGGTATCCCAAGAGTTCCGTTCGCAACCAGACACCCTCTGGCCATTCATCCTTTCAGCACGGGTTACTGTTTAACACCTTAGGATTGGGAATTTTCTAACGAGGTTTATTCCCCCAAACGGCCCTGGAGGTCCTGCAGCCGCCCGATCCGGGACAGACGCTGCAGCCCCCACACACCACTTGCCTTTTTTGGTCCGCGGGAGGTATTTTATTTCCCTCCTACCACCCCATTTCTGGGAAGGCATTCCTCTATCCGCCATGTGAGGACGCGCTCGATGGGGGGAGCTTAAGCCTCTCACGAGCGAATACTGATGCTTCCCTTAAAAATTCGAGGATATATAAACGTCTTCTAACGGTGAAGCACGTATATATATTTTTTTCTCGCTCTTTCCTAAACCAACCCTTTATTTCATATCTATTTGCTGTTTCATAACATTTATAATTGCCATGAAAAATACCGTAAAGATGGAATTACTAGTATAATTATTTTGACCTTACCAACATACATTCCAGACATGTCTGCAGAATTTACAATAGCTATAATTACTTCTGTTGTCTGAATTGAAGAAAAAATCAAACGAATACAATTATCAGCCCAAGACATATGTTCAGAATTTCGTTAGCTTGGCATTTTCTATTTTCTAAATAAATTAGTTGTCATTAGAAAATAATTACCTGACGTTCTAGACTAGTGTTTTTCATTCGATGGTCCGTAGAGTCTTAATAAGTATAGAGGTAACTTTAATAATATGGAAATTGCACCGAATTTATATACATATGGTTGTGCAAATGTATATAATATGATTTATTGCTAGAAATATTTTAAACGTACAGCAATATATTTGTTATGGCTAAAGTTCAAACATTACGAATGAATTACACCTATATATTTTATTTTATATTAAATTCATAGAAAGTTATAAATAATGGAACCAATTTTATTAACTAATACAATACAGTTAGTAATAATAATAATAATAAAATTAAATTATTAAATAAGCACAGTGTATAGCTAATGTATCTGACATTGGTTATTTATAATCCCTTTTATACCATTATAACTCTCAACACAAAATATATATTTGTATATCTGTTACATTAAATAGATGCATAGTTTTAAATAATGGAATCAATTTTACAACCTAATACAAGACGATCCGAAATAATAATAATAATATAGGAAATAAAAATAAGTATACAAATGCATTGCTACTGTACCTGAGATTTGCTAATAATAATTCCTTTTAATCCTTCTTAACTTTCAATACAAAATATATATACATCTGTATACAGGTAATGTACCTGTTTCTATAATTATATTCGATTTGTTTTCTTGCGGTCTTTACATACAATATAAAGATTGTCATAAATAAATAGATGAACGTTACTTAAGTTGCAATATTTATTTAATTCGGAAAATAATATAGAGACGTCATGAATCTTCCTTCATACGAACAGACCTTCATCCTATACTTTCTAAAAATGACCTCCAATTAAATTGGGAAATTCCATAGTGTCGTCATTTATTGAAATCATACTTTCTCTTTTGGCGCCAGGGGAACTTTCACTCTGGCTGGAATGTTCCCCCATTCATTATGTCTTTTCTTTTTTATTTTAATTGCTGTACTACCTGGAGTGTCTTCTTCAATTTTCTTGAATTGTGTTGAAGTATTTTCAACTATTTCTCTTAGAGGTAATGTTAAGGGTTTAAAATTTTTTTGTAGTAATTCCTCGGCATCTAAATGACCACGTTTGAGTGATTTATGCTTCTTGCGTATAACACCACTAACTTGCACTATTTTCTTCAATGTTTGTTTTTCTGTTTTATTCATTTTAAATAAATAACTGCTACAATTTAATAAATAAATATAACAAACTATCAGTTTATGGATCTGAAACAGGACTACAACAACACTTTTTTAAAATGACGAAATATCTTCAACATTATATATTTATATACTGATATGTCCAATCACAGATAAAATCTAAATCCATTTGAAATAGTTATCAAAACCATTTCTATAGCGCCCCTTATAACTATCTATATTAATCACTACGAATCCAAATTTATCATCCCAACATATTGAACAAAACTCTCTAAATTTGGTAAATGACATATCTGTATTGACATGATCATTGTACATATGTTTTAGATTCATATCATCTTGTTTAAATAACACGATTAAATTAGAATTATCTCGTATCAAGGTATATGAGCATATGTTTGACATAAATAGAATGAATCAACAATGGCATGTCGTCCCATACTGAAGTAATCACGCATACAATCCTGTTTATCACATGATACATCATCAAACACAAATACTGAATTTGGTCTTGCATTTTTTGGTTTCACAATACCTACATTTTCATCATAGGTAAATAACCTGTTAGATATTTTCCAATCTGAGATAATCCCATACCTGAACCAAATATTACCATAATAAGATGAATTCCCAAAGTTTCCGTACCTGCCATAATTTTGTCTCTATTATAATGTCTCCGACAAAGTTTGTTTTTACCCAATTTTCTGGAATACCCTGCATTTACTAATCCCATACTTTTGTGAAAGAATTCCTGTAATTCATAGTATTATAGTTATTTATGTAAGATCTTTGTACAATTTGTAGTATATAAGCTTGAACTTTGTAATCGAATGTCAGACCTGAAGATGGTGTCATAACCGAAACTAGTCGTCTCTATTAAAGTATTAAATTTGTGAAACTTACACCGAGTGTTTTTATTTATCGTTATTACACTAATGATTGTCGATCAAGACGGATGTTTAGTGAATTTAAGAGATGAAACAATTGCTGTTAGACTTCACTTAAAGAAAAATGGGAATTTGTTATAAAAATACTATAATAAAAAAAATTTTTATCAGTCCTATTTCATCAGTGAAAGGATTAACACAAGAAAATATAGCATGTTTAGTAACACAAGGATTTAAAATAAAGAGAAAATGAGTAAGGTCTTAAACATTCATTCTAATATTATATTTGATAATGCAATAACACGTATTGAAGTACATAGTCATCAACCGTACGTGGCTTCAACATTTAACAATAGTGATGAAATTCGTATACCAATACAACAACAAGATATATATACATTACCATATGAAAGTTTTTTGTATATTGAAGGGAAATTAACAAATCATGATAGAACTGCTCCACCAAATGATACCAAAATTACAAATAATGGTATTGCATATCTTTTCGATGAAGTAAGATATTCTTTAAATGGTGTAGAAAATGAAAAAAGTAAACCAGTGGGTATGTGTAGTACCATGAAATCCTTTATTTCTCTAAATGAATCAGAGAGTCATACATTAGAAAATGCTGGATGGGGTCTAGATGTAAAAATTGTAAATAGTGGAGGCTATTTTAATGTTTGTGTACCATTGAAATTATTGTTGGGCTTTGCTAAAGATTACAAAAAAATAATTGTAAATGTCAAACAAGAACTGGTTTTAATTAGAGCTCGTAGTAATAACAATGCATACACGAGTACAGCCGAATTTAAATTTAACCTAACGAAAATTCAATGGCGAGTTCCACATATTTTTGTTGTTGACAAAGAAAGATTGAATTTATTAAAAATGATTGAAAGCAATAAGACATTATCTATAGCATTTAGAGGTTGGGATCTCTATGAATATCCATTATTACCTACAACAATGAAACAAACATGGCTTGTTAAAACTTCCACTCAATTAGAGAAGCCACGATATATTATACTAGGTTTTCATACTGATAGAAAAAATAAAATTAGTGCTAATGCAAGTGAATTCGATCATTGTAAATTAACTAATGTAAAAGTATATTTGAATTCTGTATGCTATCCATATGATAATTTAAATCTAAATTTTGATAACAAATATTCATTTTGAATTTTCTTTATTATTTTGTTAATAATACATTATATTTTAAAAATAACGATTGGACAACATGGCTGGTTTTGTCAGAGCTCCACTCACTAAGAGAGTGTATATCTGAGTATGTGTGTTTTTTGCGTTGTATGCTCAAACAATGTGTTATTGTATGTGTTACAGTTTGATTTACATTTTTTATGTGTAAGGATTGTGTTTTATGGGAAAAGGGGGAACAAAAACCCATTTTAATGCATGGCATTTTATCTAAAACTTAATAACTAACTTAACTAAATTTATAAATTAACATTATTGATGATTGTATAGACATTAAGTTTATGCGGTATGTTTTGTATTTGTGGTTGGCTTTATCGTTAGATAGTGATGTGTGCTGTGTGTTGCAGTGTTGTTATGTGTGTCTGTGTTACGTGTTCGGCTCATGGAGGCTTTCCGTAAATATGAGTAGCGTTTGGTAAGGTAGCTAAGGTTTTAGTGTTATTGTAGTGTTGTCATGTCGTAGTTTAGTGATGTGTTTTGTAAGATAGCTTGAATTTAACTGTGTTTTGTAAAATTTTGTGCTAAATATTCTATATAGTGTTTAACGTATGGGATGTTTGTGATTTCGTGTAGGTGTGTTATGCGTGTATACCTTCCAGAGCTGGAGGCCAGGCGCAAGCACTTGTTCTGGAGACGCTGCAATGGTAGTAGTGAGGTTACTGACGTATTACACCAGACTGGGGCTGCGTATGTAAGTATGGGGCAAATGATGGCGGTGTATATTAGGATTTTGTTTTTGGTTGAGAGGGAACTGCTTGGCACGAGGAGCGGGTATAGGCTTCTAGTGACGTGTTGGGCTTTTCTAATCGCCTGTGATATGTGTGGACCATGGCGTAATGTTTGGTGTAGGTGTGTTCCCAGGTATTTCACTGTATTAGTTGGTGTGATTTTTTGGTTGTGTATTTGTAAGGGTGTTAGGAATTTTTTTATGTGAACTTGCGTGAGAAGACAATGGTTTCGGTTTTAGTGGCGTTGAATTTTATTTTCCACTTCTCCCAGTAGCGTTGTAAGATATTTACGTGTATTTGTAACTGTCTGTTAGCAACCTGCGCACTGGACGAGTGCGCGTAGATGGTTGTGTCGTCTGCGTACAGAGCGGTGTTCGTGTTTGGGAATGTGAGGAAGTCGCCTAGGTACAGGTTGAATAGTTTGGGTCCAAGGACGCTGCCTTGGGGACTCCCGTTATTATGGGTTTTGAGGATGATAAAGTGTTATTTATTATAATTGGAAGGATCTATCAGTTAAGTGGATGAGTTTTATTAGGACTGGGGGAAACTGGGTTTTTATTAGTTTGGTCATGAGCCCTGCTACCCAACGCTTGTCGAAAGCTTTTTCGATGTCTAGCAGGGCCACGACTGTTACTTTGTTTAGGTTAAATTGGGCAGCGATATCGGTTGCGATCCTGCATACTTGTTGCACAGTGTTGTGCCTTGCCCTAAATCCAAACTGGATGTCGGGGGTAATATTTCGTCCAGTGTCGATATAGTCTATCCGGGATAGGATAACCTTTTCGGTTAGTTTGTATAGGGTGTTAAGGAGGCTTATAGGTCGATAACTACCTGGTTGTTGTGGGTTTTTGTTTGCTTTTTGATGGGATGGACAATGGCATTCTTCCATGCAGCTGGGAAATGGTGCAGTTTAATGATAGAATTGATGATATACGCTAACTGTATGATGGATTTCCGTGATAGATTTTTGAGGACTAGGTTTTCTTTATGGTCTGGTCCGAGAGCTTTGCGATTTAGTAAAGTGCGGATTATTTGGTTTAGTTCTGTGGTTTTAGTTAGGAGCTTGGAGAGGATTTTATCTGTTGTTCTGTGTGTTGTTCTTAAGAAGTGTTGTGTTTCTTGAAGGATCTGCTCGTGTTATTGAGTGTGCTGTGTATAGATTATTTGTAAGTTTACTAGTTCACTAGCTATGGATTCTGCATTTTCAGGGTCAGTAGCTGCTGTGGTTGTGTTAGTTAGTGTGAATGTAGGGATTGGGGTATATTGCTTTTTAAGATTTTTGCTGAGCCGCCAGAGGGAGTGGACATTTGGGTTTAGTGAGGAGAGTTTGAGGGACCAGGTTGTGTTCTGTTGTTTTCTTATTAAATTTTGTATTATAGAATTCATGGCGTCGAGGTGTTGTCAGTGTTGGGGGATGCGGGTCCTCTGCCATTGTCTTCTTATGTTGTTTCGTTATGTGATAGTGTCTAATATGTGTTGAGGCAGGTGAAGTGTGTGTGTTTTTGTTTTTATGTTGTGTGCGTGTTCACGTTGGGCTGTTTTTATTACTTGTGTAAATTTGTGTTCTTCTGTGTCTATGGCTTGGGTTGTATTTATGTTGTTTTTTATTGTGATGTGTTTGTCTAATGTGTGGCGGAAGTGTTGCCAGTTTGTGTTTGTAAGACGTGATGATTTTTGTTCTGTTGTGTATTTGCCTATTGTGTAAGGTGAGGATGATGAGGTTATAGTCTGAGCTGAGTCCAGGGACGGATTCAGGAGGGGTGATGTTAGGGACGTTTTTGTTTATTATGATGTCGATTGTGGAAGGCGTTGTTGCGTTTTGTGGGTAGTGTGTTGGTGTATGTAGATGCATGATGATAGCGACGTGTGTGTTTGTGTATCTGTTGAGAGTGTGGCAGCTTGTATTGTTTATGTTGCAGTCCCAGTTTGTGTGTTTTGCGTTCAGATCTCCCACCACTAGCGTTTTGTTTTTGTGTAATAGGGTTGTAAGATTGGCGTTTGTAATGCTGTTTATTGGTCTGTTGTATGCTGCAGTGATTATGGTGTTGTCTGTTAGTTTTATGCTAAATGTTTCTAGTGTAGTGTGTATTGGTTCTAATAGTATATGTGGTACGTTGTGTTTTATTAATATGTCTACGCCTCCAGCCGGTACCGGTCCTTGCAGTGGCCGATCAGCTCTGTAGGTGGTGTATGTATGTATTTTGAGTTTACGTGTGGGTGTGAGTTTTGTTTCGTTTAGTGTCATGATGTGTATGTTGTGTTTGATCATGTACTGCTTAAGCTCCCCTACCTTACCCAGTATTCCGTTAGCGTTCCATGAGCTGATGTTCAATGTTGCTTTGTCTTTAAATGTTGTATTGGTGTACATTATACGTGAAATTCATGAATACAGTAAATTGTTGTTGCTTATCTGTAGGCTTTTCAAGGGCGTTGTTTACGTCCTTCAGGGCACGTATCATGTTTTTGATATTTATTTATTCGTTCAGTCTGTTCATTTCTGTAAAAAGGTCGGTCACGTCGTCCATGTTGTTGTTGCTGTCTTGGGAATGTTGTGTGGTTTGGGGTTGGCGGTGAAACGGTTGTTTGGTTGTTGGGAGTGAGGGAAAATCTTGCTGGGTTAGGTTGACTTGGTCAGGAGGCGGGGTTGGTAAAAGTGGCGATGTGTGGGGTCTGGGTTTCCAGTGGTTAGTGTTAGGTAGGGGAGCATTTATGTATTTTTTTTGTCTAGTTTGTTTTGTTTGTTTATTAGTCGTTTGTTCGTCCAGTTGTCGGATACGTGCCTTGTAAACTGGGCAAGTGATGCTGTTCGCCGGGTGGTCTTCTTTGCAGTTTGCGCAGGTGGCGGGGGAGTCCTTAGTCTTTGTGCAAGTCGTAATCAAGTGTTTTTTTGCGCATTTTAGGCATTTTGGTGGCAGACGGCAGTTTGTGGTTGCGTGCCCCCACTGTTGAAATCGGTGGCACTGGATGATCCTCTTTTGGGTGATGTGCCTCTCCCACGCTACTTTCGTATGGAAGAGGTATTTGCTATCGGAATTGAGTTGGGTCACCGTATGCGTGTTGCCCACCGTTACCAAATATAGGGGGCGCCTGGTATTCCTCATTTTAAATACCTTGTGTGTCTGTATGTTATTGTCATGAAGTTCCGTGGTTAGTTCTTCGATCGTTGGGTCGTTGTCGAGCCCTCGGATGACGAAGGCATGGGTCTTTGTGGTTCTGTCTGTGTATGTGTAGTAATGAAATTCGTCGTCATTGTTCATGTCAGCGATAATTTTTTGTCTTTCGTTCTCGTCGTGTATGTAGATGTTAGTGTTATTGTTCGTGTATTTGTAGTGGTAGCCTTTAGTCGCGTGTGTTTGCAGGTAATTTGTCACTTTGTTGGGGTTTTTGGGAATTCCGGGTTTAATAATGGGTGGGGGGAGGATGGCGTCATGTTGGTTTTTGTGGTTTGGGGTGCGAGGGTGTGTCTGTCTCTGTTTCCTCTTCGTGTTCAGTTTCGTCTGTGTCTGTTAGTGGTTGGTATTTGTTTTTAGTGGTAGTTGCTTTTTTGGGAAACCCGCTTAGGGTGCTTAAATACCCTTGGGTCTTCGTCGTCCGCGGACCGCAATCTTATATTGGTTGATGTCGGTTCTGTCTGTTTTGTTTTTGTCTGTGTGTTTGTTTGTGGTCCGTGTGGCGAACAGGTCACTCACTTTTCTGTGTGTTGTTTGTTGGCAGTAGTTGTAGTTGTTGTGGTTGATGTTCCTGGGGTTGGTAAGGGTGTTGTGTCCATTTTGTCGGAAGTGACTGATGCTTCCGCAGCAGTCGAGTTCGGTCGGTTTACTATCTCCCATGTTCGTATTCCTCGTTTTAGCGATGGCTTCTTGACTCCTGGGGTGGTTTCTGTAGCACCCCTTTCTTTTGTCGGACAGACTTAGGGGTCGTTTTCGTTTGTTTTTTCGTTCCGTTTGTGAATTGTTTGTGTTTTTCACTCATGAACTGCTTTGTTTGTTTTTGTTTATAACTGTTTGTTTATAAAAAATTTTACTGTCTTTGTGGGATACACTAGCTGGCTTAGTATATACGTCTGCTCACTGTGATAGTCGCACTCAGAATTGATAACAACCAATATGCGCTTTTATATGACATGTATTCAAAGTTTCAAAATTCATATGACGGTCGGGAGACAGGTTCATTATTTAACATAAAAATGTTTAAAGATCATGCACCATTAGCTGTAATTGATTGTTCCAATCAAAATGATTCCTTAAAGTCTGCATCTGTAGATATCAGGTTATAATTTGAATCGAGTGAAAATTTCCCCTCCAACACGACTGCGTACTGAGTAAGAGTTTCCCAAGTGTGCTACTGATTTACACAAGGTCTTCGGATTTTGTTCAAAATTCATATTTAGGTAGATCTAATGAATAAAAATTAGGTTCAGAAAATATTTTGGAAAAAAAAAATTTAATTTTTGAGTTATAAGCTATTGAATATTCTTGAGTTAATCAATTAAATAATTAATATCTCAGATATTATTTGATAGAAATTTATGAAATTTTGATAAAATGTAGTTAATAAATAGACCTATCTAAATATATTTTAAAAAATTAATTTACGTTTAATTTATATATGAAAAATTAAGTTTTTAATAAACAAATTAATTTTTCTTCATGTTCTCCATGTGATACATGAATTGTAATTTATTCACAAGATTGTAAAAGTCTTCTTCTTCAAAATGGAAAAATAAAATTCACGGGGCTGGAATTAGTAACCGAGTTATAGTAACTTTCGCGAGTCACTAACGTCTAGGCGCAAGGAAACTACCGCGCGCGCTGTATATGTTTTCAATTGTTAGGGGTTCAAAGGATTGTGATATAAGCAAATATGATATGTTTATTGAAATCAACAAATAAATTAATAATTGCAATTTAATAATTAGGTACTTTATACATTTATTTGTTATAATTAAGACTGTTTTTTTATAGCTTTGTATATACCATTATCGCAGGCAGGAAACATTATGCATGGTATTTCATTGAACAGAATGAACGAGTGGTATTGCCACGTATCATTAATAGTTATTGTGGTTTCGTAACGTTTCTTTAATGACGAAATGTGCGAAATGTGTTCTTCCTGATTACAAAAATCGAAACAAATTTTGTGGAAAAATGCTTTCGCCCAGTCATATAGTAGTTGCGGTGTTGTGATGTGGTTCTCATTCACACATTGCAAACTTGCTCTATATGCTTGCCGTTTAACCGTGCCCCCAATGCCATCGCAAGCACCTTTCCCGTGCGAGGTAGCAAAAAAATGCCTCTCCGCCATAACATTGAAGTCGCTTTTATGATTCAATAAATTAATAAAATTATACTTATTTTTATATTGCGACGCTGCGCCGTCAGAAAAGTATATGATTTTTTTAACCTCTTCCTGTCCAAAATGTCCTATTAGATAAGCGATAAGCTTAGAATTAAATAAATGGACTGCTGATGCGTTGTTAATAAATGTATAAAGTACCTAATTATTATATTGCATTTATTAATTTATTTGTTGATTTCAGTAAACATATCATATTTGCTTATATCACATCCTTTGAACCCCAAACACTTGAATAACATATACAGCGCGCGCGGTAGTTTCCTTGCGCCTAGACGTTAGTGACTCGCGAAAGTTACTATAAATCGGTTACTAATTCCGGCCCCGTAAATTTTATTTTTCCATTTTGAAAAAGAAGACTTTTACAATCTTGTGAATAAATTAAAATTCATGTATCACATGGAGAACATGAAGAAAAATTAATTTGTTTATTAAAAACTTAATTTTTCATATATAAATTAAACGTACATTAATTTTTTTTAAATATATTTAGATAGGTCTATCTATTAGCTACATTTTATCAAACTTTCATAAATTTCTATCAACTAATATCTGAGATATTCATTATTTAATTGATTAACTCAAAAATATTCAATAGCTTATAACTCAAAAATTAAATATTTTTTTTCCAAAATATTTTCAGAACCTAATTTATATTCATTAGATCTACCTAAATATGAATTTTGAACAAAATCTGAAAACCTTGTGTAAATCAGTAGCACACTTGGGAAACTCTTACTCTACTGTTTAATTTTACATGATCGTATCGTTGAATATAATGCATTGTGAAGTGACGTTAAAACATTAGTATAAAATAGATTGTGACGTTAAAACATTTAGTATACCAACAATGGAACTCATAGTAGATATCCAAGATTTTACTGCGCCAATATATGGACTTGTAGCTAAAGAGGTAGCTAGTTTGTCTCGAGATGGAGGCTAAATACAACATTTTATCTTCAAACCACCATTTCCCTGGAGCGAACTAGAACAGAAACACAAGAAACAAGCACTTTGGTTCTATAATAGTCATCACGGATTGACATGGAGTGATGGATTCATAGAATACGAAGAGATGTTTGATATAGTGAAGAAGATTCTACAACCAGCCTCAAAAATCTATGTGAAAGGAAAAAAAAAGAGTTCTTCAATTGGTTTAATTTACCGGTCGAAATATGTGATTCATCACTTAAAAAATGTTTTACCCATCGAATATGTTTTGCTCACATTGCATCACATGTTTGTGCATTAAGTAATGTGTATAAAATCAAAAGATGGTTAAATGATTATGAAAATGAAAAATTTAATATTGATCTGTAATTGATTTTAAGAAATAAAAACAAAATATATAATTTGCATATTTTATTTAATAATACTCAATTTTTATTTACATATTAAAAGATAATCAACAATCATACATTTAAAATATTTTTTATAAATGAGCAATTGGATGACCAACGTTTATGTTCGGTTATAGCATCATCACCTTTTACAAATTTGCATAATTCAAAATTACAGAATGCACAACGAACAACATCCTCATATTTAAGATAATAAAATCCCGCTTTTGCTAAATCTTCTGGTTTAATGAATACATTCATCCATTTCTGGAATGTTGACAATCAATTAGATTCTTCTTTGAAATAATCAAAAATACATATTGTACAACTACGAACTAATAAACAGTCTGTGATGCTATCACATCGCACTTGTCTGTTATCTGGATGTTTTAAGCACCGCTCATACTTCTTGAAATTAGGATCAGCTTGCCAGTATTTTGGTAATTTATCACAAGCAAAACTAATTTGACTACGCATTCGTAATACAAATTCTTTTGGTAGTATTTTAATATCAGCCCTAGTCAACTCATTTAGTGGGAAAAAGACTTCTTATTTTTAAATGTATAATACTTTTTTACAACATTTAATACTAGAAGTTCCAGAGTTAATATGTATCAATAGTCTATTTCACTTGACATACTTGCAAAAACTGTACTGGGACTCTATCGTATCGATAGCAATGATGTGGCGTTAGAAAAATGCGATTGTGATTACTCATATGCGATCGCATTATGTTGAAATAGTGGACTACAATCGTCTTTTTATAACGTCACATAACTGATGACGATATGGTATAGGCTCAACACTAATGTAATTATATTTTAAACATTTATAATACCAATATATTAATGAAATTATTTATAAGATGATATAATTTTTGCTTGAATTAACTCAGGGTGCATGTTAAAGAGTTCTTTCATTGCTAAATAACATAAATGGTTTTCAACATTTAAGAAATAGCTTATACTATCTAAAATATTATCACAAAAAATAACAGCTTTTGATATGATTTCATCGTGAGATAAAGAGAAATTTAGTGAATTTAACATGTTTAAATAATAACTTATAATAAATTCTAATTCAGATAGTTTTGTAAGTGATTGAGTAGCTAAACATATTTCTCTATTCATCCATTCGATTGATACGACTTTAACTTTATATATCATATGAAAAAATAACTTGTGAGCATGTAAGCTCTGATTATTTTTACCATTCAAAAAATGCATGATCATATCACGACATTGTAGAAATGTATACCACTCATATGGTTTAAATTGTATACCATTTAATGATCTTAAATTAGATATTAGAACAACTACATGAAAATTTTGATATGGATCAATGCCAACAGATGTCCATTTAGTCAAACTTTCGTTTAATGGATATCTATACTCTAACAACAATCTTTTTCCATCTTGACAATCATTTTTAGAATTATCTTGTTCATTGATTGGTTGAGGTTGTACATTGAAAACTTCAGTAAGTGTAGTATCTAGCTCAGCAGTGTTGTCTGCAGTAGTACTTGGATTTAAAATATTGTTTTCAGGTGGAGTGTTTTCCTTACTATCCAAACAATTCTTTTTCGTGCAACGCCAAGGCCAGTTTTCAAATTAAGTTTTCTCGATTCAATCATTATTCTGAACATAATAAATAAAATAAATAATAATTAATATGATTGGGCATTACATTCTATCTACAATAATAAATAAATAAATAAATATATATATATAAATATATATATATATATATATATATATATATATATATATATATATATATATATATATATATATATATATATATGAAAGAGCGCTTTTCTTAACGTAGTTATAGATCGGTTATAAAATACAATATAAACAGTTTTAGAAGAACAATACTATAGTTTAATTAAAGTCATTACGATTAATATGTATAAATGACCGGTTGACCTGATGCTAAGACATCCTACAATCACATCGATGGTTATAACGGCGCCTCAGGTTTGGGCGTCGCCTTGGTATCCTTCACACCTGCATTATAAAAATACAACATGTCATACCGATACCACAAGACATTATACAAAGGATTAGGAAGGTTACAGAATATGGAGACAGCGCCTTAAAGCCCTGTACAGACTTGTCCACGACAAGCTTATCTACCAAACAGGTCCAACCCTGGACCTCTGCCAGATCCACCCTGATGGTAGTCTTCCCTCATGGGCATCCTCTAACAGATCCAATCCTGGAGCTACCAGGCACACCCTGTTAGATAGGCAACCGCCAGCAGGTCCAACCCTGGTCCACAGTCAGATACACCCTGAAGGCAGGCTTCCATTACAGGCATTCCCTAATGGGCATCTCCTAGTGGGTCCATTCCTGACTCTACCAGTCACACCCCACTAGGTAGGCAACCCCAAGTAGGTCCAACCCTGGACCTCTGCCAGATCCACCCTACTTGGACGAATTTCCCTCAGGTCCAACCCTGGTGGAAGCCAGATTCATCCTGAGGAAGAAACACCTGCACCCACGGTGCAAGTACAGGTCTAATCTTGGAACAAGCCAAGCACGCCATGATTAGCAGATATAACATTGAGGATAAGGAAATAAGAATATATCTGAAATGACAGTGAGAATACTCACTCAACAATTAGAAATCCGCCATCAACATACAGCATTGGTTTGACCAACAGCATCGCTCGTCCCTTGGACCGCGTCACCCCTCGTATGCACTCACACATGCACAATTCACCCACTCACAACCATAGTGCACAGTCTCACGCATCAACGGTGACTGTTCTACTTAAGAAAGATATAGTTCAACGTCTGTTTACAGTGAAATTTTAAGAACACAGGACTGTAATAAATTAATGCCTTACATATATAAAAAAGAATTGACATGAAAATATATAAATAATAATTAACATGATTGTGACATACCTTCTATCCACACAGTTCATTAGATTATAATATTATATATTTTTAACTTCACTTATCACCAAATTGTGACTCATTTGTATACATCATAATAATAGTATATATAACTATAACTTCGCTTATCACCAAATTGTGAGTGATTAGTATACATCTTACAATTGGTTAAACTGAAACGAGTTCTGATTACAATCACCAACAAACAATTTTTAAAAAATCCTTACCATACGTTTTATTTATGTATGTGTTACATGTATGTAGTGGACGTATTTGAAGAAATGCTCGAAAGTGTAAATTTTAAAAGTGTTGTTAATAATATTTTTAATCAATTTGAAATATTAAAGCAAGATATTGAACACGTTATAATATATGATAATAAGTGTCGACTAGTGGGAGACATTTTCAACGACATGTCTAAACGTTATTCTAAAGGAATGGAAATTTGTAAAGAAAGCAACGAAAGCAAAATTACAATCGAAGTTCTGAAGAATGAATTGGAGTTTATTAATTTATATGACTTCCTGCAGGATATAAATAAATATCTTCTCAAATAAGAAAGACTATGTATAATATATCGGTAAGTAATTATTCTTTATTTCAGTTTATATTTAGAAGTGTAGCTAGTTAGTCAGTCATGTTTGTACTGCTTTTATTTTGTTTTAGTCTTGCTAATGTGTTGAATTTTAAAGATACCTTGGATTATCTAGATGCATATGGCTACATAGAAATTGAAGAAAATGAATTATTTCATATAAATGAGAGTAATGTGAAGTATTTAACAGCGTTAAAAGCATTTCAATATTACTATAATTTACCATATGATGATTTAACAAAAACATATGCTTGGAATCTAACTATCATATCTTGGGATTGCATTAACAGAGAAACTAAACTGATTGCTATTGCAACAGAAGCATTTGCAGTTTGGGGTAAACATATACAAATTAAATTTGTTCATCAACTGTATGACAAAAAAGTAGTCTCACTTCCATACCCAATATAATCATATCCTTTGGAAATAGAAGACACTATAATTATAATGACAAATCTTATTGTCATATGTCGTTCGATGGAAGAGGTGGAGTTTTAGGACATGCATTTCCTCTTTCAAGTAAAACAACGAAATCTTTTGATGTAGGTAGGTAGGATTAAAATTTAAAGGCGTATCAGCCTCTTGGGCTATTCACGTCATAAATTATTTAACGAAATAAACTATCATTTAAAAACAAAAGTTGTGTAATAATAAAATTGTAAAAATAATATCAATAAATTGTAAAATAATAAGTAAAGAGGATTAAACATATACATATAAATAAAAAGAATGAACTTGCTTAAAATTTTAAAAATAAATGATTTTGTAAAATATTATTAAAGAGTGCTAAAAAAAATACGTGTTTAAATAAAATTAAAGACGAGGCTAGCACTTTTACATAAAGGCAAATAGAACTGTATGCCTGAGGAACAGGACGACTCTGTCAATGAGTGGCGAATGGTCACCAAGGGCCACCGACAGGTCAAGTGACAGACCCGCCCTGTTTCGCTGCTCGGTAAGCTGAGAGCACTCCAACAAAACGTGCGCCACTGTCAAAGCAGTTTCACACGTTTCGCTCATCGGAGCCTCCTCACGGCGCAGAAGATGGCCGTGCGTCCACCAGGTGTGCCCTATCCGGAGTCTCGCCACAGCGACCTCCTCCTTTCGGGATGCCCTATGGGAAGAATCACATGGCATCACGTTGTGCTTAACATTTTTAAGCTTGTAAGAAACTATATGACTCCACTTTTCCTGCCACTGTTTAATGATCAGATGCTTAAAATGACCTTTGAGGTCATCAACAAACTCCCGATCATAATCAATGGTGGCCTTGGACAAAGCTCGCTTAGCTGCTGCATCAGCTGCTTCATTCCCGCGAATACCAACATGACTCGGTACCCAAATAAAGCGCACGATGGACCCTTTTGACGATAATGTCATCAAGGTTGCTTGTATCTGCTGCAAGAGAGGATGTTTGGGGTACAAAGTATCAATCGCTTTCAAAGCGCTCGTTGAGTCCGACACAATTACGAAAGAATTACGAGCGAGTCTACAAATATAGAGAAGTGCTTGGTAGAATGCATACAACTCTGTCATGTATACGGATGAGAGTTTGTGAAGTCGAAACTCACATGCACCTCTTGCCGATAAAAAAGCACATGCAACCCTGTCGTTGCTCTTCGAACCGTCGGTGTGAATGCGAAGCCATTGCTGATAGTTTGCAATGATTCGAGAAAACTCACGTTGGAACAGGATGAGTGGAGTAGCGGTTCAATCCAGCTTTGAAAGCGCATAATTGGTATTCGGACGGGAGAATGTCCAAAGGGGACAGGGGCTGAAAGAAGTGTCTTAGGTTGAAGGAAGTTCAAAATTAACTTCTGCAAAAGTATTGCGAGATCTGATAGAATAGGAACCCACCGAACGAGCCCTTCTGTCATAAATCTCCGCAAACTGTTGACTAAAGCCAGTGTCAAAAACCAGGTGATATGGTTTCGACTTCATGGTTGCCGTGTAGTTCATGGTCAAAAGCCTGCGACGATCATACAGAGAAGGCTCGCCAGCTCCGCACAATACACTTGGTATTGGGCTGGTACGAGAAGCACCAGTAGAAAGACGACTACCAGTATGGTGTATCGTATCAATGGTTTTGATAAGGGATTACCTGGCAGACGCGTAAGCGATACAGCCGTAGTCCAGCTTTGAGCGTATCAAAACCCGATACAGGAGCAGCATAGAAATTCTATCGGCACCCCACGATTTGGAAGAAAGAACTCGCAATAAATTTAGAGAAAGCCGACATTTTGCCTTCAAAGCCACAAGATGGGCACGCCAGATAAGCTTCTTGTCAAATAGAACACCAAGAAAACGGACAGTTTCCACAAATGGAAGATCAGTACCTTTGAGAGAGAGGACTGGATCTAGGTGAAGGTGACGGCGTTGACAGAAGTGAATGCACTCTGTCTTGGCCGCAGAAAATACGAAACCTTGCTCAGTAGCCCAGGTATGAAGACGATTGATTGTTAACTGCAGCTGACGCTCTATGGAAGCCATATTGCGAGAACTGCAGAAAATCGCCAAATCGTCCACGTACAAGGATCCCTGCACAGGTGAGCGGATACACTGAGCAACACCGTTGATGGCCACAGCAAACAACGTGACACTCAGAATAGACCCTTGCGGTACTCCGTTTTCCTGAACGAAAATGTTGACGAGGTCATTTCCCACACGAACTTGAAATTTCCTTAAGGAAGGAAAGCTTTCAAGAAATATAGGAAGATTACCTCTCAAGCCCCAGAAGTGTAATGTGCGCATAATACCAAAGCGCCAAGTGGTGTCATAGGCCCGGGCAATATCAAAAAACACGGCTACCATATGTTGCTTGTTGATGGTTGAAGCCGCACTGGATGTTATTTAACAGGTTGTATGATTCCTGGAACCAAACAAGACGCCTGTTTATCATGCGTTCCATGAGCTTGCAGACACAACTGGTAAGCGAGACTGGGCGATAGATAGATGGCAGTGTTTTATCTTTTCCAGACTCTGGGATTGGTACAATAATTGCATGACGCCATGGTGTGGAACAAATACTGGTTAACCAAATGCGATTATACATTTGAAGAAGAAAAGTTTTTCCAGCAGGATCCAAATGGCGTAGCATCTGGTAGTGAATAGAATCAGGTCCAGAAGCGCTGTCGTGAGAATCTGAAATCGCACTTTCAAGTTCATCCATGCTGAAAGAAAGATTGTAGATTTCATCGCCCGAAAAAACAAAATTGAGAAATTGATGTTCCAAGATTGATTTTCGAGCGAAGAACGCAGCTGGATAATGATTGGAACTTGAAGTATCCGCGAAAGTGGATGCTATGATATTAACAACATCAGACTGACAGGTAATGACATTGCCATTGATTTTTAGGCCAAAAACAGTGCTAGAATTTGATCGGCCAGATTTTTTCTGACTTTCTACCATACCTTTGAAACTGGAGTGGAGGTTTTAATGGAAGAAATGTATGCCATGACGCTTTCTTACTCTTCCGAACAATTCTTCTAGCTTTTGCCTTGGCTTGGAAGAATTGGATCATATTCTCGGTGGTTGAAAATCGCCTGAAATGGCGAAAAATACGTCGCTTTTCTCGAATAGCAATCTTGCTCTCCTCGTTCCACCAGGGAACGGGTATTCTATTAGAATGAATAGGTGTTAGAGGAATACTCTCTTGTGCAGCAGACTTGATTGCATCCGTGAAATACCGAACATGGTCGTCCTCGTCAACGAAATCATTTTCACCAAATACAGTCAACTCCGAGAACAGATTCCAATCTGCTCGCTTTAAAGCCCATTTTGGACAACGAGCATCAGAAACTGAGCTCTGCAAAACATTTAGACTGATAGGAAAGTGGTCACTTTGATGCAAGTCTGAGTGCACATTCCACTCAAACAGTGGAGCTATTGCTGCAAAACAGATCGTTAGATCAATCGCAGTGAAAGATCTCTACGCGGCAGAAAAATGTGTCATATTACCATCATTTAAGTTGACATGTGTACTTGCGGGGAATAGGTGTTCTAAAAGTCTACCGCGTTGATTAAGAGTTCTTGATACCCATTCAGGATAATGGGCGTTGAAATCGCCCATAAGAATGAATGGAGCAGGCAATTGATCAATTAAATCAACGATATCACGAATATCGACATTGTCGTTTGGTGGAAGATAGATAGAACATACAGAAACCAGAATAAGTATAGCGACACGCACAGCAACAGCTTGTAATTCAGAATTCAAAGCAATCTCCTCACAATACACATTTTCGTGAACCAGAATCGCTACTCCAACACGAGCTTGGCCATCAGTAAACACATCAGTACGAAATACTAAGAAACCTCGTAATGAAGCAACTCTGGTGTCTTGAAAATGTGTTTCCTGTAAGCCATTGCAAGAGGGAGTCTGCTCGGCATTGAGAGCTTTAAATTCTTCAAAATGGCTGTAGAAACCATTATAATTCCATTGTAGTATGGGGGGGCATTATTGAGTTATGGAAGATATTTCTCCCTCTGACCTAGAAAGTTTTATAGTTGTTACTTCCATTGGAGAAGAAGATCTCGAAGAATGAGATCCCTTTTTTTTCGGAAATTTGGTGATGGCGGAACTTGAAACATTCGATGTTTCTCGAACCTCCATTGTTTGTTTTTTGGAAATAATTTTTGGTGAAGTAGAAGGACTTTTCTTTAAATGTGTAATTTCGATCTTCGGTTTGTTGCTAACTTTCGTCTTAGATTGACTTATAATTTTTGTAGCTGGATTCGAAATTGATTTTAAATTTTGAGTAACACAAGATTTAGGACTGGTAATTTTAACAACGGAAGGCAAAGTTGGAACAGTTGTTGAAATAATAGTTGAGGGAAGGCTATCGGTCTGAACTTCCGGGCGTCGAAATTCCTCGCCCAAATGCTCCTGCTCACTGCACCGTGGACACACAGCCTGTGCGTCACAACGGGATGCAGTGTGCCCGAACTTATGGCATTTGAAATAACGCATTGGCCGAGGAAAGTACGGTCTCACCAAACAACTGTGGAACCCAACTTTAATCCTTTCTGGAAGCTTATCCAGCGCAAAAGTCAAAACTACGGAAGTGGTATTCTTTACCTCACCGTTTTCCTTGGTAGTAAGCTGTCGACAAGTTACTACACCTTGACTCGCAAGCTCTCGCGTACACTCATCCATCTCAACATATAACAGGTCGTAACACGATATTACGCCCCGACACGTGTTGAGGGATTTGTGCGCTGCCACTACAATGGGCATGCCAAATAAAACGGTTGATTTTAATAAAACCTTCGTTTGAGTTGTATTTGCCGTTTAAACTAGGAGGTTACCATCACGAAGCCGTTTGGTCGATTTTGGTTCTCCACCAGCCAACTCGTTCAGGGCCCTCGCTAAGCCAAAACGAGAGACTTCAGAAATTGATTTTCCTTCTACAGTCCTTTTTACAATAAGAAATTTGGGCGAGAAGTTATTTTCGCCCTTCAGAAAACTTTCTCCCTCGTCCGATAACGGACGAGATATTTTTGGGGGAGGGGCCCCCGGGGTTTTGATTTTGTTTGCCATAAACAAATAGAACGTTTCATCTCTTGGTGTCCCCACCCACCACGGAGCCACAATTTGGGACGTCACACCAAAAATTGGTGTGATCGCCAGGGCTAACCAAGAGATATAGTCCCCCTCACCCGGCAATAAGATTCAGAACGCTGCAAGCCTCTCTCTCCAACGTCTGAAAACTTACCTCCAGGGTCGTGGGACTCACCTTACCAGTACACAGAACGTAACGGCAAGCCGATTAATCAGATAGGGTTAGTATCTGACCGCCAGTTTCGCAAGAATCCGAAGCCAAAGAGGTGTGTTGCGTGTAAGCTCAACCACCAGGATCATCTTCTCCTTCCTTACGGGTTTCCACGCACGGCAAACACGCGAGTGAGCAAAAGAATAAGAAAGAAAAGTCCGCAGAAGATTGGCTCACTAATCTTCCGGTCAAAGTTCAGATGGAACAGTGTGTTTTTAACAAGGTACCTTCCTCGCTCATTGGTCGCCTCTTACGACCAGCAGAGGTGGTGCGGGTGAATTCTAACCCCCACCCGCAGGGCGCAGCTTAAACGAGAACTCGATCCGATATTAATTGGTGGAGAAAACATGATATTTAGATAAAAAATATGTAGTTTCGAGAAAATCACTTTTAAAGTTTCATGTTTAATTTTCTTTAAAATGAAATAGAAAATATCAAGAATAACCACAGTACATCTATTCCGGGTCCATAGGAATCATCTTCTTTGTTTGTGCCGGTACGATTGTTCCACGATTTGAGCTTTAAGTCAACGGTTTTGCTCCCACACGACGAACGCGCAGATGCTTGTTCTACACGAAGCTGGTCTTTATTCGTACAAAAAGACTACATATGTTACTCAATTTTAATTCCCAGTGCATCTGTTATACCCATTCATTATTGAACACGCAAACGGCTAAATAAATTGCTATTTGTACTATTATGGCGCGACTTGACCTAATTTTCGGCGTAAATTTCAAAATGAGTGCGTTGAAGTTCTCATTACAGTTTTGTAAATGAAATACCTTTATCATGACTTATACCTAAATATAAAATATAAGTTTTTGCTTTAAATATAAAAACTTGTATATTAAAAGAAAAGGGGCGAGAGGATAGCTGGGTATCCAACCATATTCCGAATGTTTTCAGCAATGTGCGCTACAGATGAAAATGCGGTTTACTCTTGTTATTTGTAAGAAATTTAGCATAATGTATTAAGGAAATATTCTCAGAGATACATACTTTAAAATAATGTAAATAAAAAAACTTGATTTATTTGAAACCGTCACAGTGTTATTCCCCCTTAAAAGAAAAACACTATTGGCCAAAAATGAATAAAGATACCATTGAAGATATCATTGAAAACCAATATCCGCAGTAGATAGCATTACACCAACGCCTGATGGAGGATAAATATTTCTAAACCGTCATGGACCAATTCTCGAAGCATACTCAAGCCTACCATCTCATTAACAAAACAGCTAAAACTCTATGCGACACATTACTTAAGTACTTTTAAACTTATACAATCGCAGATAAAATAATAACCGACAGTGGAGGCGAATTTAAAAACACCTAAGTGAAAGACATTCTAAAAGGATACGGAATTAATATTCACTTCACATGCATAAACACCCGAAAAGTAATGTAATCGAAAGATTTCATTCAACCATAATAGAATCACTACGATGAGGAAACGATCAAAATTTAATTCAGAAAGTAGACTTAGCGTTAATAGCATAAAATAACACAAAACACAATACCACTAAACTAACACCTCATGAAATATTATTTGGAACTGAACAAAATAAGTTCTTTAAACAAGACATTACACTGGACGGAACACTCATAGAACACCAAGATCATATTAATATAATAAATGAATTAGTAAAATCAAGAATCACAAAAGAAAACTAAGTAGATTTAAAGAAAATAACAATCCATTACAAATTAAAAAATATTTTTACATTAAACAAAACCCAAGATTAATCAGGAAAATATGAATACTCCTATATAAAAAACACTCAATAAAAGCTTATAACCCCTTATTAGGAAAAATTTCAATTAAAAACCTGCATGGAATTAAAAACATAAGAATTAATAAAACTAAACAATAATAATGAATATTATTACAGACTATTCTACGCACAACTGACCGACATTTCTAAAAACAATGGATTTCACCTAATTGAATTAGGCGAATGTAAATTAAAATAATACGGACAAGTCATATATTATAATTATAACATATCTCAAATAGAGATAGAATTTATTAAAATAAAAAAAAAAAAAATAAGAAAAGCAAAAAAAATATATCAAACAATATTTCCAGACAATTTAATAAAACAACTGCAAAATTTAAAGCAGAATGAAGAAAATATTCAAGACAAAATAATAACGATATCTCTATTAAATAAAAGCCAAAATTGGAAAAGTATAAAGGGTATTTTGTCAAGAAATACAGTTAAGCTTAACTTTTTGCTCACTACATAAATTACACCCCAGCATTATTACCAATGGTAATCTGATAAGAATCACTAATAATAAAAATATATAGAATTTGAACGAACTCATCGAAACCCACAGCAAATTTGAATACAAACAAATTCACTTTTTTTTTAGTCCTTTACCAACATATAACGAAGAAAATATATTAAATACAATAAATAAATATATATATGATAAACAACTGTATTTTAAACTTAATATATAAGCAAAATAATGATAATTGTTTGTATCACTACGTAAATATGGAAAACGATATTGAACAAATTCAAAATACCAATAGCGTAATAATCATTAGTCCAAATAAACCACAAATTCAAATTGCTTGTCCGAATTAAAATTTATTTACAGAAATTCAGGGAATTTAGAAGATAAAAACAAACGAAAAATGTCAGATAAATAAAATCATTTTCGAAAACATTAATCAAGAATATATAGAAATACAAATTTAAAATTTGCAAATAAATCATCAATATAAAATTAATGAAATAATAAATTATTAAAGGGGCGATTGAAAAATAATGTCTATTTTATGGTGTCAGGATAATATCTAAAACATTATGATGAAATATGAATATGAACACAGACAAAATATAACACGTGTATTAATAAAACAAACATATGTAGATTACATTTAGTACATAATATAAAATTGATATATATTGAATATATTTATTAATTATTAAGATATAAAATTCATGTCGGCGGGCTTACTCCCGACTTGGTCCCGGTAAGACCGCGGCACGCTCTGTAATTAGTAATGTAAAAGAATATATGAGTATGGAAAAATACTCAGTAAGTAGCTCAATATTAAAAGTATTAAATCAATCATCAGTCAGTCATAATTAGTTATAAGTCATTCGCGGTTTTAATCTCCTCACGTCGTACAAGCCGCACTTGTACAACGGGTACCAACAATAAATCGTGAGTGATCAGCTCCGATACAACAATACAACTCCCAGGTGACAAAACAATATCGCACATTATGAGCTCAGTTGAATCAGACGTTGGCTTCTCATAACATAATTAACATTAACTAAATGTGGTCAGTTATTACCGATACTACACATTTTATGAGGTCGACTACAAGAGACGATTGCTTCTCATTTAACTAAACAATATGGGGTCGACTCAAAGAGACGATTGCTTCCCATTTATAACAAAATATGAGGTCGACTAGATTCAACTGATGGCACAAAGAAACCCATAATAAACAACAGGCCATAAAACATCAAAACACGTCACCTAACATCTCAAAACACCTCTCCAACACAGTGTCCAAGTCAATATTGTTAATCAGTCCATCCGTATAATTAGTAATAATGTTTAGTGTACTTATAGACTATAATACAAGTAGTAAGAGCTAACTTACTTGATATTGAATTAATACAACACAAAAATACACAAGTACTGAATTATAAAATAAAATGAACAATTTGCTTCTGGTTTGACTTGCAAACAAAGAATGACGCTAAAATCAGAGCTTGGGTAGCATAATGCGATGCATATGTTTTTCTAGGGCTAGCGGCAGTAATAAATTAAGTCAAGTGTTTGGGATGTCAATCCTCAAGAATACAGTCTTCAAATATTACGCACTCCCGCGCGTTCCCCTCGTCCGAAAAACTCTAACAAAATTTACCAAAAATTGGAAAAAAAATCAGAATCAATTTTACCAAATATAAAAAATGTCGAACTAAACAATAATTACCATTCTTAGCTAATACATATATTGTTGGTTATAATTACTATGGGAGGTATTATCAAACTAATATATAAATACTAATTTATTTAAAAAGAAGATAAAGAAAGAAACAGAATTAAGCCTTTTAGCTAAATCATGCAAATATCGCAATGTCTTGCAAGGGAGGAATTATGTTATACAACTATTTTCACACCTTGCCATATTGGGTATGATTACCCATTCTCTTAAAATAAGTATAGTCAAGTAAAACAGTAAAAACAGTAAGAAAAGATTATATAAACTAATGTATCATGTCTTATTGATAATTCGAAGTTAGTCATCATCGTTGTAAACTAAATTTAAAAGTTCGTGTAGCAAATAAAATATTTTTTAAAGCCTAAACGTCTTTAAAAAACATAATTTGTATGCATGCATGTGTGTATATATATTGGGGCAGGGAGACAAACAGCGCATGCGCGCGCATAAAGAATACGTGTATGGCTTAAGTCTCTGCCTTAGGCGCGGTGCTACCATAAGCGATCATGTATACGTGTGTAGCTGTAGCCTAACAATCTGGCGCTTAAGAATATAGAATACGTGTAATCTTCTAGCCTATGCCTTAGACGCTGTACTACCCTAAGCGGTCGTGTGTAAGCCTGTTGCCTAAGTATCTGGCGCTTAAGCATATTGTCACGACCGTGCCACGCTAGGGTCACACCTAGACCACCCTAAGTGCCACGCTAGGGCCACACCTAGGCCATCCACGAATACGAGTCCACAACTAGACGGACCACCGGGCTAGACAAGCATCTCGTTACCTAAACAATAACTATTGCCCAAAACCATCTAACAACGGCGGACCACCCTCCGGGACGAGTGTCCGATAGGCCTAACAAATAGTACTTATAACCCAGTACTATCTTACGACGGCATCTGGAAACGTCACGATTACATATATGTCATAAATCCAAATTCAATGCCAAGGTTCCCTCCACATACCACAAAACCCACACCCGGGATAACCCAATGTTATATAAGGAACCAGGAAGAGACAAACTGGACAGTCTTTCTCATAGTCTTCCCAGACTACGTTGTAAACTTATTCTAAACTCAAACGATAGATTCAGTGTAAGTCATGTGCCCATTAAACGCAATGCTGTAAGTACCTTTGTTCAATAAAACACTAAACTAAAACGTATAAATGTATAACTGTGTTATGAATTGGTAAACACCTTTCACATCCTCTCGTGCTTGACTCCTGATATGATACAAACCCTGCAGGAGTTACAGTCCTGGCTGGTATCTCAAATCATTTAATAAAATAAAGTCACAGCCAACCCCCAGCCGTGACAATTAGTGGAGTGCCGGGTATTCTCAAAAAACCGTAAAATTTTTTCTCTTAAAAATATAATAGCAATTAAAGTTAAACTCAATTTGAACGAGTAGGGAATTAGAAGTACCTTGAGGGAAAAAGAATAAAAGCAAGAACAATACGGACCACTGCTTGGTTCACAGGCCGGTGTAATCCTATTGGAACGCGAAGTAAAATCAGTAAATTTGATAAAACAAAATAATTGTTTTATAATTTAAATTGAAAAAAAAAAAAAATTTTTTATTAATTTTGACCAAGACCAAGCACGGGAGAAAGAGGGTTTATGCATGTATGGTGAAGGACTGTCACTAAAATACACAGTTAACTAACGCATTTTTTAAAACAATAATGAATCATATAAGTTATGAGCAAAAACGAATATAATCTACGACCACGAGAAAACAATTTAAACACAGCGCGATTAGTATTAACCGGAAAAACAAATAATATGTTGAGAACCCCTTCAGCGAGAACAAGTAGTAGAAACGTAACGTCAGCTAGCAACGAAACACAAATAATTAATCAATTCACACCCCCAGATACAAGCCCGTTAGGCGCGTTAGAATCGAGTAATTCAGAAGCTGAATTATGTATAGAAAGCGCGAACACTAGAGACCCTACACTATTACATTCGGGATTTGAAAACTTAGACATATCAAACGTAGAAAACATAAATAACATTAGCACAAATATGGCGCAAGAACATAACAATATGTTGATTGACGAAGCGGAAGATGTAAGTTCAAAACCAAAAGAACTGAGATGCATAATTCCGGATAGCTTTGACCCAAAAGCAAAGCAAGACGTAACAAGATTTATAAAACAATTTACCACAGCGGCAGAAACGAACCGTTGGAACGACGCGCTCAAGAAACAATATTTTAAATTATACCTGATCGGCGCGGCAGAAACATGGTATAACATTAACGTTAACGGACGCGATTACTCGTGGAGACAAATTCTAGACGAATTCAGAAACGCATTTCTACCGCGCGGACACATGGCAAATTTGCAAGAAAAATTTAGAAACTTGAAACAGGGCCAGGACGAGGACCCTCGCGATTATTATTTCACAATGATGGATATTTGTAATCAATTCGAAACCCCGCTTTCGGACGCGGAGATAACGAATCAAATAATAATAAATTTAGACCCAGATCTACAAACGCAATTAGCACCATTCGGTGTACAAAGCTTAAAAGAACTCAAAGAATGCATAGATAAACTATGCATAATACAAGAACGCAAACGGGCGTTAAGAGAAGCGAGAGAAACAGAACGTAGTGCAGTATCAATGCAAGAACAAGCATTACGGTTCGAAAAATTGGCTGATAGATTAGAAAATCAAGAACACGTTCGCGAAAATAGACAAAGACCAAATAATTTAAATTTGGTAAATAACGCGAGATATACCAATACACGCTACAATCAACCTTATGTGGGGCGCGGTTACGGAAATAATGGCTACGGAAATAATGGCTACAGCCAGAATAGATATCAGGCGGGCCAAAGTAATTATGCGAACCCAGGTAGTTATCAGACGCAAAGAAACTATCCCACATACCCATCAGGTAGAAATGAATCGGGACCGATGAGGGGTGGTTTTTCAAACCAACCACAGAGCAGGGCGCCCATTAATAATTTTTCGGGGCGTGGAAGAGAGACGACAGGTAACAGACCGCCGCAAGATACGCGGGGCTTTCAACAACGTCTAACACGTACCCACGACGGAAGACCAATATGCATTAAATGCAGCAAACCAGGTCACGTAGGGCGTATGTGCCCAGGGCCGCAGAGGCCACAACAGACCGATGTTCGTCAAAACATGGCGACAAACTCGGGAAACGCCAATGCACGACGCTAGTGGCCGATAGTGTTGTGTATAGCCAAAACCAGGGCACAAAGACAACTTGCAAAATATTAAAGGTACAAGGTCTTGTAAATTCAAAACCCATAGAGATAATAATTGACACTACGTGCAATATAGTCAAAGTCTGCCACACTGAAGACTACGAAGAAAATAGAATTCATGTTCTCAAATCCGCGGGAGGGCATGTAATCGAAGTTTTGGGTAGCACGGTAGTTAAAGTCATAATTGGGGGATGGACAATAAACCTAGCCTGTTTAGTAATGAAAGACCTTCCCCGTGATATTTTAATAGGGACTCAATTCCTTTGGGAAATAAGATAAAGAATACGTAATAAATTTCGCGCGTGCCGTGGTAGAATTTAAAGATAAAGATGAGGCAGAGGAAGTTGAGGTTTTAGAAAGATTAGACGACATGTCACAAAACGGATGCATGCCAGAAGCGCGGTTTTATAATAAAATCATTGTCACCAAGTCAGAAATTTTATATTCTGGTGAGGAAACGGAAATCAAAGTCAAAGAAATCGGACGTTACGCGTTTAGTCATATGTTCATACCGCGAACGGAATTTTTGGTTAAAAATGGTTTACAAATAAGGAATATAAGCTCTATAGGGCCAAATATGGGTAAATGGAACTTGGCTATACAAAACATTCGCCGAGTGCCGTTTAGATTATTCGCAAATACGGCATTAGGCTACAACGAAGTAATAGAAGAACTTGAAACAAGCGAATATAAAAACAACGAAATATATGTAATAACTGACGAGTCACAAGAAGTACTACGCGAACATAATATAAATAAACAATTAAACGAAAACGAGAAAAATGAATTATTAGATTTGATAGACGAATACACGGATTTATACGCGTGGAATTCAAAACAGATCGGTTTAACAGATACAGCAGAACACGACATAAATACAGGCGACGCACAACCTATTCATCAACGACCGTATAGGGTATCTCACAAAGAAAGGGAAGTCATCCAAAATCAAGTCAAAGAAATGCTGGCAGATAATATAATTAGACCATCCTACAGGGCATGGTCATCGCCAGTGGTATTAGTTGAAAAGAAAGATGACACATGGAGATTTTGTGGCGATTATAGAAAACTAAATGCCGTCACAAAAAACGACGTCTACCCACTACCTGTTATTGAAGACATTTTGAGTTATATTGGAAACTCAAAATATTTTTCCAGTCTGGATTTGTTCAGTGGATACTGGCAAATACCGGTAAAAGAAGAGGATAAAACAAAAACGACATTTATAACGCCAGATGGACAGTACGAATTTAACGTACTTAGCTTTGGGCTGTGTTCAGCACCAGCCACGTTTCAAAGAATGGCAGATAGCGTATTTAAAGACATGAAATGGAAAGAAGTATTAATTTATTTAGACGACGTAATTATTTTTAGCGAAACATTCGCAGAGCACCTAATCAAGTTGAGGCACGTATTTGAACGCTTGCGGGAAGCAAAATTAACTTTATGCAAACAGAGATTGATCTGTTAGGATACCGAGTAACTAACCAAGGACTTAGTCCAGATGCAAAGAAAATCGAAGCTGTAGTAAATTTCCCAATTCCACAGAAAGTTAAAAAACTACAAAGTTTTTTAGGACTCTGTAATTACTATAGAAAATTCATAGAAAATTTTGCAAAAATTGCTAGACCTTTATATTTAATGACTAAAAAAGATGTTAAATTTAAAATCGAAGGAAATGCACTTGAGGCATTTAATGAACTTAAACATAAATTAACTACAACCCCCGTATTAGCTCATTTTGACCCAGCAAAAGAAATAGAAATTAGAGTAGACGCATCTGGAGAAGGGCTTGGCGCAGTGCTATTGCAATTAGACAAGGATGAATGGCATCCTATTGCGTATGCTTCCCGAAGGTTGACAAAAGCCGAAGCAAACTATAGTACATCACAACAGGAATGTTTAGCATTCGTATATGCTTTAGGACAGTGGCGCCCATACGTGTGGGGAAAGCCATTTAGAGTCGCAACAGATCACCACGCACTGTGCTGGCTGAAGTCAATTAGAGATCCAGTGAATAGATTGGCCAGATGGAGCTTGAAGATACAAGACTATCAATACTCAATCTTTCACAAAAGCGGAAAAGCACATATTGACGCAGATTGCCTATCACGCAATCCACTACATATAGCGACGCTAGCAGACGAAGAAGCAACACTAGAGGTGGAGACAAACATAGTTATCCCAACGGACATGAAAGAATTACAAGCTGAAGACGAAAATTTAAAAGAGCTGATTAAAGCAATAAAAGACGAGAATTACGGAAGTGCGTTATTGCAACGCAGAGCCAAAAATTACGAGATTAAAAATAATATTTTATTCAAACGCAACCCAAAATTAGACGGCGCGTCAGGATTATTAGTGATGCCTAAAGATTTAATCGGAGAAATCTTATACGCTAATCATAATGAACCATTAGCCGAACATTTAGGCTTTGCAAAAACATACGATAGAATAAGAACCCGATATTATTGGGATAATATGCTAAATGACGTCAGTAAATATGTAAAGGGATGCGCGGATTGTCAAGCAAGAAAAGGCGTAACAAACTTTAAGCCAGCGGGTATGCTACACCCGATACCGATCGGACAACCATTCGACAGAGTCGGAATTGACTTATTGGGGCCTTTTAGAAGAAGTAAGCGGGGAAAAACATTCGTAATAGTCGCAACAGAATACGCAACGCGCTGGGCAGAAACGCAAGCTTTACCCAGTGGCAAAGCCGAACCAGTGGAAAGATTCATCTTGGAAAGGATAATCTGTCGCCACGGTACGCCGCGTGTACTGTTAAGTGACAGAGGGAAAGTTTTTCAATCGCAGATGGTCACCGAACTATTGCGGTGCATGGGGTCTAATAGTCAATTCACGACAGCATACCATCCGCAAACCAACGGCTTAACCGAAAGGTTAAATAAAACCATCGCAAATATGTTATGCATGTATACAAACACAGCACAAAATGACTGGGACGAATACTTAGCCCACGTCACATTCGCTTATAATACGGCTAAACAAGACACGACTCAAATGTCACCGTTTAAATTAATTTACGGACGCGATCCGATATTACCTACGGAAGCTCAATTAAATGAGCCGACTGAGAATGAAGTAGTTATTAAAACTAGGGTACAATTAGTAGAGATTAGGGAACAGGCCAAAGAGCGTATACAAAACAAACAGTTAAAAGATAAAGGTCGTTATGACAAGAAACACAGGACGGTTGAGTATAAGATAGGAGATAAGGTCGGAGTTCGTAATCCAGAAAGACATGTAGGCAAATGCGACAAATTATTGTGTAAATGGTTCGGACCGTACGAAGTCATAGAGAAAAAATCGGATGTAACATACATAGTTAAAAAAGGGAAAGGAAATAAAGTTAAATTCGAAGCAGTTCACGTCGAACGCATGAAACCGTATTTCGCGCAGTGGGAACCACGCAACGACAACGAACGATATCAGTTGCGGCCTAGAAAGGTCATTGAACAAAACAAAGCGGCAGGACCGCATTAAGCCCAATAACAAAAAAAAACACACACACACACACACGTAAATTAAACAATTTTGAATTAAATAACATATATTTATAAATATAATAATACACACAGAAAATTACACATATTTCTTAAATAAAACCAATACAAAAAATAAAATAAATAAATATATATATATATATATATATATATATATATATATATATATATATATATATATATATATATATATATATATATATATATATATATATATAGAGGCTAACCAAGAGAATTTGTGATGTAAACGAGTGATGTAAACGAGTGATGTTAAACGAGTGATGTTGAGCGTATGAACCAATACCAAATGACGATTATAAAAATCCATTAATAATTTTCTAGTGAGGAACAAGTGCAGAAGAGGTGGGAAGAGAAGGTGGTGACCACGCTGGGGCTCACCCAGTGGATAATGGTTCGGGGGACCAGGATCCTGGCGGCGTCCCAGAACGAGACGGTGTGGGACGAAGTCCGGGAGAACCTGGTGGAGCGGACCATTAGACCACTGGTGAGGAGAGCGGCGGACGACGTGCTGCTGATCACGGGTGACGAAGAGATATCGGCGAGAGGAAAGTTGGCCCGCTATCAGAAGATGGGCGTGGAGAGTAGGGTTGGCCTGGCGGATCTGCTGGTGTGTAACTTAGAGCTGCACACCACGGAGATCTTGATGGCCATGTCCCTAGCCACGTTGCAGGTGAGAGCGCTAAAAGAGCTCCCCTCTCCCGGCAATGACGCGGGGAGAGAGCGAGTGTCAAGTATTCTAGAAGCTCTCAACCGGGTAGCGGACCTGGACAGCCTCGAGGTGGCCAACGAAGAGCCGGAGGAGCAGCACGCCGCCCATCAATTTGTGGTCACCATACCAAAAATAGAAACAATTAACGGGGTGGAGGACGATCCAAGCAGCGAGCTGGAGGACGGCGAATGGGAAGCGCTCGTTGCGGAGGACGTCTGGCCACAAAGGCCACCCACTCCCGTGAGCACAGGAATATCCTGGGCCGAGTCCATGGAGGACGAACAATGGATGGACGAGGTGACCCAGGACATAGGGGCAATCACGGCATGCCAGGAGGCGAGAGTAGAAGAAGAACGCCTCCAGTTGACGCAAGTGGAACAACCACAGAACCAAGCCCACCTACAACGAAGGAAGAAGACTGCGTACCTGAATATGCAGGGCTTCTTAATAAACGGGGAGTTCTCTCCAAAGGAAGTGGAGCTTTTGTTAGACGGAGGAGAGTGCATGCACCTCCTCCTACAAGAGCCCTTTCCGGAGAGAGTCGTCAATGGGAAGGGCCTGCAAAACATCAGGTACGCGAGGCAAAACATCCACGGGTTGGCCTGGGGGGATGGCATTGTTAACCACAGCCGGGGAATAGCGCGACTCCTCACGAAGATGGCGAGGGTGGACAGGGTGTTCTTAAAAAAGAACATCAACTCGCCCATCTATCGGTTCCTGAAGCATCGCTTCAGGGGCGAGATAGCCTTTCTGCCACAAGAACCGGCATTTGGAGAGTCGCCCTCGCAGAGACAATGCGGGGCCCATCAAGGAACGGGACTGGCATGCGCCAGGGAAAGGGTATATGCCATGAGGCGTATGAAGAGGAAATTATAAGCCAAGGAAAGGGGAAAACGAGTATCAAGGAGATGAGCCCACTTTTATCAGGGAAAATTGTTGACTGCGCAGGGAAGGGCGCACAATAAAACGGTAAAATGTGGACTAGATAATCAACGAATATAAAGAATAGAAGCAATATACAGCAAAAAGCTCTCCTTGTCGTCCTCATAATTAAAACAAAAAAAAAGACGTGAGCAGAAAAAAGCATGAACAACCTTACCTCGGTGACCTCTGCTCATTATAATAGCATAAGGAAAGGCTACCGAAGTATGACAATTCAAGCAGACTCATTAAAAATTTTTTTTATTAAAATGGAAATCTTCGTCCCGGTAGGAAAATGTTGCAAATAAAATATCGGATTTAAGAACGTGGACCGTCCACTTCTTAAAAATAGAAAAGATGGGGACGGACTACGAACAGAAACCAAACAAATCAGCAGAATCAAAGTAGAATCCAAATTCTACCGACAGTAGAAAAGTGAGGCAACCACAGACAGAGAAAACTACAAAAAAAAAATCATCATAAAAATAATAATAATAAAAAATATATATACATATATATACACGTACATACATACAGGATAATAATAAGAAGAGATGAAGTACTCAATACGTAAAATAAAGTTAAAGTCCTCAAGATAAAGTTGAAAATATACTGTGCAGCGGCCTTGTCAGAGTAGTCGTTGTTCTAGCTGTTATAAAATACAGACAGAACGACGGCTGCTACTGAAAAAACCACAACACATCCGAAAATATAAATAGATGCAAAATAGCGGAAGTCACCAGTGCGAAAGATATTCAAAGAACAACTAAATTTGAATATCGGCCGCACTGAGGATATCCGACTAATAATCATACGGCTAAAACCTGTAAGTAGAAAAAGGTAATAAAATATAAAATAGCCAAAAAAGCAAAGTAGAAATATTAATCACGAACATTCTTACAATCGAGTAAAAAACATTGTGAGACGAAAAGAGATTGTTAAAAGGCAAGCATAAAAATTATTGGAAAAGCTATAATTTGTGCAAGACACAACGCGTTATAAACAATTACAAAGTAAAATAAAAGTACACGACTCCGTCAGTTGTTAAAACATAGAAAATTAACAAACACGAAATTAAATCTTAAAAAAAAAAAAAAAAAAAAAAATACGCGAAGAAAATTTTTTTTTTTTAAACATGTTAAAATATTTTAATTCTTTGTAGAGAAATAATGGTCATATCACCCCAAGCGACGAATAAATTATTAACGCTCATAAGAGCAACAATAAATTATAATTACAGATTTCTAATGATGGTGAGCTACGAAGTATCCACGCAGGAGATACCAGTTCAATTGGTAGCAGGGGCGTACTGGAAGGATCTGCCGGAGGCAATCACCTACGAAACAACGATTCCACTCACCCACGAAGCTGACTGGGTATCCAGAGAAGGTGGAGATAAAATAACAAGACCAGCAAGCAGTTGCAAGAACGATCAAATGAGGTGCAACATCAGTGCGAAACTAAATGACATGGGAAACCTATACGATAAAACCTACAACCAAATAGACGAATCCTTGGATCCAAACTATTTCCTAGAAATTGAAGTTGAAAGCGCAATAAGACGAGACAAACGTTCTGCATCCAATCCCCAAGAATTATCCTTTGAATCCTTCATGGAAATCTACGGACATGAACCAACCAGAGAAGAAAAGAAGAATCAACGCAACAAGAGAGCGCTAGTTTTTATTGGCGACGCCTACAACTGGTGTTGTGGCGTCATGATAGAGACGAAAGTAAAACCGCTAGTAATGAACGAGAGATCACTCGAAAATACAGTAAGAATACTGAAAGCAGGAATGCACGCACAATACAAACACTTATCAGATATAAGTAGTAAATTCATAAAGTATGACAAAGAAGTGCAAGGAGCATTCACGGAACTAAATGATCACGTCAGAGAAATACGACAGTTAGCAGTAGAAATTAGAGGCGAAGTCACCGAGTTACAAAAATCAAAAGAAGAAACAATTGAATTATTATTAAACGACTTCGACAATTTAAAGAGAATTTTATGTCTAACAAGATTAATGAGACAAAATGAAATATTACACGCCTGCAAACAAAGAAATATTCAAACAATATTATTGACACCAGCAATCTTAGCAGAAGATTTGGAGAGGTTGTCAACAAAATTAAATCAATATGGCCTGCAGTTAGCCATACCAGCAGAGGAATTGTCGCAATATTACAAACTACCAATTGTAGATTGCGGAATAAGCAAAGACAAAGTAGTAGTCCACGTAAAAATACCAGTAATTCAAGTACACAAAGAATGGAGGCTTGTGGAACTACTAACCACACCCTTCGCTTGGAAGAATGACACGTGCATTTTTATGCATGATGTAATGTATCTGGCAGTGAGCGATAAGGAAATGCGACCAATATCAGGAGCGGGCTTACATCAATGTAGACCATACCACGATAGACTACGTTATCTACCAAGGTTTTCATCGGACGCAGTGTACGGACCACAATGTGCCTTTAAAATGTATTCAGGCGCAACAGTCGAGGAAATTTCAAAAGAATGCGCATTTCGATGTTATAGAGCAACCTCAACGATAATATTGGAAGTGAGTTCTGACACATATGTGATTACACATCCGCAAAAGAATACCAAGATACGCTGTCCGAAGCAGATAAGAGAAATCGATGATATATATATATATATATAGGACAACCAGGAGCATTGCAAATTCAGTTACCTTGCAACTGCTCGTTGTACGTGAACGACGTTCAAACAATTCCAAGACGAATCCCATGTGGAGAAGATAGTGTTACACTTGGGATAATACACGTATTACCAGCAACCTGGTCGAATTTAAAATCATTCCGTATAAATCCGTTATTATCTGCAAATAAACCTACATACAATAACTTATCAGAATGTTTAAACCATAACTGGACAAATCAAATACCACATTTAAACCTTTCATCGATAAGTGGAACGTCAGACATCGATTGGTCCAGCATACAGAACACACCACTTGAGTGGCCATTACTAACATACCATAGAGATATATTACTTTATGTATGGAACGTAATAACAACAATCGCAGTACTATTGATACTGAAAAACAATGGACTGAGACAACTTGGGTTTATCCATGTAGCGAGAGCACAAACGATAAACGACGTGGATCTGCTAATATTAATCGAACTAAGCACACTTTTGGTCATTACGGCCGTAACATTAGCCTACCTCGCATGGAAACTGCAGCAAAAAATAAAGAAAGACGGAATACAGTGCGAAAAACTTGTACATTGCTTTAAGAAGAAAGAAAAAGGTTACGCAGTAACAGACATCGAACAAGGAGTCAGCTTTGGGTTGCTGACATTAGCCAGTGGAGAAAAAGTCCAGCTGAAGATAGAAAACAGCGGCGGTGTAGGACGGTCAAACCTAGGCACGGACACGTCAGAGACTCGGTTGTAAGCGGCAGCCGACCCCTCAGTCAATGGGATCTCGCTGGAAGGTGATCGAATTCCTCCAAACACCCCAGCGTAGGAATCCGTCGGCCCATTGATTGCTACAGAAGAAACAAAGGTTAGTAAACTCAGTTATGGAGAAAAAATAAAATCAGTAATCGAATTAACGAAAAGTATAATAAATTCTTGTAATAAGTAAATAGTTCTTTGCAATTAGCCAAGCAAAATAATTATTCTTTAGACAATATGACCAGTAATATCTGATCAATATGAAAAGTCACATAAAGTCAACAAGTAAAATTTAGAAAAGCGTATCGACAAGCTGATTAAATTTTTTTTCAAAATAAATGAGATAGAACCACGATTAAATGACAAAGTAAAAATATTAAACTGAATAAAAATAAATAATAAATGAATTTATATACGAATATAAAAAGTTAAATTGAATAGAATCAAGACATTGATAACGAAATAATTATTACAAAGATATGCATAACGAAATATTGAATGAATAACATAGGTTAAAAAACTCGAGGTTAGGGTCAGATTAAAATCACAACGGAAATATGATTAGCCATCCGGCCGGTATTAAAGGACAATCATAATAACGTTGAATAGGTCGAAGTTAAATAAAATAAATTATATTATAAAAATAAATCCACGAGTTAGGGAATAAAATAGGGAAAAAATAAAGAATAATTAAATGTAAATTATAGGATATTGCGAAATCCTGAGAGTTAATATTGAAATAAAAGTAATTGAATAATAACGAAATAAATAAATAAAAATTGGTAATAATACCATTGTAGGGACTTTAGAGATAAATTTACATGGAGGTGTAGATTAAATTATTTAGCAGATGTTAAAGCAAAGAAACAAGATTAAAAGCAGGAAACAATTAAATAAACAAAAAAAGAAAACAAACTAATTAAAAGAAAAAATGATTACGAATCATTAAAATTTAAAAACTAAATTGCTATGACAAAGGACCATTCTATGGATAAAAATTAACAAAAAAGAATAATAATATGATAAAACCAAAAAAATATATATATATATAAATAAATAATAAATAATAAATATAAACAAATATTCACATATTGATAAACAATATTTTAAAATTAGAATAATAAAATATTAAAGGAAATATATTAATCAATAGAATTAATTAAATATTATATATCTGGAATAATAGTCAATAAGAATTAATTATAAGTTGTAGGAACAACACTCGTAGCATTAATTAAATGCATAAATAAAATAAAGTACAATAATTTTATCAATCAAGTATAATAATCTTATCAATAATTTTAAACACGCAACAAGTAATTAAGTTACAATTATAATTAGAGACAAACATTTATTAATGTTAGCATAATATAAGGGAACAACTAGAATAGGAAACAATAATGTTAATTAATCAAGCAATGTATTGCATAAAGTAATAATAAATAAGACAGGAGCCAAATACTATAGGGAAACATAGAAATAAGAAATTATAAAAGAAAATACAATAAACACTAGAATTGTAAGCAGTGGTAAATACATTTACTCAAGGCAAGAGCCATCATATCATATTATCTTTATATTATATTATTTTATATTATATTTGTTTTCGCAAGTTCTAAAATGCTTTATATTATATAATCATAAACTATATTAATTTTTATAATAATTTTCTTATTTTTGAAACATATTTGAAATATTGTAACCATATTTATAGACCGCTTGTTTTAATATTCAAGTACGGGATTAACCAGTGAAAAATAAATTTTCACGTAGAGACATTAAAAGTAATTAATCAAACTAATAATAAGATATACAAAAAAAAAAATTGAATTATAAAACAAAAATAGTATGAGGGCATAAAAATAAATGCACCAAATAAATTGTTAACAAAACAAAAAGATAACAGAAATTAAATAAGCGAGAAAAATTTGTTTCTCTTTCAATTCATGCATTCTTGGTAGAAAAAGTTTTTTTTAAAAGAATGAAAGAAAAAAACATTAAAGAACGATAACGTAAATAGTTAAATAAGGTCAGGGAGAACCCAAATAATAACAAATAACCTTTTTTAATTTCTGTAGTCCTAATACGAAGTGGTTAAAATGGACCACAAAATAAATAATGTAAACCGCAATGTAAACCACAAAGCGAGCCACAAAAATCACAGATTGTGGTCGGCGCTGATTATAATAATGATGTGGTTAAACCATGAGAGTTTAGGAGAAATTGAGGTCAATAAGGGGGCATATTTTCAAAATCTGCCTTATGCAGTATCATACGAAGCGGCTTTACCACTTTTGTACGATATACCCTTGATTAATGAGGAAACAAAGCTAGCAATCACAAGTTGCTTTAATAAAGCATGTCAGGGAAATAATGATTGTATAGCCATCGGTAATAGAATGACCGCGATAATTAAAGGAATAGGTGAATATAGTCCAACTAAAACAAATATCTTAGCTAATGATGGAGATAGCATAGGTTGGGATTTTCACATAGCATCAAGAAATCATGTTAAAAGACTTTTTACAACAAATAGGGAAGTCGAAATATTTAAAGACAAAATTAAAAATTTTCCTTATAAAATTGAAATAAATAATCTAGGAATAGTAAGAGATAACTCGTACACACAATGCATACCGTCATATATTTACATTTTAAGTCAAATTGTGACTGAAATGAGTATATTAGCAGCAAGTTTAATAAGTGCGTGTCATGCAAGACACCTATCACCGGAAATTTTAAATATTAATACATTAGATGAAGCATTAAAATCATTTGAAGTAAAAATAAATAAAAAAGGATATAAGCTAGCTATTACAAACGTAGCTGAATACTATGGATTACCATTATCAGACTGTATTTTTACTAAAGATAGAGCACTTGTGGGAATTCATATCCAAATAATACGAAGCAATATTGAAAAAATTGAACTTAAAAGACTAATACCAACACCTCTCGCGTGGGAAGGGAAGACATGCTATCTGGGCACAGAAAGCATCGACATTGCTATAGTTTCATTTAAAAATGAACAAAATATAGAAATATTCTCACCTAGATGTGACCCACATCGCGATCGGCTATGTGCGTTGTCAAAGACGTACGATAATAAGGCCATTACATCAGCATGCGCAAAATTCCTTCTCATGGGCGGAACGGTGAATGAATTAGCTCAATTTTGTCCAATCTCGTGCCAATCAAAAGTTCAGCGAGCTACGCTTATAACTCCACTCAGTCAAAATACATTCCTATTAACACATGTTAAAAATGAATTGATTTTAAATTTTGGTGATAGTCAAAAATATTTAGATTATGAAAAAAGATTCGGGGCGTTGTGGGTACAGTTACCTTGCGACTATTCAATAGAATTCAAAGATAAAACAATATTAAAACCATCATTTCCGTGTTTAAACAAAACAATTACGTTCATAATGAAACAAATAATTCCAGCCGCATGGGCTAACTTAAAAACACAAATATTGCCACCGTACGACGAAAATCGTTATCCAACGTTTAACAGTTTAAAAGAATGCTTAAACAAAGCAGCAGTTCATTCACAAAATAACTGGGTTGACAGATTACTCCTAATATCGCCATGGTTACCAATTTTAATAATCATAATATTTTTGATATATATGCATGTAAATTGTAATTATACTAGAGGTACTTACATTGAGGCAGTAGCGCAGCGAATGTTCAGACATCCTGAACCAGCACCCAGGATCGTTGAATACAATTTGCCACAAACCCCGCAAATTGAGCAAACTGAGTTAGCATCAAGATCCATACCCCTAAACACTTCAAGGGCAAGATTGGCGTCAACATCAAGGAGTCCCGAACTCAATTACATGACCCCAATCAACGTTAGCCCAGAACCCCAAAACACAAGAACCCTACGAAGACCCCTATCCCAACCATACTCAAACGTTAACCAATTCGGAAGACCAGAGAACGAGTACAATGAAGTGATGGATCACAGCCAATATATAGCCATGGAGCGCGTGAACCGACCATAGCTGATAGCATAATCACGAACAAACTATACAACCTACTTCCGTATTTTGGCAACTAAACAGGAAGCTGCGAAAAGAAAAATTTTTTTTCTCTTCACCCGCACCCAGCATTTTGTCAGGGTCGACAAAATTTTTCTTGGAGGGGGGTAGTGTCACGACCGTGCCACGCTAGGGTCACACCTAGACCACCCTAAGTGCCACGCTAGGGCCACACCTAGGCCATCCACGAATACGAGTCCACAACTAGACGGACCACCGGGCTAGACAAGCATCTCGTTACCTAAACAATAACTATTGCCCAAAACCATCTAACAACGGCGGACCACCCTCCGGGACGAGTGTCCGATAGGCCTAACAAATAGTACTTATAACCCAGTACTATCTTACGACGGCATCTCGAAACGTCACGATTACATATATGTCATAAATCCAAATACAATGCCAAGGTTCCCTCCACATACCACAAAACCCACACCCGGGATAACCCAATGTTATATAAGGAACCAGGAAGAGACAAACTGGACAGTCTTTCTCATAGTCTTCCCAGACTACGTTGTAAACTTATTCTAAACTCAAACGATAGATTCAGTGTAAGTCATGTGCCCATTAAACGCAATGCTGTAAGTACCTTTGTTCAATAAAACACTAAACTAAAACGTATAAATGTATAACTGTGTTATGAATTGGTAAACACCTTTCACATCCTCTCGTGCTTGACTCCTGATATGATACAAACCCTGTAGGAGTTACAGTCCTGGCTGGTACCTCAAATCATTTAATAAAATAAAGTCACAGCTTACCCCCAGCCGTGACAATATAGAATACGTGTATCGATCTAGTCTATGCCTTAGGCCCTGTACTACCATAAGTGGTCGTGTATACTTGTATAGCTGTACCCTAAACATATAGAATACGTGTATAGCTTTAGCCTATGCCTTATGCGTTGTACTACCTTAAGCGGTCTTGTATAGTAAGTAGCCTTAGTATATGGCGCTTGAGTTGCTTGACTCTTAAGTAATTGTCTTAAGATGTCAATGCTCTAGCTTATCGTTTAGGCGCTTCTGTTCGAACCCAAGCCCTCATATATGTGTATGGCTGTAGCCGAAGTATCTGGATCTTAAGTATTCATTACGTGTCTGGTCGCTGTCTAAGCGCTAGGAATTTGATGCTGAGTCTTTAATAACGCGAGCGGGGTGCGCTATTCAGGAGGGCGCTTAAGCCATCGTGTATCCTATGAATTTGTGGACGCTTCAGTAAATGTAAATGTTCGTAAAGGAAGTGTGAGAGAGCGTAATAAATACACAAATGACATAGACATATTTTATTCAACATATATTATACATTTTTTGCACAATCACCACAACCACTACCAACGCATTTACAGTTCTATGTTGCGAGTGCTTAGGGATTTTGTGAATTTTGTGCATGCATCGCTCTGTGCACATATCTCTTCAAACTCACTCCCCCACATCTGGACCATCTCATTTCCAAAAACTGTTTAAGGGGGCAAACTTTACGATATGAATAATATTTTTAAAATTTTAATAAACAAATTTAATGAAGTTTGGTTAAATAAAAAAATTACTAAAACAAAAACTAAAACTAAGAAACACAAAAAAAAATTAACAGTATGTTTCACTTTACTATTTACTTTAAATTAAGGTTCCTATCTGAAAAAATACGGAACAGAGAGATAAACGTAGTACGAGATCATGTTTAGCAAGCCCGAAAATTTCACGGCGTCCTTCCCCGATTTCAGTAGATATGCAGTGCCCAAAAATCAAATTTCAATATTTTTCATTTTTTACATTTTATTTTTACCCATATCCATAAAAATTAAGGCCAGGTAGGTAGGATTGAAATTGTGGCCGTATCAGCCTCTAGGGATATTCACGCCATAAACCAAAAGATAAAATAAACTAACATTTAAGATATATAAAGTATAAAAATATAATTGTCAAAATAAAATCAATAAATTGAAAAATACTAATAAGTAGGATTAAAAATGTACATATAAATAAATAGAATGTACATGCTTAAAATTGTAAATATAAGATATTGTAAAATATTATTAAAGAGTGCTAAAAAATATTCTTGTATAAATAAAATTAGGGATAAAAGTAGCACTTTTTAAATGAAGGAAAAAAGACCTGTATTCCTGAAGAACAGGACGACTCTGTCAATGAGGGTCACCGACAGACCCGCCCTGTTACGCGGCTCGGTGAACTCGGAGCACTCAAACAAAACGTGCGCCACTGTCAAAGCAGTGTCACAAGTTTCGCACAGCGGAGCCTCCTCACGGCGCAGAAGATGGCCGTGCGTCCACCAGGTGTGCCCTATCCGGAGTCTCGCTACAGCGACTTCCTCCTTTCGGGATGCCCTATGGGAGGAATCCCATGCCTTCACTTCTTGCACATTTTTAAGCTTGTTAAAATATATATGACTCCACATTTTCTGCCACTGATATATGATCAAATTCTTGAAATGACCCTTGAAGTCATCAGCAAACACCTGATCATAATCAATAGTAGCCATGGACAAAGCTCGTTTAGCTGGTGAATCAGCTGCTTCATTCCCGCGAATACCAGCATGACTCGGTACCCAAATAAAGCTTACGATAGACCCGTTCGACGATAGTATCATCAAGGTTGCTTATATCTGCTGCAAGAGAAGATGTTCAGGGTACAAAGAATCAATCGGTTTTAGAGCACTCATTAAATCCGACACAATAACGAAAGAATTACGTGCGAGTCTGCAAGTATAGAGAAGTGCTTGGTAGAAAGAATACAGCTCTGCCGTGTACACGGACGAGAATTCGTTAAGTCAAAACTCACATGCACCTCTTGCCGATATAAATGCACATGCAACTCTGTCGTTGCTCTTTGTACCGTCGGTGTAATTGCGAATGCATTGCCGATGGTTGGCAGTGATTCAAAAAAACTCATGTTAGAACATAGTGAGTGGAGTAGCAGATTGACCTAGCTTTGAAAGCGATAAAGCCATAGTGAAGCTTGGAGCGTATCAAAGCCCGATACAGGCGCAGCATAGAAATTCTATCGGTACCCCACGACTTAGTAGTTAGAACTCGAAACAGATTTAGAGAAAACTGACAATTTTCCTTCAAAGCCTCAAGATGGGCACGCCAGTTAAGCTTTTTGTCAAATAGAAGACCAAGAAATTGAACAGTTTCCACAAATGTAAGATCAGTACTGTTAATAGAAAGTATAGGATGTGAAGCAGATTGATTGTTAACTGCAGCTTACGTTCTATGGAAGCCATACTGCGAGAACTGCAAAAAATTGCCAAATCGTCTACGTACAAGGATCTTTGCACAGGTGAGCGGACACACTGAGCAACACCGTTGATGGCCACGGCAAACAACGTGGCACTTAAAATAGACAATAGTAGGAGAGGTCATTACCCAAACGAACTTGAAACTTCCTTAAGGAAAGAAAGCTTATCTACCCCAAAAGTTAAAACATCAAATGTCTGTTTTTAACTTTAACACCCTGCCTCGCAAGTTCCCGTTTGATTTCGTCCATCTCAGTAAATAGCAGGTCGTAACATGATACTACGGCCTGACATGAGTTGAGGGACTTGTGCGTCCTTACTACCATAGACATTCCAAATAAAACTGTCGCTTTTAATATAGACTTGATTTGTAACGAATTAGCCGCTTCAATCAAAAGAGTACCATCGCGTAACCGTTTGGTGAATTTAGGTTCACCATCAGAGAGTTCGTTCAGGCTTCACGCCAAACCAAAACATGACACTTCTGAAATAGATTAACCAGCTTCCGTCCTTTTAATAATTAGAAATGTGGGCGAAAACTCTTTTTCGCCCTTCAGAAAAGTTTCTCTTTCGCTCGATATGGGACGAGATCTTTTTGGGGGAAGGGCCCCCGGCTTTTTTGTTTGGTTTGCCATAAACAAATATCCTGGTCTCCCTAACTACCACGGAGCAACAATTTGGGACGCCACATCACCAGCTGGTGTGATCGCCAGGGCTAACCAGGAGATAAAGTCCCCCCCCCCCCACCTGGCAATAAGCTTCAGAACGCTGCGAGCCACTCTCTCCAACGTCTGAAATCTTATCTCCAGGGTCGCGGGACTCACCTTACCGGTACACAGAACGTAACGGGAAGCAGATTAGTGAGATATGGTTAGTATTCCATCACTAAACGACTTCAAAAGAGTTTCAAACAAATCAACAAACATTTCGCAAAGTGGAAAATAAAAAGCAACCCTGCTAAAACAGAAGCTATGCTTTGCACCAGACGACGTCCAAACCACGCTCAGAAAATAACGTTTGCAACAAAGCTATAGGCGCTCTATGCCAGCTGTGCCCCCTGCGTGGCAGAAAATTCTCGATCAACATCAAAACCAAAGTCACCATATAGAATCTCTAAATCAGACCCATATTAACTTAGGCATGTCCAATATGTCACTACAACTACAAATAGCTCCAAATCGTTCAAAACAAGTGCCGCCGTGTGATCACAAACCTTGAAATGGAACACCTACGTAAGTGTACGTCATGCCAAAGCCAACGTAGTTTCCATAAATGTCACCATAACCAAACTAACTAAAAAGTTCGTCATATCTTACGTACGCGTACGCAGCGACAACGAGCTAGTGAAAACACCACGAACTACCGCAAATGTAAACATAAAAGAACTAAGAATATCCTCCTATAACAGCACATACCAATATCACGCCAAGCAGCAAGTTTTTTATGGTCTATTTTTCTTGCGGACCTTCAAGCTCAATTTTACAACGTGATTAGTATAGACTATAACCATATAACTGAATTTCAACCGTAAGGGTGTAAATACGCCGACACAAATGTGTAAAAAAAGAATTTTTGTATGTATTTGTGTACTATATTTTATTTTTCTAACCGACAATAAATATCTTACATATAAAATTATCAAAAACCTACTACTATTATTTCAGAATTTTTAAGAGATTGTAATTCTAAGAAAAATTCATGAAACTTATTAGACAAGATAAAAGATAAATTTGAATTATTCAAAACTAAAATTATCACCTCCTACGAAAACAATATTTCAAACGAATTAAAAAAAATTAACGAGTCCTTAATAGTAACTCATTTTATTAGATCTTTGAGAGTTCCTATGCGAAATAACTTGGCTACACGAAACCCGCAAACTATAAGTGATATTGAAAAATTATTACTGAATGATGTTCAATATATGCACTATCCAGAAAATAAAATCCACACTTTACCGAATATTCCACCTAATAAATTCCCATTAGCAAATACAAACTGCCCTACCGGACCTATTTACAAGAATTCCACAAGTAACCAACCTAAAAGATTCGCCCCACGTCAAAATATTATTAATAGTCAAAAACAAAAACCACCAACACCCATGTCAACCCAATCCAGGATGACCATTAGTTCCAATCAACCTAACAGTTATTTTACAGGACAAAATAAACAATTCGCAACAAATCACATTGTTGAAGAACTAAATACAGACGTAGACGATAGTAATTTACCTCGAAGAAATTGACGAATCAGAAAACACTACCGACGAAAGTTTTTTTAGACATGTTCGAAATAACACAACAGGAGAATTAATGAATATAAATTGTAATTCAAAATTAAAAATAATATTATACTTTTCGACATAGGCAGCACTATTAGTCGTACAAACAAAAATTTTGTGGAATCAGAAAACAAAAGACACAATAGGTTTAAAATTTTACTTTTAAAACAGCTAGTGGCAAATCTTCCGGAGATTCATATGTTATAATTAATGTTAATGAAATTTCGATTTAATGTTCTAGTAATAATTTCCATAAAATTTTCAATTTATTATTGTGTATTAACACTCTAGAAATATTAGGTATGTCCATAGATTTAATGAACTAAAAGGCAAAATTAAACAATAAAGAATGTAACTTCGAATATTTTAACGCATATAATGCTAACTGTTTCAACAGTGAATTAAACAAAATTTATATCAGGAGAGATCATTTAATCGAAGAAGAGGAAATAAGTTTTTTAAAGTAATTTATGAATATTAAATGATTTTTCCAACAGAAAATGAACCCTTAACACACATCAGTGTAAAACAATGTAAAATCACGACTACTGACGATATGCCGATATACACAAAAAGTAGCCGGCACCTCGAGACTTATAAAAATGAAATTAATAACCAAATAACAAAACTCTTAGATGACAAAATAATACAACCATCCTACTCAGCTTGGTCATCCCCAGTGTGGATGTCGCCCAAAAAATTATACGATAGTAGTAAAAAGAAATTTGTAATGGTCATTCATTATAGGAAACTGAATAAAAAAACAGAAGACGACAAATTTCCTATACACAAAATAACAGAAGTGCTCGATAAATTAGGCAAAAATACAAATTTTACAACTCTCGACTTAACGTCTTGTTTCCACCAAATCCAGATGCATCCCTGGTTCCATTAGTAAAACTGCCTTCAACACCGACAAAGGTCATTTCGAGTTCACACGAATGCCCTTTGGCCTAAAAAATGCACCAACAACTTTTTAGAGATTGATGAACTATGTCTAGAGAGAACTTTTGAATAAAATTTGTTCAGTGTATTTGGACTTTGGATTATATGGTTATATGGATATTATTATTTTAGGAACATGTTTACAAGAGCATATAGGAAATATCAGAAATGTATTTAAAACATAAAAATCACATAATTTAATGTTAGCACAGAAGGGGTGGAAGAAGATGTATATATTATATAATGGCACACTGAGGTGCAATTTGTATTCTTTTTTATACTACTTATACGATTTACGTTACTATTTATATATCAATATGACAGGCGTATCTAATTATATTTTTTTATATCAACAACTAACTCGTCACATTGGTTACGCCAAATTATTTTGTAAAGTTTTATTTACGTGTGACAACATGTATCGCCGCCGCTACGGAGTACGTCCAATACTTCCCCTCGGGACGTGGTCATGCTCCAATCTTGAATGTGGCACCGAGGCCTAACATTTAAATACATCTTTCGTGTTTTGGTCGATGTATTCATTTCGTTACCATGTCGGCGACCATGTCTTCGGTGGAAACATATTCAATTTGCAAATTCTCGTTCTACAGAGCATCGCGAGAAAGTCCGCACTTCACTCTTTAAACATATCTGGTTTTCGCGAAGCAATTAAAATATCATCGACATTGATTGTTATTAACGTCAAATTTTTTCCTTCTTGCGGACGGTATCATCTGGGTTCTGCATTGGTTGCTCCAATTCCTCTCAGACCTTGGTCCAATTTATCGTACCAGCAGTTTCCGTAGAAGGATTTCTTTAAGAGGCATACCTTTTTGCCGTTTTTTAATATTTTCAGCAGTCTTTTTACCTTGTTTAAGATTTCGCTGTTGTCTTTCTCCATTCAAATAATAATTTCCAGCGCTTCTGACAAAAATTTTGGGGTCTCCATAAATACCTTTTCCTCAATTTCGCCAGTCAGATAAGCCGTAGTTACGTCGAGTTGTTGGATTTCCATATCATACCGTGCTGCAAGAGCTACTAGTAAACGGATCGAGCTTAAACGAGTGCAAATGTCTAGTTAAAATGGATACCAGGACGTTAAGAAAAACTTTGGGCAACGAGTCTGGCTTTTCATTTTTCAAGTGTCCTGTCAGCTTCATACTTGTTTCGTAATCCTATTCGACTTCCTATAATTTCTTGGTCTTTGGGGCGATCGACGAGTGGCCATGTGTCGTTTCTGATGATCGACTTTAATTCCTCTGCTATTGCTTGATACCACTCGTTATCGTCAGCACTTTGTATAGCTTGTCGCATAGGGATTTCGGATAAAATGATTTCTCTCAATTCGATATTATTCGTTCTCTATTGTTTTCTTGGTCTTTCCTTTAATCCTTTTCTTGTATCTTTTAGTACTCTTCTTTTGAGCTGGTTCAGCGTTCCTTTTTTGATGGTTTTCTTCATCTTGTTCTACTATTCTATATTGGTGATTGTACCCTGTTCGGTATCGAAGGACTTGATTTCAACGATGAGTTTTTCTGGGGCGAATTCTTCATATTCTTTAATCCGAATATCGGCCTTTTCCGGAAACTTTACGTCCCGTGATACTACGACTCTTTTTTCACTGCGCAGCCATACTCCGAATCGTGTGGATTCTTCGGAATACCCAATGAATGTGCCTTCTCGGCCTCGTGATTGTAATTTCCCTTTATCTGCATTCCAATCCAGACAGAGTACTCGACAACCATTTTCTCTAAAATAATTAACGTCAAGTTTCTTACCGTACCAAACTTCATACTTTATTTTTTCGTTTAGACTTTTGGTCGGACATCGATTTAGAATGTATTTTTCGGTGAAAATAGCCTCTGCCCAAAATGACGGGGGAAAGCCTGACTGCATGAGAAGACATCTCGCCATATCTAGAAGAGTACGATTCTTTCTCTCAGCAATGCCGTTCTGTTCAGGGTTGTGCGCAACTGTTAACCCATTAAGCGGGAATACTGCTTTGGCCGTTTCAAAAAAGAAACTCTGGAATGTGTAGAATATAATTTTGTATGTTAGAACTCAAACCGGACTTTTATTCGAAGTGAAATAGCCGATTTCTTAGAAAGCGCGCTCGAGCGATATTTGCGTACGAGAGCTCTAATACAGTTTTACCGACAGCACTGTCGTGCGTATACATCATTATGGGTTTTGACCTCTAACCTTCGGCACAATAGTCACGCCCGCTTGTTGTTTTTCGTTTGTTTCGTGGAAATGAGTGGCCAAAAAGTTTATCCAGTTAGGAAAGGGTTGAGGTTTTCGCCTACTCGAGCCTCGCGATCCGGAAAAAGCGCTCGGAAACGGCCCAAAAATTGGTTTGAAATGGAAGGTGACATCGAAAGAACTAGCTCGTCAGCCAAAAAGATGCCGTTGTCCAAAGATGACTTCGTTATAAACGTGAACCCCACTTTTGGCTACAAATTCATAGACTTCGTTACTGTACTCGCAGCTATTGCTCAGGTAGGGGTATGCAACTCGTGCAGGTCAAATGTGAAGTTCATGGAAGCAAGTTCCCGCGGGTTGGGATATAAAGTATAAAGTCGTAGCTTGTGACACATGCTCGCCACACTACATAAACGCCACCCCCTTGATTGACTCCCGCACGTATGATATTAATTGGCGAATCGTATTAGTAATGCGATTACTCGGCATCGGCATAAATGGCATCAAAAAGTTTTGTGCATTTATGTGTTTGCGAAACAAGGTATTACAATCTTTTTATGGCAAAATCAACGCCAACATTGCTATTGCTGCCGCCGCCATGCGTGACAAATCGCTCCGAAAAGCAGCTGCACGAGAGATTGTATTGTCGCGAGAAAACGGGCAGACGGAAAGAATATCGGCTTCCGAGGACGGCACATGCAGAAAAAGAGGATTTTTGTTCTCTTTGGGAGTTCTGGCACTGATCGGCTGGTTCTCTAAGCAAATCGTCGACCATGAAGTCAAATGTAAGCTCTGCAAAGCTTGCAGCTGGTGGGAACATAAAGCTGGGACAGCAGAATACGAAAAATGGGCGAAATCTCACCTCGACACATGCGAAAAGAAAGACGAAGGATCCTCTGGCAAAATGGAGGTTGACGCGGTCATCGATATGTTTCAACGATCTGAAAAGCTGCACGGTGTGAAGTACTGTCATTACATTGGAGACGGGGATAGTAAAACCTTTAAAGGTTTTTCGGATGCACTCATCTGCAATGCTTATTTGATTCCCGGTACGAATAAATACATTTTTCTAACCAAAACAGGTATTTTGGATACCAAGCCGTATGGAGACTTCACGGTTCGCAAAAGAGATTGTATCAATTACGTCCAGAAGAAGATGGGCTCGCGACATCGGAATTTGAACAAGACGACTAAGGGCCTCGGCGGTAAAGGAAAACTGACTGGCAAGTGAATCGATGAATTGAGTATTAACTACGGTCTAGCCTTTCGTCGGAATCATGATTCTGTGGACAAAATGAGGAAGTAAATATGGTCCACATTACTACATAAAATTTCTACTGACGGCAAGCCGCAGCACGATAACTTTTGGTGCTCTTGGCAAAAAGCGAAAGCCACCTGTCAACTATTCACTTACGCTCACAAGAACTCGATGCGGTGAAACCCATATATACGGAGCTCAGCAGGGATGATCTGTTGCGTTGCTTTATAGGAATCACGCAGAACTTTAACGAGAGCTACAACGCTGTGCTCTGGGCGATGGCACCGAAACACATTCACAGTGGCCAAAAATGTGTTGCCATTGCTGCTGATATTGCAACTTGCAACTTCAACAACGGTCTGAGAAGCTTTATGGAGTTAATTCAGGTCCTCAATCTTGTCGTCGGGTGAACGCGCTACGACTTTTGTACTAGCGCGGACACTCTACGCGTCAGCCGAGCGGATTAGGCCATGACGGAGGAGGCTCGCCACCCTCATAGAAAAACAATTTCCGCACAAAAAGCAGCGGACGCGGACCTGGACAACGTAGATGGCCTATTCTACGGCGCACGCATCGCAGATTGAAGGTAAATGCAAAATATGCATGAGTTTTTACTTTTCAAAATTTTAAACGCGATTGTCTCGAAACAATATTTTTCAAATTTGCGTGCACGGTATCTCCCACAATTTTCATCGGATTGCCGTAATTTTTTGTGTCGTTTACGCGCAATTGTAAAGCGCACCGTAATATTGAACTTTATTTTTGAATTTGCTTCTAAATTTTGCTTGGGAGCCACTTTTATGCTCGATTTTTGCGTCAAATTCGTACCCCAAAGTTCAAATAGCCGCCATTCTTTTCAAAATACGAAATTCAAAATACAGATACGATATTACGGTGCCAAAATTAATGAAGATTAAAAATCCTAATCGATTTTGTTCCACGAGTTAACAATTTCGCGTTCTCCTGCACGCAAAAAATGTTTTCATGGCGCGCAGAGTCTACCTAGGTGCATTTCCGCTGCTTTACTTATTACAGCCAAACGAAACACAAAAGTCAGATTTATTATATATATTGGCAGATGTATACAAACTAATATGAATCTGTCAAAGGTACCTGATATATTTGTCTCGTCACCTTATAGTCATAAAAATCTCTTATCCCCAAATGGGGATCATGGCAGCTAATGGGTTAATCTTCTCATTATTCCGTGTTCCTTTAGGAATTGCTTGAATTTGTTGTTCTTTTATTCTGTGTCATTATCCGCTTGATTGCATCGCACTTTTTTTGCATTTGATTTTCCATCATTGCAGCATACTCCTCGAAATATTGAAAAACTGCTCCTTTTGACTTAGGTATTCTCACCTCACACCATCTCGAATGGTCCTCAAGGAAAGTTACCAAATATTTACGAGCATTGGCTCGCATACATCAGAGTGAATTTCCGTCTTTCTTTCTGAATTTCTAGGAAATGGTTTTCTTGTCATCTTTCCTCGATGACATATGTCGAAATGAATTCTCCTTTAAATTTCCCGAGAGTGAGTCCTCTCATGATTCCGTTACGATAGGTGTCTTAAATATCCTTCACGTTCAGATGACCAAGACGTCGATGCCATAATTCCAATCCTTTCGAATGCGTTCGAGAGATGCGAACATTTTCTGAAACTATGTTCCCCTGCGTAATATAGTTCTCCAACTCCATCTGACATTATTTTAAAATCACCTTTCTGTCCATCTACCAACACCTTATCCTTTTTGAATACTACATCAAATCTTTTATCTGTGATCTTTCCAACAGAAAACAAAGTAGTACGTAAATCCGGTACATGCAGTGTATTCTTCATTGAAACATGCTTTTCATTACCGAATACGCCGACAATAAATGAGACCGTTCCCGCAGCAACTATATTCGTAGAGGCGTCATTAGCTAGATTGAGTGTTCTGACTTTAGATTCGTCTATTCCGTAGAATTCTTCTATCTGATTACACAAATGTGAAGTTGCACCACTGTCAAAGCACCATTTTCTGTTAATGTCAGAAGATCCAATTTGTAACCCAACGGAGGCACAGAGCCTTACTTTTTCCGCGTTTCTGGCAGAAGATTGACCTCTTGTGTTCTTCCGTCTACAATTTATCGCTTTGTGCCCGATCTCTTGGCAGCTATGACAACGGAATTTGAATCCATTATTACAGTTAGGCTTCGGATTTGTAAATTTTTCTTAAGTTTTAAAAAATCAAAATTGCAATTAATAAATTCACTTATTCTCCAATATTCTGATTTTACAAAGACCTTCACCATTACCACTGGCGCTAGTAATTACGCCATAGAAGCCTTATTAATTCAAAATGTAAAAGGAAAAGACCTACCAGTAACATACGCTTCTAGAACATTAAACGACCATGAGATAAATCATTTCATGACCGAAAACGAAATATTGGTAATAGTTTGGGCCTGTAAATATTATATCAAAATTCGTAATACAATCAATTTATGAACTAGAATATAAATTAATTCATTTAAAAAAAAAAATTCAAATTATTTTGATAAACCAGCGTTAAATACAACTGAACATAGACTTACCGAAATTAAAAATAGTTTAATTGAAAACGACATGTTGAAATCCATTCACCCAAAACGTGTTCCGGGCTAGATGAAATAAAATTTGAAATAATTAAAAATATAATTTGTAATATATTTCGAGATATTCATATAATTTAGTTTATCCACGAACTTCCAGAAATAAACATCAGTGATTCTTTAGAAAGTTTACTACCCAATTTAGACTATACCGACGAACAGACAATCTATTCTGATAAGGAAAAGGAAATGAATGGCATTATATTCAAGGATATCCCAATAAAAATTGGAAAAAATCAAATAATAAAGAAACTGGGTGATTAATTTCAAAGAAATTTAGAGAAACTATTCAAAATTAAGCAAAGACTAATAGTAACAGTAAAAAAATATATTCATAAAATATTTAAAAATTACCTTGTTCCAAACGTAAATTATTATAGTTTAATTGATAACAATTTAATTGCAACAATTTATAATATATTACAAGCCACATTTGTTAAAAATTTTCTTAAAATAATTCAAACGACTATACAATTTGAAGATGTTTTAAATGATAAAGAACAAAATTTGCAAATACAGATATATAATGAAACAGAAACATCAGAAATTAAAAAGGACATATTATTGGCCTAATATGATTTCAAATATTCAGAGGTTTCTTAATAATATCCATACCGAATACCTGATCAGTTAACACTCAATGCAAAAAATGCTTTCGATATGTTACATCTTGATGTATTTACCCTAAATAAAGAAAAGTTCTTAACTATAATAGATTCCTTAACTAAATTCGCAGCGTGTAAATAACTAGATAGTGTGTGAAATCTTATTAGAATGTGTCTCCCAATATCAAGTCCCTAACAAAATTATTACTGATTACGGTGTAGATTTCAATAACGAAATAATCAAAAATGTATTAACCGGTTATAAAATTGTACTTCATATTACTTCAACCTATAACCCACATAGTAACGGATGAATCGAACACTTACTTGCATCCTTGATATTAATTTGAAAACTTGAATACTGTTCATAAAGTAAATATCGCAATAACAGTCTATAACAATTCGTTTAATTCAAACAAATGTACCACCATTGAAACTCTATTTGGAAACGATTGCGAAAATATAATTCTAAAAGTGCAAGATATATATTTATATATATATATATATATATATATATATATATATATATATATATATATTTGGAAATATAAATTACAGAAAATACGCGAGAAGGTAAAACAAAGAGCCGAAATGAATAAAATAAAAAGATTCCTGAAACAAAAGCCAATAAAAGACTAAAATTTAGAAGAGAAACCAAAAGTAATTCTTGTAAAAAAAAAACCCTAGATTAATAATAAAATTCAAAAAACCGCTATTTTTTCTTATAACTATAGCGGGTCGACTATCAGGGTCATAACCGCTTTAACAAACATGTATAGGAGACTATGCGAGAGAGAAAAATATATCAGTGCGTAGCACTGTGGATTGTGCGAATATAGATAAAAATTTACCGTCATTGCACTGTGGGAGAGATATTTCCAAGACGAATGTGCTGGAACCCAACGAAAATAGAGTTCCTTTGTGAATATATGACACATAAGAGTGTATAGATAGAAAACGTGTGAACACTTATTTGGAAGGAAGTTCTTCAAATGTTAAATGAAAATCTAACATTTATGAAAAAATGAAAAAATAGGACATCAAAACTGCTTCAGATTTTCTGCGATGGGTCAGAAGAACGGAGCAAGGAAAGTAATTTGTTACTGCTAGTTGCGTTATTAATCAAATTGACCTACAAAGTACCTTCAATACCAGCATTGCGACGATGCAAATTGTAACTAAGCAACTGCTCAAACAAAAATTCGAGAGTGAGCCTAGTATTACAAGAAGAGCATAGCGGTGGTTGTTCTCCAAGTAACAGAAATAAGTGTGTGAGACAAGTGTGCCCAAGTCTCAGACGTGAGATGGCAACTTGCTCACAACTTGTTAGGGAGAGCGGTCAGATCCACCGCTCCACTGACACCTTTACACGTCGCAATTAACTAGAGTTCTAGATAATGCACAGCCACAGACCTGCACACATCATCGGCGCACAAAGGATTACGGACAACGCAGTTGCTGTTGCACATTAGTTCGACATCACTCTCTAGTTCCCGTTATCTATCGATTTCTCCGCGAATGTCCAAAACAGTTGGATCTGTGGTGAATCTGCTACCGATGCCTAAGATAGAACTCAGGGAATCGGTGCAGATGAGCAGGTGACGTCGCTCATCGATAGCTTGACAGAATTGTCGAAGAGAGAAGAGAATACCATATAACTCAGCAGTGTATACTGAGCATATGGGTGAAAGTATGAACTACTGGGAGACGCCGTCAGTCACGAAAGCGCAGCCTGTACCGCAGTCTGGCTTGCAGCCATCAGTATATGTGTGTTGTAAGTCTGTGTACTGTTGTAATTGAATGAAGAATTCAATTAAGTATATGGTGTTACAAATAAAATCCTTTTGCAAGTTGGTCGTCTCTAGGTTTTTCGTTAAAAAAAAAGAGATGTCCATGGAGGGATGTTCTCGATAAAACAGTCCCTTGGTTGTTAATGATGGTATTTAACAACCTTTTAAGTTTCAGTGTATGATGTGTGAGCGAAAGAACTTTGCAGACGTACGTAAAACTAAGTTAAATGTACCTTGTGTTAAGTGGCGGTACACCGGCTTCACAGTGAAGGCTTGGAACTGGGGTAGTCCAGAACGCACCGGTGGCTGTTTGAATGCCAGAAGTGTGCACGCTTTCTAGCTGCTTCAAGTGAAGAGAACTAGCAGTGTGCTCAATGATAGTTCAGCAGTCTTTCCTGGAAAGAACCAGACTGAAGTAAACTCGCAGCAGAGAGTCTCTATCAGCTCCCCATTTTGTGGAGGCAATACATCTGTTAGAATTCAATGACATTAGGCACTGCGCAGACACAGTGTCGATTTGCTTACGCCATAAGGGTCGGCTGTCGAAAATAATACCTAGGAACTTTACCTCATCCAATTCAATCAGAAATAAAGTAACACTTATGGAATGTAGGTCGGTAGTAGAGTGGTGCTGACGAGAGCCACATCGATAATTAATAATGAAATTGTGAAAATCTAGAAAGCAGCTGAGTTGGAAATGGATCATGCGCTCGTATATTTCAGACAGATGGCATGTCAAAGAAATGGGGCGGTAAAAAGATGCGGACGAAACATCTTGGCCCTTCTTGAGGATCGGTACAATTACTCCTTCACGCCAGGATTCAGGATAGACATTCTTGACCCAAAGGTTATTAAGAAACTCTACTATTCTTATCGTGAAACGGTCGGGTAGATGTTGCTGCATCGTGTAAGCAATGTCATCATGCCCAACAGAAGTATGGCCAGTGCGACTGAGTGCAAATTCAAATTCTTCGATTGAAAAACTTGAATTATACAACTAACTATTATTAGAGCCAAAGTCTAGTGGAACACTTTCAGACGCTTTTGAGCGCAAAAATAGAAGTGAATAATTGTATGAATTACTAACTGCCTCAAACTGATTTGCTCAAATCTCATAAATCTTATCATTAATAGTATGTATTTGGCCATTGACCCGCAGCATTGAAATATGAGAACTTTTCTTGCAGCTGTTCACGTATCTGATTTCCTTTCAAAGCAGTCGAAATCAGTGCCGATCGAAGACACAAAATCACGCTGCGAAGCAGTTTTAGAACGTAGAATTGTACGTCTCGCTTGAGCATGCATTTTTTGAAAACGATTTGATTCGAAAGAGTTGGACTTCTTCTATACGCTTCCAAAACGCACTTTTTCGAACGAATAGCGGTTGCAACCTTTTCGTTCTACAGAATAATTGTCTTCCTTCTGGGACGACCAGCTATAGTAGTATAGAACACGAAACGGGAGACCGAATACAATCGGATAGGGGTTAAAGCTCAACTTGTAAATCTGGCGAAGGATCAAGAAGCTTTAGGGTGCTACAAAATGCTTTCCTATCTGCCCGGTCTAATATCCATCTGCTTGTTGATGTTTGAGCATTAGAAACAACGGAGGGTGATAGTAACGTCACAAGAATGGGAAAGTGGTTGCTGTAATGGGCATCGTCAACTACCTGCCACTGAAGAAGGGCAGCTAAAAAAGAAGTAGAAAAAGATAAATTGATTGCCGAAAAGCTTCTTGATTTCAGGTTTATGTGCATGGCAGAGAATAGTGACATCATTGTTATCCAAGAAGCTTTCGACAATTCGACTACGGGCATCCGTGCTGACAGAACCCCAGAGTATATTGTGGAAAGTAATGTCACCGACAAGAACAAATGGAGTAGGGAGTTGTCGGAACAAATCTTCGAGGTCCCTTAAATTAGAGTTGCCATCTGGAAGATAGACGTTGCATATTGTAATGTGATGCGGCAAGTGGCATGCAACTGCCTGTAACTTTGTCCTGATGTTGAGGCATTTAAAACCACAGAAAACTCTATAGGCCGTTTCATGTCGAAATGGCAGCATGTAGTCTTATGGCGAACCGGGATGCAATATTTTCCCAATTTACTCAGTGAGAAAAACTGAATAGATATATATGTATTCTATGAGTGCGAATGAAAAAGCATAAACCATAAAAATAGGAAAGTCTATTATAAAGGTGGATATATATATATATATATATATATATATATATATATATATATATATATATATATATATATATATAGCCCAGAGTACAGAAAATAGCAGAGCACAGAACATAAAACATTTAGGGGGTTTATAAGATGCACAGCACAGCAGTAATATGAAGAAGAATATGTCATTTTCTCTCTATAAACTAACCAACAATGTTAGTTTTGACTTATTTGAACTCACGTTTAGTTTGGTTATTTAATTTAATTTCAATCTATTATTATAAGTGATTATGTAATGCTGCTTGCTTGTGCAGCAACATTATGTGTTGCTACTTTATATGCATTATATTCTGAAATAACGCGTCTTCGATGACATTTATTAGAGGTGTGACATTTAATATTTATTTAATATTATATTAGACGTGGCAACATTGTACAAAATTCTCCATAAAATTAACATTGCCATATATATATATATATATATATATATATATATATATATATATATATATACATATATATATATATATATATATATATATATATCTATATATATATATATTATCGAATTCTTTTCTAATTCTAATAAAATTAAAAACTTTATACGAATATTTAGAATCAATATTTACATTGGCGAGTTATAAAAAATGAATCCCGGCAGTTTATTTGCCGTAATGTACTCATTCTAATCTACCCGATACTGGAGTGGGCACTTTATGTAGATTGTTCCGTTAATTTTTCCCTATTAACTTGCGGGTGACCATATCCAGGGCTGTCCTGTGACCGGCCCTCTATTTTGGGCATGGATTCTAGGAGGATAAAAGTGTTGAGGAGCGAGTGTATGGCGTTCTTCTGCTTCTATCTGCCTGTGCATTGCTTCTAATAATACCGTTGTTGGTTTTTTTATATTCTCGATCTGAGCTGAGCTCTCTATTCCTATTGCCTCTTCCTGAACCTCTTCGATAGCTGCTTTAAATGTTTTGAGTCTGTTTACATGTACTACCATATTCCTTTTCCCAGTTTCCTCTACAATTCTGTAATTCACTGCACTCAGTTTTTCTTTTATTCGGTACGGCCCTGTCCACGGTTTTACTAATTTTTTTGGTGTTCCAGCAAGTTGTATTTTTGTCGGATCTTGAAAATAAACTTTGTCTCCTATTTCAAACGCTGTCTGCTTGGCTTTTTTATTAAACTGCTTGTTTCGCTGTTCAGTTGTTTCTTTCAACTTTGTTTTTACTCGTTCGAACGCAATTCGCATTCTTTCTCTTAACTCGGCCGCAAAGTTGTCATCGTAATCGTATCTTAGCGTTCTTGGTTGTAATATGTCATCGTAGGGCATCTCCATATCTCTGCCATGCATAATGAAGAATGGTGTCTCCCCTGTCGACTTGTGTACTGCTGATCTATATGCCATGAGAACATATGGTAACCATTCGTCCCAATCGGTTTGATCTTAGCTTATGAAATGAGACGACATATCTTTAAACACTCGATGGCTTCTTTCAATCACTCCATTTATTTGAGGGCGGTATGCTGTTGCTTGCAATTTCTCAACGTTGAATAATTGGCCTACTTCTTTCATAGTATTCGAGATAAAATTTTTCCCTTGATCCGTTAAAAGTTGCCTTAGTGCTTCGTGTCTGGCAATAATCTCTTGCGCAAATATCCTTGATATCGTTTCTGCTGTTTGGTCTGGGATCGCAAATGCTTCTGGATACCTGGAAAAATGGTCTTGGAACGTCAAGATGTATTTGTTCCCTTTCCTAGATGTGACTAATGGGCCTACAATATCCATTGACGTCCTTTGAAATGGTGCAGTTATTTCTTGGAACACTTGCAGTGGAGCTGGTTTCACGTTTGTTGGTGTCTTCCTCTCATTGCATGAGTGACATTTATCACAATATTCTTTTATCTCCGTGTTCATATTGTTCCAACAAAATTTGTCTTTAATTCTTTTTAATATTTTTCAACGTAGGCTACTTTTACTAGGGAGATTGCTGATCCTGTGTCTATTAATAGTCTCAATGGTCTGTTGTTTACTTTCAGTATGACGAGATTAGCTATATCATTTGGTGTTGTCTTCTGTTTATGTTTGGTACAATTAATTTTCTCCATTTTGTGGATTTGTGGGCCTCTCGCGGTGGTACCCGGGCGAGAGGCCCTGGGCGTTTAAATTATGTCTGTTTTCTCGATCTCCGTAATATATTTTAATTTGCTCTTGGTACTGATTTCTGCTATTATTAGGAAGCCTTGTACGACACTCGGCTGCTCTGTGTGCTGGTTTACCACAGCGAAAACAAATTTGGCTATTCCGAAAATTTGTCTGTATGTGGCCCATTTTCCCGCATTTATAGTATTGTATTTCTCTTCTGCCTATATTCCGGTATCCTGCTTTATGTGTATTTGGTGTTGCAGCTTCAGTTCTTCTGATGGCATTGACATCCATGGATTCCTACTTTTCTGCTCTGGATGCTCGCTCTTCTCTTTCCGCTATTTCCACGGCTCCTTCGAATGTCAGAATTGCTGATACCTCCATAAATGTTTTGGTCCATCTTTTGATATGTGGGCGTAGACTTGATTTGAATTGCACTAGGATTAGGTTGTCCGATACTATCTCCAGGCCGACGACACAACAGCCGGTCAGTGAAGTAGCGCTTCGGACAACCACCAGATCAACCAACCGACGACACAACTGCCGGCCAGTAGACTGGGGTTTTTGTGGTAAAACTATAGTATTTGATTGACGTCACAACTTCCCGCCAAAGTATTTGATTGACGTCACAACTTCCCGCCAAACACCTAGTTTGCCACCGGTTAGAGAGTTCAGTCGACGACATAACTGCCGACTGTCCAGTCTAATTGATTCTTACCAGGACACAACTCTGGTTCGAATGCCGTGACGTATACTTGATTTCACTTGGCCGTAGGCCATTGAGTACAAGGAATATAATTCCTTCAATATCGTGGTTTCGCTCCGAGGATCATGACCAACCGATGCTCATGAATGGAGTCAGCGCTGTTCTTCATCGCGAATTACTGAGCATTTATTGTCTTTCTAGACGATGTCGCACTTGCACAGTGAATGCTCTGGCAAGTATACTGCCTTCACTGGTAGTTTACTCACTGATACAACAAGAGTTTTGGACGCTTGTAACGGTAATGAACGCATTCAGGATTGTAGCACAATACGCCGACGACCCCGCAATATACGCACACTCATTCAACGCCCAAGTAGCCACTAAACAAATACAAATACACATAAACATTCTAGAAAAATACTGAGAGAAATGGAAAATAAACATAAACGCCAACAAAACCGAAACCATAGTCTTCACACGTAAATTCACAAACAACAGAATAGTCACACCACTTGTAATACACAATCAAAAAATCACACTCTCAAACACAGTAAAATACCTAGGAATACAGCTACACTGAACACAAAGACACGGCCCGCACATCACACATGCATCAAACAAAGCACGCGCCGTCATTAGCAACCTGTACCCTCTCCTAGTAAAGAACAGCTCTTTATCCATAAAAAACAAAATCCTCACATATACATCAATCATCCGTCCCATCATCATGTATGCAGCCCCAGTTTGGTGTAATGCAGCGGGCAACCACCATTCTACAATTGCAACGTCTCCAAAATAAGTGCCTGCGAATGGCGACCAGCTCTGCAAGGTGCACACGCATTATACAACTACACGAAGACACTAACATACCATACATGAGAGAATACATACAAGACACATCACAAAAATATTATAAAAACACACTACTTAATCCAAAAAATCTTAAAAAAACATCACACACATCCGCGACAACAACACCACACGTAAACTCATACACAAGTTACCCTACCAAAACCTACCCATATTTCTAGAGGAGTGCCATGAACAGAACACCTGGCACACCCACACAACACTACACAAAACAAAACATATCTCATACACAATAAATGTACATCCATCATCAACATAAATATTAATTTTAATTTAGTTAGGCTAGTTTTAAGTTTTAACAAAATACTGCATTTGAAGTTAAATGGGGTTTTTTTCCCCCTTTTCCCATAAATACAATCCTAACACATTATAAAAGAAAAAATTATAAATTGTAGCAGAAAACAATAACACAACGTATTTAAGCACACAACGCAATAACACTCAAACATAGACATACACGCCCCCTGTGAGTACTCCTACTCACAGGGGGAGTGTATGACTGTGTTCAAAACCAACCATGTTGTCCAAACGATATTATTTAAGTAAATAATGTAACAATTTAACATCAACAATAAAGATACTTGAAAATGAAAATGAATGCTTGACTACCGTTCTAAAGGTCCACGGTTCAATTCTTGGCTGCGAACGATCCAACTTTCATATATTATTTTCGGATATAGGCAGGTTTTTTGCAAGCCTCGAAACGTTTAATTAGCAGGCTAGTAATATACAGGCCCCAGTTGAGCCGTAGAATCACTCTGCACCGAGTATCTGAACCGTGGCTTTCCTGGTCGACACCTATTGATCCGAGATTTTACCGAGATTGTCTTGACCGTGGTTTACCTGGTCGACACCGAGGTTTTCCAATCGCATGGTGAGTACGAGACGTTAGTGTACGTCATCCACACCGTTTTCTTCTTTCTTTCTTTAGCGCTTAGTGGCAGCCGTGGTATTCTTAACTATGGATAAAGAGCTGTTCTTTACTAGGAGAGGGTACAGGTTGCTAATGACGGCGCGTGCTTTGTTTGATGCATGTGTGATGTGCGGGCCGTGTCTTTGTGTTCAGTGTAGCTGTATTCCTAGGTATTTTACTGTGTTTGAGAGTGTGATTTTTTGGTTGTGTATTACAAGTGGTGTGACTATTCTGTTGTTTGTGAATTTACGTGTGAAGACTATGGTTTCGGTTTTGTTGGCGTTTATGTTTATTTTCCATTTCTCTCAGTATTTTTCTAGAATGTTTATGTGTATTTGTATTTGTTTAGTGGCTACTTGGGCGTTGAATGAGTGTGCGTATATTGCGGGGTCGTCGGCGTATTGTGCTGTGTGTGTATTTGGGAACGTGGGAATGTCGCTTATGAAAAGATTGAACAATTTTGGGCTAGGACGCTGCCTTGTGGGATTCCTGCTACAATAGGTTTAGGGTTAGATAGGGAATATTTGATTTTGGTGCAAAAGGATCGATTTGTGAGGTATGAGTATAGAAGTTTGGTTAAAGTAGGAGGGAATCGGAAGGATGAGCATGAGTCCTACTGTCCAGAACGTGTCGAAGGCATTTTCAATGTCCAGTAGGGCCATGACCGTTACCTTATTTTGGTTGAATTGGGTCGCGATATCGGTTGCAATCCTGCACACCTGATGCACCGTGCAATGTCTAGCACGGAAGCCAAACTAGTGATCAGTGATGAGTTTTGGTCTTGTGTTGATATCGTCGACCCGGTATAGGATGATTTTTTCTGTTAGTTTGGATAGGGTATTTAGTAGGCTTATGGGACGATAGCTGATAGGGAGGTGAAGGCTTTTTCTTGGTTTCAGGATTGGATGAACTGTAGCTGTTTTCCAGGCAGCTGGGAAGTGGTAAAGTTTGATTATTGAGTTTAAGATGTAGTCGAGTTGAACGATGGATTTTTTGGATAGGTTTCTAGCTAAAAGGTTATCAATTAAGTCTGGGCCGGGAGCATTGCGATTGGGTAATATTTTGATTATTTTGGCTAATTCGGATGGGGTTGTAAGTAGTCTGGTCAACGTTTTGGTGTCAGTGATATGAGGTCTGTTTAAATAGTGTAGTGTATCTTAGATGGTTTTATTTTGTGTGGGTGTGTTTAAGGTGTGCGTTACGTGAATTTGTTCGAATGTATTAGCTATCATTTCAGCTTTGTCTTCATCACTTATAGCTGTTAAATTATTTTGTGTAAGTGTTGGAATTCTTGTGAAAGGTTTTTTAAGTGTTTTTGTCAGCCGCCAGAGGGAGTTGTCAGTAGGGTTGAGGGCGGAGAGTTTTGAGGACCATGTGTTGTTCTTGTGTTCGTTTATATATGTTTTGCTCTGTGTTTTTAAGTGTTTAAGCGGCGTTCTGTGGGTGAGTAGGTGTGTCCTCTGCCATAGTCTTCTTGTGTGGTTGCGTTGTTTAATTAGCTTCATCGCGACCTGAATCTCAATTCGATTGCTGAGTTTGTTCTCGAACTATCTCAAAAACTGTATGCGAGATGTAAGAGCAGTAACAATGAACTTATAAGAGATCTAGGCAACTGTCATGCACCGAACTTTCTTATACGCATTTGGGTTAAGCCACATCGTAGTTACATTATTTTTCTAATTTATAATATTTGTTCTAACCTTTAGATCGCTATTACACTAAATATATTTCTTAGAATAAATATTAAATGTCAAACTTCAAATTATTTAAGTCTATATTGTTAAACAATTGACAGGCGCAGATGATACGATTAATGTAAAAATATATATAATAAGCAGATATTTATTTTGAAACCAGTACTTTTTTTGGAGAAAAGATTCAAACAAAAGTTGTGCTAAATATAAATACCATTAATTTCTGTTCACGAAAATTTTCTGTAACTGTAACCATTTTTGAGTAATTGCAGAAACTGCAAAAAATGACTAGAGTAAACATGCACTTCCGGTCGGAATATTGTTTTCAAAAATAAAAGATTTTTGTGCCAGGCATTACAAAGCTTAAGTTTAAAATTTCATAATTTTCCCTTTAGCCGTTTGGGCTGTAGAGCGCTCACATACACACACACACACACACACACAGACGGACGCCATTCCAAAAATAGTTGGAATCGATTCAGGGAAGGTCAAAACGTATATTTCCGTTAAGAAAGTAATTAAATGAATGTATCAATTGTGAAAAAAAACATCAGCTTTAGCTTAAATAAAGCCTTAAGAAAAACGTTATACTTTCTTATGTACGAAAGAACATTGCACGGTTGGAATGTGCAGACACCAGTCAAGAACTGAGTTCTTTTATAGAAACCACAAAAACCACAGCCCCGGCTGATATATAGTGTGTAGAAAAACGAAAAGGAATGATAATTGGAGTATTGCTATTTACGGAGCAAAAAGAAGAGAACTCTTTCAGATATGCGTAAACAAATCAGCTACCCGGAGAAATGAAAGCACTTTAATAATGCTGGTTGCATTATGCTTTATGAAATACGCATGGGACTCTCAATACCAGCATTGCGACGATGCAAACTGTAACCAGGACACTGCTCGAAAATATGTTCGAGAGTAAGCCTAGTGTTACAAGTGGGGCAGAGCGGTGGTTGTTCTCCTAGTAACAGATGCAAGTGTGTGAGACAAGTATGGCCTATTCTCAGACGAGAGGTGATCACTTGCTCACACCTTGTTAGGCGGAGCAGTGCTGGCCACCGCTCCACTGACACCTTTACACGTCCCAGTTTACTCGTAGAAGAGTTCCACTCCTCCTGCCATAGCCTAAGACAATACACAGCCACAGTTCTCAACACTTTATCGGCGCGCAAAGGATGACGGACAACGTAGTTATCGTTGGTTGCTCCAAGAGCAGCTCTGTCGGCACAATGATTACCGGGTATCCTAGCATGTCCGGGTATCCACATGAGTACGACATCTCTCTCTCTCTTTAAACGGTTGGATCTTCGGAGAATCGGCTACCGATGCCTAAGTTAGAACTCAGGGAATCGGTGCAGATGAGTAGGTGACGTCGCTCATCGATAGCTTGACGGGAGTGTCGAAGAGAGTAGAGAATATCATATAGCTCAGCAGTGTATATTGAGGATATGGGTGACAGTATGAACGACTGGGATACGCCATTAGTCACAAAAGCACAGCCTGTACAGAAGTCTGTCTTGGAGCCATCAGTATATGTGTGTGGAAACTCTGTGTACTGTTGCAGTAGAATGAAGAATTCAATCAAGTATATGCCATTAGGAGTAGAATCTTTTGGCAAGTTGGTCAGCTCTAGGTTTGTCGTTAAAGAAAGAAATGCCCATGCAGGGTTGTTGGAAAAAAGTCTCTTTGTTGCTAATGATGGTATTTAACAACCTTGAAAAATATGGAATGGTTTATATGCTGCGTGAGCGAAAGAATTTTGCAGACGTACCTCAAACCAAATTTGATGTACCTTATGTGAAGTGGTGGTTAACAGGCTTCACCGTGACGGCTTGGAATTGGTGTAGTCCTGAACGCACCGGTGACTGCTAGAATTCCAGCACTGTGCACGCTTTCTAGCTTCTTCAAGTGAGAAGCACTAGTAGTGTACACGATTATAGCACAGAAGTTTATCCTGGATAGAACCAGACTGACGTAAAGTCGCAGCAGAGAGTCCCTATCGGCTCCTTATTTTGTGGAGGCAATACACTTGATAGCACTCACTGACATTTGGCACTGCGCAGAATCAGTGTTGATTTGTCTCAGCCATAAAAGACGACGGTCTAGAATTATGCCCAAAAACTTTATCTCATCCTCTATCCGCACTGGCCTATCGTAAAGCGATACAACAGGACAGTTGTGTTCTTTACGTAGTCGACAGTAGTCGATAGCACAGGTTTTCTCTACAGAGAAACGAAAACCACGGTCGGATGCAGCCAAAGCAACAAAGTCAACAGCCTGCTGTAATCTCTCCTGACAGAGTTCAAGAGACTGGGATGAAGTGAAGATCGTGAAATCATCTACATTCTGACAATAATCAACAGTATTCGGTAGGTGGGACACAATGTCATTGATTGCAATCAAGAATAGTGTTACACTAATGGAAGAGCCTTGGGGAATTCCGTTTTGCAACGGTCGTAAAGAAGAGAATGTTTGTCCAACTCGAACTCTAAAGGAACGGTTCAAAAAAAGTTTTCTACGAATTGAGGCAGATTGTCTCTTAGACCCCAGTTGTGCAGTTTTCGTAGAATACCGTGTCTCCAGGTCATGTCCAAAGCTTTCTCTAGATAAAAAAACATTGCAACCAGATGGTTGCGTTTTAAGATGCTAGATTGAATAGCATTAGTCAGATACAAATGCAGGGCAGTAGTGGAGTGGTGCTGACGAGATCCACATTGGTGTTGGTTGATGAGATTGTGGGATTCTAGAAACCAGTTGAGTCGATAATAGATCATGCGTTGCCCTTCTTGTGTATCGGCACAGCTATCGCTTCGCGCCAGTTGTCAGGATAGACATTTTCAACCCAAAGCCGGTTGAGAAGTTCTACTATTCTGAGTTTAAATATGGTGGGTAAATGACGATACATTGCGTAAGCAATATCATCATACCCAACAGAAGTATTGGCTGTGTGACTCAGTGCAAATTCAAATTCCGCAAGAGTGAATATTGAATTGCGATTGTCAGAACTATCACACTCGAAATTTAGGGGAAGCTCTTCAGCCGCTTTTGAGCGCAAGAAATGGAGCGAGTAATTATCCGAGTGACTTACGAACTCAAACTGGTTTGTTAAAATATCACAAATATCATCTCTTACAGTGTGTACCTGACCATTGACTTGGAGCATTGGGATATGGGAACTTATCTTGTAACCGTTCATATACCTGATTTTCTTCCAAAGCAGAGTTTGGTCGAAATCAGTACCAATAGACGAAACAAATCCGCGCCAAGACTCAGTTTTAGACTGAAGAATTGAACGCCTGGATTGCGCACGGGCTTTTTTGAAAGCAATTTGGTTTCAAAGTGTCTGATTTCTCGGTACACTTTAAGTGCGCACTTTTAAGAATGTATAGCGGAAGCAACGTGTTCATTCCACCAAGGAACAGACTTCTTTCTGAGACAACCAGAGGATTTCGGAATTGATAACGAAGCGGAATGCAGAATAGAATCGTTTAAATGTTGCAGCTCGATATTTATATCTGGTGACGGTTCGGGAAGCATAAGGTTGTTGGTGACAGATTGCCAATCGGCCAGATCATATGACCATCTTCGTGCTGTTTTTTGTGCAACAGAAACAGTATTTGAAAGATACGACACAAAAATGTGAAAATGGTCACTGTAATATGCATCGTCAACTACCTGCCACTGAAGATGGGCAGCTAGAGTAGGGCTAGAAAAAGACAAGTCGATGCGGAAAAACTTCTTGATCTCATGTTCAAGAACGTGGCTAAGCCAGTGTTGAGAAGCGTGACATCATTGTTGTCCAAGAAGCTTTCGACCATATGACCATTCGACCGCGGGCATCTGTGCTTACAGAACCCAAGTGTATGTTGTTGGAATTGAAATCGCCAACAAGAATAAAAGGAGTCGGAAGTTGTCGTACCAAATCCTCAAGGCCATTTCAGTTCCAGTTGCCGTCTGGGAGGTAGACGTTGCAAATTGTGGTCTTACGAGGAGAGAATACTTGGCATGCTACTGCCTGTAGCCAAGTCTAATGTTGTAGTCTTTAAAAGGGACAGAAGACTCTAGAAAAATTGCAACGCCACCATGGGCACGACCAATAGGATCAACGTCTTTGCGGAAGATGTTATATCCCCGCAAGTTAAATGAATCAAGAGGTTTTAAGTGACGCTCTTGGATGCATACTACTCTGGGGCTATGTTCAGCCATAAGCAGTTTAGCTTCAGATAGGTGGTTGACGATTCCATTACAGTTCCATTGAATGATGAACGAATTAGACACAACAAATGAAGAGAAAAAATAAATGTAAAAGTCAGAAAGTGAAGGCTGACTTTAGGGGTAAACCCGCAACGTGTTACGGTTTCGGGTTCCTCAGTCTGCCCTAAGGCCACCCTCGCCAATCTTTGGGTTTACGGGCATTTTTGACCGCCTCATTTTCAATCGACATAGCGCTTTACTCTGAGTCGGAGAAAGAATAGTTTTTATCCTGTCCTGACAGAACAGGAGCAGGAGATGGCATAATATTTGAAGAAAGCACTTTATTCAGAGATTGAGATGTACCTGGCAAAACAGGTACTGGAACAATAGAGAGTGGCGGTATTGTAGTGTTATTAGTTGTTGTACAGGTATTAGAAAGAGCAGCGTTAATGATAGCGCCCATATTAGTGGAGATCGCCTCTATAATCATTTTTTTGATTTCAGGTAAAAGAAGAGCAGCAATATCGTTAACAGAGGTAGCAGAAGTAGCAAGTTGAGCTGCAGCAACATTGGCAAAGCTCAGTGTCGGAACTGCAGAGTTCAGACGCACAAAAGCTCTAGCTTCAGGAAAACTACAATTGTTTAGAGTTTTTGTTTCATGATGGCATACTCATCTTTAAATTAAGGGCAACTTTTTGACAAAGCCAGCTGACTTTCTCCACAATTAACGCACGTTACCGGATCGGTACAGCGCTGCTCCTCGTCGGGTGCTTTACCACAGATACAGGTGTTTGTGTTCTTGCAATAGTTTAAACTGCGCCCAAACTTTTGGCAATTGATGCAACGCAAAGGATTGGGGATGTAAGGCCTGACAAGTAAACTGTACATGGCTATTCGTATTTTAGATGGCAAGTTATGCAGAGAAAAAGAAACGATTATGGACGCAGTGTTTCCCACTGTACCATTTACCTTGCGTGTTATCCGCCTGACTTCAGAAACTCTTTATGATTTAAGCTCTGACCAAAGCTCATCGATTGTGCAATTAAGTAAATCGCGACAAGTAATCACGCCCTTGACGGTGTTAGGGTCGAGTGAGATAAAACCTCAAGTGGAAAATCAGAGGAAGTAGTGGTTTGTAGCAACCGAGTTGCTTGCTTGGCTGTCTTCGTTTCAACCAGCAGACCATCTTTAATTTTTTTAGAGAGATTAGAGAGATTGTTCCACCGTCAACTGGCTCATCACCTTCTGCTTTTTCGTAGGGTTTAATGTAACGGTGGGGTTGCCCCCTCCGTCGAACACCCCGTCCGCAAACGCGGACTATTAATTAAAACGAAAGAAAATAATAAAACCCACCTGAATATACGAAAATGTAGCCAAAACTACGAAAAAAGAACAATATTCAATCGATTTGAACTAAAACCGAATGAATTCAGTTGATTAACGACCAAAACAACACCATACACAGCAAAATAAACATAAACGAACAAGAAAAAATCTATGTTTCGACACGAATTTTATTTGTTTACAAATAAAATGTATACGCACAGAGCTCACGTAAAGAACGTCCTCTCACTCTGGCATCTAGTACAATGCATATGTCTCTTTCTGTACTTACAATAAAATAGCACATATCTTTGTCGACTATTTCTAACCGTCTTTGTACTTGGTAAACATAATTGTGAATTTCTTTTAATTTTTAATCACCATTTTCATCGATAACGAGAAAATATATATTTTTATTTTATACACCTTCTTTCACGGTCATATTTTTAGCAGAAAATTGACATTTAATTTCTACAATACAATTAGTTTCCGTTATATTATCCGGAGACGCCTTTAAATATGGAAGATCTTTATGAATGAACATTCCGCATCGGGTTACTTTCATATTAGCAATCTCTTCTAGCTTTTGGATTGCTTTCGCTTCATTCTCTTTGCTATATTTCGTTGCCTTATTGCCAAAAAATGTTCCATATAGTAATATATTTACTAAATTTCCTCTATAAGTCGTATTTCTAAGTTTGCAGATTCTTCCAAATTCTGACGATTTAAGTCTCTTCAATCTATAAGGAATGTTCTTTTATTACTATTGTTAGAGAAAATTTGACTTCCTAAAGTCAACACACATTTCTTTTCTCCAAATCATTGTGTTACTTTGACTTCGTGTTTGTTTTGCTAATTCTTCATAGTTTGTGTCTCTTAGTCTTTGCAAAAACAATGTGTATTATCTACGATATTTTTCCTCTGACATATCTGGCATATGTTCCAATTTTTATGACAATTGTGGTCTTTATTGTGTGTAAATATGTTGCTATCACAGATCATACAGTATCTGTTTTTCACTCCAATATATAATACTTCATTGGTCGCTAAACCGACAATTCAGGCAATACCAGACAAAGCATTATAATTGGTTTTGTATGACCTTTTACTCCATGCTACATCAACTATCACTGTAATTACGAAATTTCCATATATATCAACTTCACCACGTTCTTTTGCGAGTCTGCTCTCTTCTTCGCCGGCCCATTTAATTTCTTCTCTGGCAGTCTTATTGATGGCAACGAATAACTTATTCTAGTAATTTGAATAAGTGGCAGAAGATATGGACGGAATATCTAATAAACTGCAAAATGTAGTTAGTTGACGGTACCCACCACCTGTTGTTACTGTTGCATTTGTATTCATTTTGTGGCATTTACATTCATATTTGAAGTTTTTAATTCTTGTCACTCTGTATATGTAGTTATATTGCACCTGGTACATTTGATTGAAAATACCGATTCCAAACCAGCACGTTTTCCAACAATAATATTCACATAAAAAAATTAGCAGGAAAAGACATCGTGCTTCAATGATTTCAAATCTTTGAACAAGTACAGTAAGACCCCGCTTAGCGCGGGGTATACGTTCCATCATAGGAGAGCGTTATACGAAACAGCGGTAAACGAGGTCATCTCATCATGTAAATAATGGGGTTAGGGGAAAATGAGTAGAAAATTCAAAAATTGTTCATGTTTTTTGTCACTTCGGTTTTATTATATATGTTTGTTATAACAACACAACAACAAAAACTTATTTCTTACAAACATAGATACATAACTAATGGACATATAAAAATAAATAAAATTCTAGGTCAACATTAATGTTTGAAATTAATCAGATTCTTCTACATTACTAATCTTCGGCCTTTTTATCAAGAAGGTATCTAATGTCATTTGCGTTTTTCTTTTGCGCTCTGTAAGAAGTTGTCGATAAGTGGACAAGTCATCTATGACACTCCGTCTTGCCTTTTTTGAACTCCTATCAAAATCTGTGTCATTTTCAATAAATTGGTCCATAATTTCCGTTATAGTGGCTAAACTGGTTTTTAGAAATGCCATTGAAAGTAATTTTTGCTCTCCTTCAGAATCACTACTTTCAATATTTTTGTGTTCTTCTTGGTCCGCTTATTCTTTGAGCTCATCATTAGAAAGGCTTTCTGCTGTTTCTTGCAAAATTCTTCGAGATCTTGCACATTTACCTCATCTAAACATGTTTGTTTCACTAATTCCACTATTTCGTTCATATCAACAGTAGAGTGTGTAGTGTCTTCGTCCTTACTTAGATCAGGCAAAATGTTCTTCCACACCCCTTTCAATAATTTTTCTGTTGCCTCATTCCAAGAAAGATTTATGTTTCCTACAGCATCTATGATATTGTAATTCTTCCAAAAATCTCTTATTGATTGTTTTTCTTCTCCGTCTGTTTTTTCATACATCTGTCTAAATGTTCGCTGCAGGTAATAAGCCTTAAAATTTGATATAACACCTTGATCCATTGGTTGGATTAAGGCAGTTGTGTTAGCCGGCAAGAAAACCACTTCGACTGGAGTGCATGTTATTAAGTCAGATAAATTCTTTGGGTGGCTTGGAGCATTATCCATTAAAAGTAGTGCTTTTGGTTCAAGTTATTTTGATTTCGCAATAGTGCTGAACAGACGGGCAAAAATGTTCAGTGAACCAATTCTGGAAAATTTTCATAGTAATCTGTGATTTTTTATTAGACTCCCAAATTACAGGTAAAGTTGATTTAGATATTCCTTTCATCGCTTTTGGGGTTTTAAAATGATAAACAAGTATTGGCTTTAATTTAAAGTCACCATTGGCGTTACCACCCAATAGAAGTGTTAAGCGATCTTTTACAGCTTTAAATCCTGGTGCACGTTTTTTTTTTCTCGGGATAAAATTGTTCGTTTGGGCATTCTCTTCCAAAATAGGCCCGTTTCATTGACATTAAAAACTAATTCAGAAGGATAGTTTCCTCGTTCAATTATTGTTTTGTATGTTGCTGGGAATTCAACCCCCGCTTTTATATCTCCACTGGCCGCTTCTCCTGTAATCTGTATGTTATGAAGATTATTTCGGTTTTTAAATCTATTAAACCATCCTCGACTTGCAACTAAAGTTTCAGTTGTGTCATTTGTTTCAACCTGAATGTGATTAAAAATTTTTCTCGCTTTTTCCATTATAATAGCTTGGCTTAATGGCATATTGCGTTCAATTTCGTCGTCAATCCATATTGAAAGTCTTTGTTCCATTTCCTCTATTGTATTATTCCTAGAACGGGTAATTCTAGTGGCAGAGCTTGTTGTAGTTGTAGTTACTGGTGACACTATTTTATCTTTAGTCTTAAGAATTGTCCTTATTGTTGAAGTTGACGAGGTTCAATGCAACACCAATTTGAGATTGACGTTCTCAAGTATCTAATCCTCTAAGCACTTGCATTTTAGTTTCCAGGGAAATGCTTTTTCTTGTCGCTTTATTTTCGTGTTTTTTATTATCAGCCATAAAAAAAAATAAAATTTATGAATTTTATTACTATATCAATCATTATATTATATAAATGTATACTTACAATAATAACAAATGTTAAAAACAATAAAAATACGTTTGTGTATTACCGCAGTGAAGAAGCAATGAACATAAATTACTAAACCGAAACAGCGCTTGGCGGATCAGCGCTAAGCGGGGTCTTACTGTACATGATACCTACAATACGACGTCCTTTTATTTCAGTAGCTTTTATTTCTTTGCTCTCTGTTTCTACACAAATTTCTCGTAATTCTTCTGCATTATCAGTGTTATTTGTGCTGCCATCATTTTTTGATTTGGTATCTAATTTTTCACATTCCTCTAATGCTAAAGAACATTGTGAGGTTCTATGATTACATTCTTATACTGGAAATATTGGGCGATTTATATGAACGGAGTTAATGTCCAATTCATTATTGGCAATACTAAAAGAGAACAACTATAATAACGTTTCTTACATAGTATAATAAATATAATATTTTTGTTGTTCACACAATATAAATAAACATTTTCCTTCTTTTATTCAATTCTAGGGCTTTAGTCCCGGCTACACCTCTTCTTTTTTTATGTCCTCCTACGAAAATTCTACTTACTTTGGTAAAGTTTCCCTTAATTCACAATATTCTCACAATTTCAAAACATAATTATTCCTTGAACAATTTCAAAATATATTTATAATTCTTATAAGCCGAGCAGAACGAGTATCACTCACGAAAGTGCGTAACAATACTTGTACAATGAAATAATATCCTAAAATTACGATATTTTACAATGTATGTTATATAAAACTTTTATTTTTCACAAGATACAAATTTAATTTTCAAAAATTATAAGTTTGATATTTACAAAAATATAAGTCGACAAATATATAATTTATAATTCATAAGTTTTAGTTTAAAATAAAAAAAAACTTTTATTTAAATTTTCGTGTTGATTCGTACAGAGGTTGTTACAGAATGGCTTATTACATTCTACTTCTAAGTTGTACATAGATTATCTACTTTCCGTGAATTATGATTGTCTTTCGTTGCGTCAGCGCTTTATGGCTGATGCAATTAGCTATTTAAGTTATGAAATAGGGGTGGTGTCTCTACATAACTCCTCCGCCCTTAAGAAAAAATCTAACTTAACAAAAGTTAGGTTTTATGAAACAAAGTTAAATTATATTTTCATTTAATTCGGCACAATTAGGGTTAGATCGTGCTTCAGCGTTATTTCGTTTAGTTAGATAATCTTTGCACTTACGTAATACAGTTATAATTATTATAGTAAGTAAGATAGCGTAAATAATTACATAATGCATAAAATTATTCGATTCATTTGGATAATTAGAATCTAGTTGAATACTATTGTCTTTATTAATACTTAATTCAGTTAGATTTTTTATCTTATCTTTTAATTGTATAATTTGATTATTGGTGACATTATTTTTAAATTCGATTAAATCTCCAAAATTATTTATTAGTTCTATTTGGTTATTTATCTTACAATTTTTTGTATAGTAAATTCCTTCGATTTCCTGAATTTTAATATCGTTATTACATATATATTTGACTTCCTTTTTATTCGGGAAGAAAAGATATTTTAATTTCGAATTCTTAATTTCAGTGACGGAGTTGACGTGGGAAATTTCGCTGTATTCACAGTATTGGAGATCTTTATAGCATATAATGTTATCTATGCATTTATTAAATTCGTTAATTTGTGACGGGCAATAGTATTCCTTATCATATAGTTGGGTACATTTATTAAGCATTTTAATTTTACAATTATCCTTAGAGTCTAGGCCGTTTGTTACACTAATGGTTTCGTATTTATTGTGTATTTTTGTAGGTATAGAAGTGACTTGGATTAGTTCTTCTATTTGTGTGTTAGCTTATCTTTTAATTGTATAATTTGATTATTCGTGACATTATTTTTAAATTCGATTAAATCTCCAAAATTATTTATTAGTTACAATTTTTTGTATAGTAAATTCCTTCGATTTCCTGAATTTTAATATCGTTATTACATATATATTTGACTTCCTTTTTATTCGGGAAGAAAAGATATTTTAATTTCGAATTCTTAATTTCAGTGACGGAGTTGACGTGGGAAATTTCGCTGTATTCACAGTATTAAAGATCTTTATAGCATATAATGTTATCTATGCATTTACTAAATTCGTTAATTTGTGACAGGCAATAGTATTTCTTATCATATAGTTGGGTACATTTATTAAGCATTTTAATTTTACAATTATCCTTAGAGTCTAGGCCGTTTGTTACACTAATGGTTTCGTATTTATTGTGTTTTTTTTTGTAAGTATAGAAGTGACTTGGATTAGTTCTTCTATTTGTGTGTTAGCTGGGGTTTCGATCAGGATTATTAAGTTGGGACTGTCATAGGAACAGTACATTTTCAAAATGTCATTATTTTGAATGTTATTTATAATTATAGAGCGCAAATATTTGTCGTCTATTTTATTAAATTCTTCAAGGAGTTGCTCATGATTTATTATACCAAAATGGAGTGTGTTTAGTTTGCAAAATGTAAGTGTTTCGTCTAGTTGTATGGTAGAAAGGTATAAGTCTTGCCCTACTTGTATAAATTCGCTAATTAAATTTTGTGCCTTAATAATATCTATCTCGTGTAAAATATCTCCAATTTCTTTTTGGATATTATTTAGCTTTTCGTTTAAAATATTATTATTTCTATTAATATTTTTTATTTTATCGTTAAATTGAGCGGTGATATTATTATTAAATTTGATTAAAGTATTTACTTTATTTGAGATTATTTTCTGGATATTGTTTATGTTATCAATTATCTGATCATATCGCTCCTCATCGGTGGAGTCGAGGTTTCCTGTTATGCTCTTTATTATAGAGCCTAGGCCATCTATTAGTCCGCGTTTTGTTCTTTGAATACTTAATAAATCAGTTTTTATTTTAATGCGAGTCATTAATGAGTCTAAAATGTTTTGGTTATTTGCTATATGATTTTTGAAATTATATTTATTCAATTTTTCATATAGTGAATTTATATTATTTTCTAATATTTGCTTTTGTTCGAATAAGCCTTTTAATGAAATTTTAAGAGGGATTATCTGGGTGTTTACCTGGATGTGTACGGTCCCTAGTGGGAGGATATTGATTCCCGTGTTTTTCTCATCGTAAATGACTTGGGATATTCCGAATGGAGTCAATCTGTAACGTGACGAGGTGTTTTTAATTTTGTTAGTTTGTGTGTTTTATTTTGGTCGTCTAATATCTGTCCTCTTTCATTAATTACTTGTGTGATCTTTACTTTTTTAAATTTTGGCTTTCCAATTTTTCCTGAATTTCTTTTGTGAATTTTGACATAAGCTTGTTCCGGGATTGCAAATTGTTGTTCTTGAGGTTGTGCGTATTTTAGCTTGCCTATTTCGTTATTTCTTTTAACTTGTTGGTTAATTTCCTTAAGAATCTCTACATGTTTTTGTAAGTACTCTTCTACTAATACCTCTTCGGGTTTTAAGTTTGATTCAAAATTTTGGCCAAAAATAATTTCTGATGGTGTTCTTTTTGTTACCGAATGGATACTGTTATTATACGCTAATAATGCGTAGTTTAATCTGTCTTTAAGTTTTAAATTCTTAATAAGGGGGTTTTGATTTAAGATTCTCATGTGCTCGATTAGCGAGGAATGGAACCGTTCTACTGTTGTATTGTCGGATACAACGAAATGGGTGGTTCGTGTCTAATATTAGTGACGAGACTTCGCTACTAACTCAATAAGAGGTTTTTTAAGGTTTTTGGTTAATATTCAACAACGTAGTCCGTTGTAACAAAGAGATTTATTGAACAAACGAAATATTGGTACAATTTAACTACATTGGTAGAACGTCTGTTCCACTCGGTGATCGCGACGCTTCTGCTACTAACATCCACCCAATGTTGCATTGTTCATTTACAAACTTTTATGTTTCACACGGACTCAGCGTCTTTCGTAAGACAACCAAGTCGCCTTCCATCTTGGCGAACGTGACATTTAATGTAAATTCAGCTGAGAAAAGGTTGATAACAACATTTAGAACGGATGTGTAGTCTCAGAAGTAGTAATATAATATGAAATATGATTATATGGTTAGACTTAAAATAATACAAAGTAATACAAATATTAGTAAAACTATTAAATAATTATTTATGAGAAATGGGTGACTTTACAACACCTCCCAACTAAGATTGAAAATGGTAGCGAGGATTGCTACTGTTTTCATTTCTGACAACCACTTGCTCAACCATTTCGATATCAGGTTCTGCAGGTAGTGATTCATTAATATCTGCACTACTAAAGGTAGTATTGATTAATTTAACAGGAGAAAGTGTAATTTCTCTATTATTTCTAACAGAAGACAAATTTAAATAAATCTTTTTAAATTTTATACAAAAGTAAATCGTTAGAATTACTATTGCTAACGCAATTGAAGAAAATGTTATTATCAAATAAGTGAAATTAGAAGTAGATCTTTTAGTATTTAATAGATCAATTTTTTCTTTTTCTTTCAATTTATTTATATCATGACTGATTTTATCAAATAAATGAGTTTCTTCCAATTTTACAATATGATTGGAATTTATCGTTGGTTTAGGTAGTTCACTTTTCATTGACAAATTTAAATTAAATTTGAAGGATAATTTTGGTGTAAAGTCACTTACAATATTGCTATTTATAAAACTTAAAGTAGGTAATACTATATTATCAGTGTAAGTGATACATCCGCTTTTAAGTGTAAATTTTCCCGTACCATTTAAATTAATAGTGTTTCTTAAGTTATTTTTGCAAACAATTTGGACAGTTTCTGGAACTGGCAAAACAAATAACCAAGAATTTGGCAAAATCATTTGGATCCACATGCTATTTTTCAATTTCATTATTCTTTTATTACATGATTCAGGAATTTGTCCATGTCCTTTAAGCAATTTAGCTTCACAACCTCCTTCTCCGTTTACAAGTAACAATGGTTGTCCTTGATTACAAATATAAGTTTCAGATTTTAATTTATACATTTTGCAAGAGATTTCTTTTACTAAGAAATAGTGCATTCTTGTTTGATCAATGACAAGAATTGGATTGCTAGGATAGATAAATCCAAAATTACTGTCTTCCATCAAAATAGGCAGACTACTTAATTTGATCGTATCATAAATAACATGTGTAACCAATGGTACAGTAAGTATAAAATTTAATTTTTCTTTATAAGTATAAATGGTAGGAATTATTATTTTATAATACATATGTATATTATCGAAAGTTAGAAAAATTGGAAAGTTTGCAGTATCTGGTAAATATTTTTGTATTTTTAATAACTCTTTATACAATTTGTTTGGACTAAGCACATTAGGATGAAGAATTCCTTGTTGAGCATTTAAAATGATTTGTAAGAGATTAGCTTGACTTATACTGAATTGTTCAATATGAAATGAAACAAAAGTAATGAGTTCATTTACTCTGATAAAAAACTGTTCTCTGCTGTGTGCATGAGTTAATATGGCATCTAAATGTTGAACATAATGTTCCATTTGGCGAACTTTCGTTTCTAAACAGGTATCTGTTTCATTTATTTCCATAAAAGTGGAATTTGTTAAAATAGTGACAGATTCCAAAATAGAAGTTTGATCTTTTATAACATTTAGTAAGTTATCATCATTATTATGTAATTCAGAGATCTGAGCATCATAATACTCAGCATCTTCAGAATCTAAAGTTCCGAAAAGTATTTTAGAAATTTTCCCTATTGGGTTTAATAGTCCACGTTTAACACGTGTATTTAAAAATGGTTCAATGACTTCATTCTGTTCCGTTAATTGTTTAAAGATACTATCAAAATTATTTAAAAAGGTTTTACAGTTTTCAATTTCATTACTTTCAATTGATTTTTCTTTAAAAGTAGAACAAAGTTTGTTTAGACTTGATATGTATTTATGAATATTATTATACTCATCATGAAAATTAGTTAAATTAAGAGAGACTATCAATCGCCATTCGTCATTGGATAATTTCAATATTCCATATTTTTCGTAATACAGTCCTGGACTATTGTCGATAGGGGTTGTATTATACAACTCGTGACAACTCGCTGCTCGGAGTAAAATTCCGATGAATAATAGTAATACCGACATCCTGTAAGGACAAAACAGATTTATAAGTTGTATGCTTGAGTGACGCTGATTGTAAACAAATATTGATAAATATAGATTTCAAAACTCTTGACAAAATAGAAATAAAATTTTAATATAAAATTGGCGGCATAACCAATAGATAATATGAAAGATATAAAAATTATTTATGCTAAAATAATAACCCATGGATTCTTGATCCATTTTTAAAAATCTTAAAATTAGTTTAAAACAGTGTGAACTGTGATATTTTAATACATTTAAGAACACGCAATTCGTAGCTGAACTTAACATGTATGAAATGAGATAAAAATATCTCAACCATCTCCTGGGCTAGGTGGAAACATTAATTTTAAATCCAGGCCAAAATATAGGTAAAATGTTTTCCAACCCCCCGGTAAAATAAACTAAAGGAGACCCAAGACATGAAGTGTCTTTAATTATTATATATATATATTTTTTTTTTAAGCAAGCAGTGATAACTGCAACCTTTAATGGATAACTTCATTCATTAAAATTTTTCTATGACCCCTCAGGTCATTGACGTACTCAACGTCAAAGAAAGTAGAAGAGGTAGAAGATGGAAACAAATCCAACTTATTTAATCTGATAAACAGTGACATCTACAGAGCCAAGACTTTCGACGGACAACTCTTGCATCTACCGTTTCAGACTATACGATGACACTTTTTCATCAAAATACTCGGTATGACTAGCGGCATTAGCGGGATACTACCGTATAACAAAATGTTCAGGGACGGTTTCGGAAAATAGAAATAAAATTTTTAAAAGAAGACTCAATCCTCTGTTAAATAACTTCCAGCTAAAATAAAACAAATCGCTCAACGGCAACAAGCCAAGATAATTATTTCGCATGCCGCAAAACAAATCGCTTTTAAAACACAAAATTATCAATGAGTCGAAACGAATCGCGTTCTTCGTGACGCAAGACTAAGGGACTTCCGTAAAACTTTTACGTTCAGGGACGGGGTTGCCTTTCTCAGGATCTACCGTATAACAAAATGTTCAGGGACGGCGTTGCCTTTCTCGGGATCTACCGTATAACAAAATGTTCAGGGATGGCGTTGCCCTACCTGGGACCTCCGTTAGGGACTTATATTCCCTGACGGGGAGTGGACTTAAATGTTCTATTGACACCTTGGTGTCCTCCTAATGGAGTTAAATGATATTCATTCAAGACTATTTGAATTTCTTCTTCAGTTAAATTTTTTATGATATTATTCATATTGTTATAAAAATTTTTGAATCTTTAAATATATATCTCAACATTGTTCTTATTTTATTCCATTTTAATCTATCTAGACCATTTCCAATTACTGGCATGGCTAGCTTAATTATTTTGTGTTGCAAACAAAATTCTTTTAATTTTAATAAAGTTTTGAATATGTTTTCATAAGTAAGTTTCTCAATATAACTATTCTTTGTTATAAGATAAATAATAAAACGATTATTATCTTTTAAATAAACTAAATTAAATAGTTTAGGGTTTTGTGATTTTAAATATTCTACATTATTAAATTTGTCTTTAAATTCTTTAGCTATTTCAGCTTTCATTTCCAAATCTTTACTGTAACAATGAACTAAACTGTTATCGATTGGAGCTTCAAAAATGTCTCCGTCTTTTTCAATTATATCTTGATTAATTATTATTTTATTTGCAATATCCTCTAAATAGTTTTCATAAGTTTTATTAATTTCAGAATCAATGTGTAATTGATAAATTCTACTTAATGCATCTGCATTAGTATTTGCTGTACCAGCTTTATAAACAATTTTATATTCGTATTCTTCTAATTTGAGTCTCCATCTTATTAGACGAGAACCCGGATCGTTAAAATTAAATAACCATGTTAAAGGTTTGTGATCGGTGACAATTGTGAAAGTTTTTCCATATAAATAAGGGCGAAAGTGTTTTACTGCCCATATAATTGCTAAACATTCACGTTCAGTTGGGAAATAATTCATTTCAGCTTTATTAAAACTTTTGCTAGCGTAAGCAATAGGTAGATCTTTTCCAATTTCACCTTGAGACAGAACTGCACCCATAGCATAATTACTTGCGTCCGTAGTCAAGATAAATTCATTATTAAAATTTGGGTATTGTAAAATAGGTGGACTAATTAATTTTTTCTTTAGAATATTAAAAGCTTCATCACAAAGAGTATCCCATTTAAAATGTGCGTTTTTCTTTAACAATTCCGTTAACGGTTTAGCTAACTTTGAGAATTTGGGTATAAATCTGCGGTAATAACCTACGAGACCTAAGAATGATTTTATTTCTTTTGGATTACTCGGGATTTTAAAATTTTCAACAGTATCAATTTTTCCTGGATCCGGTTTAATTCCGTGATCAGTAATAACATGTCCTTAGTATGCAATTTACTTTTTTAAAAATTCACACTTATCCGGTTGTAACTTTAAATTATGTTGACTTAGCCGTTTGAATACTTTAATTAGTTTTTCGTTATGATCTACTAAAGTATTTCCATATATAACAATATCATCAAGGTATACCAAACATTTGATACCTTGTAGTCCGGTTAAAATATGATTCATTAAACGTTGAAATGTGGGAGGAGCTCCTTTTAAACCAAAAGGCATGCGATTATATTCAAAATGTCCAGTAGACGTATTAAAAGCAGTTTTTTTTTTATCTTTTGAATCCATTAATATTTGATGGAAACCACTAGCTAAATCTAGGGTAGTAAAATATTTAGAATTTCCCAGTTGATCTAGGATATCCGTTATATTTGGCAATGGGAAGGCATCGCCAACCGTGGCTTCATTTAATTTTCGAAAATCTACTACTACTCGAAATTTCTTTTGACCACTAGAATCTATTTTCTTTGGAACTACTAACAGTGGAGCGTTCCATGGACTTTTACTATGACAAATAATGTCGTTATTCAATAATTCTTTTACTTGGCTTTCAATTTCATTCTTTTGTTGTTCTGGTAACCTATATGGTTTCACATTTATTGGAGTAGTATCTATACTAACTGGAATTTTATGAGTAATACTCTCGGTATACGTTAATTTATCATAAGGAGATAAATAAAATAATTCATTAAAATTTCTACAGATTTCTATTATAGAGTCTTTTTCTTCATTATTTAAATGAGTGAGACGTAATTGTGAATTCAAATATTCCAATCGCTTGTAATTATTAGAATTTTCAAAATTTAATATCTTGTAATTATTAAGATCATCGACTTCTATTTCCTCTGAATTAAACTCAGTAGGTGTTTCATTATTATTTAATACAGTAATAAAATAACAACCATTTACAGGTTTGATTATACAATTGCTAATATATAATCCATTGGCAAGATCTTTAGATAGGCATAAGCCTTCATTAATACGTTTCGTGTATATTTTAATTAAGTTTTCTGTTCGAGGAGGTAAAATAATTTTTGTTTTTAAGGTCCAAACTAGTTCATAATTATGCATTTCAAAAGACAATACGTTATTACTATAGTCGATGTTCGCTTTATGTTTCAGGAGAAAATCTCTTCCAATAATACCATCATTAAGAATAGGGAAATCGTTACGAACTCCTTGAAAAGGGTGGTGAACTTCTTTGTCACCTAATTTTATTTTTAAAGTACAATTACCATGTGTTTCTAAAGTTCCGGTAATAATGCCTTTCAAATTAACTTTTAACATTGTATTAACCATTTCATTTCCTTTAAGTTTTCCAGATTTTATTATACTTATATCTGCTCCAGTATCAATTAATAAACTTGTTAATGATTCTTTACAAGAAGGTATTTCAATATTTACACTATCTGGTCTCTTAGTTTCTTTTCCAGATAATTTATATATTCGTTAACTATAATTGTTTTCATTTACTTTATTGGCAGAAGAAAATTTATTATTGAAATTAAAGTTTTTAGAATTACTATTGTAATGCACGGTGCGACTTAATTTAATTGGCTCGCTGGTGTACTGTCGCTCTGACCAGGGCCGTACTCGTTTCCCGATGTAGGTTTATTATTTTGATTAGATTGAACTTTACTATTTTTAAAACCAACATTTCTTTTATCCTTATAGAAATTTGAATTACCTGAATTACGGTAATTATATGCAGGACTGGTTTTTGAATCTATGTTTCTTTTCGTGAAACAATTACTAATATGATGTCCCGGTATTTTACAAAATGAACAAATAACATTGATAGCTCGAACGTTCTCGTTCCTTTTAGGATACGAAGGTAAATAAGAATTGCTAAAACATTTAGCAGCTGTATGTCCAACTTTGTGACATTTAAAACATCTAATACTATTTTTATTAGTGATTGAAGTCTTTACTGCGGAAGATTTATTTTGATTTAGTATACGTTCTTCCTCTACTGCACATTCAACTGCAGCATTAAAATTGACGAATCTACTCGCTTTAATTATTATTTTAATAGGTTCTAAAAGACCTTCAACAAATGCTTTTAAACATGATTTATTATTAAGATTTTGAATAATCATGGTAGCTTCCTGTCCTTCGCTTGCTATACAAGCATCATTTAAATCAGCGGTTAGTCTTTCTAACCGATTCGCAAATGAACGAATATTTTCATTGACTCTTTGCTTACTACTTAACAATTCAGTTTGAATTTGTGCTATAGTTCTCTTTTCTAAGTATTGATTTTGTAATTCTACCTTTAGTGGTAGCCATTCAAGGAATTCTTTATATTTAATAACATTATAAGCTTGTCCAGATAACTTGCATTTAATTACATTCAGATATTGCTCTTTCTGCATATTAGTAATAGTAGTGGCATATACAATATCACAACATGTGATAAATCTATGAAATTTTTCCCGGTCGCCATTGAACTCAGGGATCATTTTTAAAGCTAATTCAGTTGAAAATGCCATACTGATATCTTCGTCGAGGTTTAAATCAATAAGGTCAATAACACTATTTGCTGTGGAACGTTCACTTTTTTTTTCTTTGGGCGTAGAAGAGAAGACAAAACAGGAATACTGTAACCTGTTGACGGTAAAGATGATGCAGACGTTGATAACCCTCTGTTGAAATTCGGCAACGATTGGTTGAGGGGAGAAGTAATCAGGATCACACGAGATGTAGAAATGATGAAAATTCAAGCTCCGTTGAACTATCACATGCACGATTTTACGTTGTAACTCTTTCGATATTAACACTGTAACCACTCTTAATAGACTTTGGCGAACAATTGGTATTTAAATGACGGAAATGTTTTTAAACACTTTATTTTATTAACTATATTAGTTAAACCAATTTAATTGCTTTAAGCAATAACCAACTGTACGTTTTTAAGCAAAACAAATAAACCTACCCCACACCTGACACCAAAAATTTATGTTGTATTGTCGGATACAACGAAATGGGTGGTTCGTGTCTAATATTAGTGACGAGACTTCGCTACTAACTCAATAAGAGGTTTTTTAAGGTTTTTGGTTAATATTCAACAACGTAGTCTGTTGTAACAAAGAGATTTATTGAACAAACGAAATATTGGTACAATTTAACTACATTGGTAGAACGTCTGTTCCACTCGGTGATCGCGACGCTTCTGCTACTAACATCCACCCAATGTTGCATTGTTCATTTACAAACTTTTATGTTTCACACGGACTCAGCGTCTTTCGTGAGACAACCAAGTCGCCTTCCATCTTGGCGAACGTGACATTTATTGTAAATTCAGCTGAGAAAAGGTTGATAACAACATTTAGAACGGATGTGTAGTCTCAGAAGTAGTAATATAATATGAAATATGATTATATGGTTAAAATAATACAAAGTAATACAAATATTAGTAAAACTATTAAATAATTATTTATGAGAAATGGGTGACTTTACAACACTACAATGCCATTGCTATTTGGATTGTCTATCGATACGTAGTGAATATTGATTTTTCTTAGTGCTAAGTAACTTCGAATAAGTTTGTTCTTGAACTCTAGTCCGTTGTCGGATACCATTTCTTTTGGTGTCATAAAATGCATAAAATATTTACTTAATTTATTTAGTAGAGTTACCGCGTTATCTTTAACTATGTATGCAATAGCGTGTTTGGAAAATGAATCTACTATGGTAAGAATTTTTTCTGACTCTAAAGATAAAATATCAATGTGGATATTTTCGAAAGGTTTTTCGGCTGTGGGTTTTAATATGGTTGGAATTTGAATTATGTTACGTTCATATTTTGTGGTTAGGCATGTGTTGCATTTGTTTATAAAATTTTGTATGTCTTTTGACATATTGGGCCAATAATAAGATAGTTGCAATTTATTGTAGGTTTCGCTAATTCCCCGGTGACTTGTCTTTCCTTCATGGTAGTTTTGTATAATTAAATGTTGTTCGTCTCGGATTTCTATGTCGTTTACTAATGTCTTGCATCGAACGAGTTTATAACTTCCCGCGTCGAAGTACGTTTGTAGGACCGCGTTGAAATTTAGTTTAAAATTTTCCGGGATAATACAATAATAAGTTATGCCTGGTTGTAGGTAATCTTTAATAAAATTCATGATAGTTTTATTACTATCTATTTTGTTTAAGTAAAAACAAATTCGCTGAGTTTTGTTCTCAAATAATTTTTCTATTTTGGTTTCATTCTTTTTATTAGTTTCTTTAACTATAATTTGATTTTTTCTGATGTTTACTGAAGTTTCTAAATAAGTTAGTCCGTTTACGGGGTTTTCGTCGTCTGAGTGAGCTGTGTTTGTTGTTTCGCTTCCTGTTTCTACTATGACGGAATCGGTGTCGGAGTTCGCATTTAATTCTAATTCTTTGGGTTTGTTATAAATATTAAAAGTAATTGCGCTGTTTCCAAAGACTTTTTCTATCAAGTTTTCGATATTTGTCCATGGTTTCTTATCTAATCCGGAACATATACGGGGTAAATCTAATTGTTCAACGTCGTTTTGGATGCAATATTCTAGTAATTTTTGAAACAACTTTCTATATTTGGATTTGTTGGTTTTTCATAATATGATTTTTTCGTATTTAAATGAAGGATTATTTTTGGTTCTTTCTGTATGTAAATATTGTTGTCTAGATTAAATAATTTCTTAATAGGGTATTTTGCTTTTACTTGTTTTGCAAATCCTGCAACAAATTTTAAATCTCCTGAAACCACGTGAACTAGGGGGTTTTTAGATTCGAATATATTAGAGTCGTGATACTTTATTTCAAATTTTGGTTTGATACGGGATAATGCGTCAGCTATGTAATTCTGACAGCCTTTTTAGTAAATAATAGTATAGTTAAATTCTTGGAGTTTAAGTTTCCAGCGTATTAATTTCTGGTTTGGCTCTTTTAGAGAATTTAACCAAACATGGGGTCGATGGTTGGTTAAAATTTTGAATTTATGCCCTAGTAAATAGTGTCGAAATTGTTAAGTAGCCCAGACTATGCTGAGTAGTTCTTTCTCGATTGTACTGTAGTTTATCTCATGGTTATTTAATGTTCGTGAGATATAAGCTATTGGCAAGTCTTTGTTGGTTTTATCATGTTGTGATAACACTGCACCAAGTGCATAGTTGCTTGCGTCGGTAGTAAGTATAAATTCCTTGGAAAAGTCTGGATACTGCAGTATAGGATCATTTGATAAGAGTGTTTTGCATTTTTCGAAACAGTCAGCATATTCTTTGTCGTTAATTTCAATTTTGTTATCTTTTTTTAAGCATTTAGTAAAAGGTTTGGTTAATTTAGAAAAATTGTCAATGAATCTTCGGTAGTAACCGAGCAAACCTAAAAATGATTTTATTTCTTTGCTATTTTTCGGAATACAAAGTTTCTTATTGCTTGGATTTTGTCGGGATTGGGTCTAATTCCGTCTGTTGTTATAATGTGGCCGAGATATGCGACTTCTTTCCTGAGAAATTCGCAGTTGTTTATTTGAATCTTAAGGTTCGCTTCTCTTAGTCGTTGAAGTACTGTTTCAATATTTTGTAAGTGCTCTTGAAGAGAGGTACCGAGAATTACGATATCGTCTATATACACGAAGCAAATCTTATTAATTAAGCTTTTCAGAACAAAATTCATCAGTCTTTGAAATGTCGTATGGCACACGTAAGAATTCATAGTACCCAAAATCGGTCGGAAATGCTGTTTTTGGGATATCTTCTTTATTTACTTCAATTTGGTGGAACTCGGATATTAGATCTATGGTCGTAAAGTAATTTGATTTACCTAGCTTATCGAGTATGTCGGTTATGTCAGGGAACTGGAACTTATCGTCTATGGTTTTTTCGTTTAACTTTCTTAGGTTGATAACAATTCGAAATTTTTGTTTTCCGCTGGCATCGAGTTTTTTTGGGACAACCCAAATTGGTGAGGACCAGGGAGAGTATGAATGTTGGATAATATTATCGCTAAGCATTTGGTTAACTTGCTTTTGTACTTCCTCTTTGTATACTGCTGGGTATTTATATTATTTGAATAAATAGGAATGTTATCGGTAGTTTTGATGTAGTGCTTTATTTTACTTGTGAAAGTTAGCTTTTGGTTATCTCGGGCAATTATATCATTATTTTTTTTGATTACTTGACTTATGGCTGGTTTTTCTTCGTTGTTTAGATGTTCGTCGCGAATTTTTGTATTGTTTGATTCTATATTAAAATTTTTATTATGACCTTGATTTAAATATTGGAATTTATAATTAAATTTGTTTAAAAATGTTACTTCTTCTTTAATAAAATTGAATTTTGTTTTCAACATTAATATTCCTGGAATGCCTAATAAGATGTCGAAGTCTTTATGAAATTTATAAACGTAGACCTTCGCATTTAAATTTTTATATTTGAAAAAGGTAAATTCGTAGCCTGACGACTTTCCGTTACACGTGTGGATAGTGAAGAATTCTGGGAATTTTGTGGTGTCGAGAGTTAGTGCGTTTGGGTGTATGTAATTTTGTGTGGATCCTGTGTCTAATAAAATTTTGTATTGGCCGATTTGAATGAATGGTAATGTACTAAAATTGTTAGTTAGGGTTTCGATATGAGTGTGTCGAGTTCGGGAAAATTTTAATTTTCGGGTGTTTCAGTGTCAATTTCTTGTTGACAATAATCTTGTTCTTGTATTTCGCAATTTTGTTCATTTTCAAAGTGCTCGTTATCGATTTCATACACATTATCGTCTTTGTTCAAATTTTGACTAAACAATTCTTCAGGTGTGAATCTATTGTTATTTCTTTGTTGGCTAAAATTTGGTCTTATCGTTTGTCGTGTTTGTATACTCATAGGTGTTGGGTTTCTGAATTGAGAGTTTCGAACGTTTTCCCTTGGAGCAAATTGTTTCTGTTGGTACTGTGCTTGTGATCTCGGAAACTGTGATTGTACGGGAAATCTCTGCATTGGAGATTGGTATTGCTTGGGTGCATTGAATTGTATTTGGTTTTTTGGGTATTGTCGTTGGTTTTGGCCTTGGTTTTGGAATTGTGTTAGCGTTAGTTTTTGTTGTATGTGTATGTATTGCAAATCATTGGTTAATAAATTCTGAATTTCGATTAGTTTAGTTGGATTTCTAGCTGATAACTGGCTTCGGAATGGTTCCTTGCAGTTATTTATAAATGTTTGAACAAAATAATTTAAAGTGTGGTCTGATATGATTTTACTGGCATTGGCTACAAGTTTACATTCAAGTTTTGATTTATAGATTAAGTACATATCTTGGAATTTCGTGAAATATTCCAAGATGTTTTCTTTAGTTTGTTTAAAGTGACTGATTTCGTACATAATCGTATGTTCGGAACGATTATCTGCGAAATTATCTTGCCGATGGTCTTTTAGTTCAGCCCATGATCGAATTGAGCTTAAGTTTAGGTTTTGTGCTGCTTGGCCGCGCACTTTGTTTTTAATGGTCATTAATACAATTCGTTTAGTAATTTCAGAGAGATTGGTTTGATTTATGAGTAATATCATTTCATCTATCGTGGTAATAAAGTAAAAGAGACTTTTTACGTCTCCATCGAACGTTGGTGCTAATTCTAGCATTTTTAGAATTTCTTTGTTTAGGGTTTGAAGAATATTTGCAGATACTGCTGGTTCAACCATTTTGCTTATTTTAAGTTTAGTGAGTTTATCGATTAAGGAATCTTGTTGGATTTAATATAAATATGAGCGTGTATGAGTTGAAAATTTATACATAGAATATAAAGTATAACTTACAGTACTAATAATGTAACCGTAATTAACATATCTTCTGTGTTGAGGGTTGTCTTGTCTGCAACTGATGTTCGTTCAGCTGGAGCGTTGACGGGGTTGAATTGAAGGGGTCGGTTTCCGTAATTTTCGTTTGTGGAAAACAGGAACCTTACTTCGGACTCGTGATTCTGTAGTTCGGGCACTCGATGTTGAAGACTGCTTGCAACGATGAGTTGATGTTGATGAAAAAGATAAATCAGAGCTCTGACTAGCGACGGCTCGATTTTTTTTTTTGTTTGGTAAAACGCAAAACTGACTTTGCTAAGATTGCGCTTTACTGGCCTCTGTTTCTTGCACGATATACACTGACTTATGTTTTTTGAATTTTGTTATTAATCTAGAGTTTTCTTTTACTAGAATTTCTTTTGATTTAATATCTAAATTTTGGTATTTTGATGGCTTTTGTTTAAAAAATCTTTTAATTTTGTTCATTTCGGCTCTTTGTTTCTCCTTCTTGCGTATTTTCTTTAATTTATCTTTCCAAATGTTTAAATAATCTTGATCCGTATCTTGAAATTTTAGAATTTTATTTTCGCAATCGTTTCCAAATAGTGTTTCAATCGGGGAACATTTGGTTGAATTTAACGAATTGCTATAGGCTATTATTGCGATATTTACTTTATTAACAGTATTCAAGTATTCAAGTTTTCAAATTCATGTCGTTGCGCCAAAATTCTAAGATGCTCTATCAAAGATCAATGTAAGCGCTCGATTAATCCGTTACTCTGTGGGATACTGGTTGAAGTAATATGAAGTACAATTTTATAACCGTTATCGGTAATAATTTTGTTAGAATATTTTGCCCAATATCAAGATATTGGGCAAAATATTCTAATAAGTTTTCAACAATTTTAGTGGATGTGGTATTATCTAGTAGTTTACACGCTGCGAATTCAGTAAAGGAATCTATTATAGTTAAGTACTTTTCTTTATTTAGGGTTAATTCATCAAGGTGTAATATATAGAAAGGATGTTTTGCATTGAGGGTTAACTGATCAGGTATTTGGTATGGATTTCGTTCATACCTACAGGTTTGGCATAATTCGCAGTTTTTAATAAACCTCTGAATACTTGAAATAATATTAGGCCAATAATATTTTCTTTTTAATTTCTGATATATTTCTGTTATGCCTCTATGATTTGATTTTCCCTTATGATACAATTGTATTTGTAAATTTGATTGTTATCATTTAAAACATCTTCTATTTGTATAGTCGTTTGAATTATTTTAAAAGAATTTTAACAAATGTGGCATGTAATATATTTTTAATTGTTGCAATTAAATTGTTATCAATTAAACTATAGTAATTTACGTTTGGTACAAGGTAACGTTTCAACATTTAATGAATATTTTTATTTATATTTTCTTTATCTACTGTTACTATTAGTCTTTGCTTAATTTTGAATAGTTTTTCTACATTTATTTCAAATTTTTTACCCATTTCCATTATTAGTTGATTTTTTCTAACATTTATTGGAATATCCTTGAATACAGCTCCATTAATTTCGTTTTCGTTATCAGAATAGATTGTCTGTTCGTCGGTATCGTCTAAATTGGGTAGTAAACTTTCTAAAGAAACACTGATGTTTATTTCTGGAAGTTCATGGGTAACACAAATTATATGAGTGTCTTGAAATATCTTACAAATTAAGTTTTTAATTAATTTAAAATTTATTTCGTCTAGCCCGGAACATATTTTGGGCGAATGGATTTCAAAAATGTCGTTTTCAATAAAATAATTTTTAATTTCGATAAGTCTATCTTCAATTGTATTTAACATTGGTTTATCAAAATAATTTGATTTGGTTATTAATTGAATCAATTTATATTTTAGTTCAAAAATTGGTTTTATTGCAAAATTTTGATTATTCATATTCATATTTTGTAAATAATTTTTGCTATTGAAAATTTTATTGATTTCTAATGCGAAAACTTTATTTAATTTTCTTTGCTTATATAATGTATTATGTTATTTGGCTTTTCGAAAATGTTTTTGCGAGTTAATATAAGTTCAAAGTTATTTTGTATTCTCGATTATGCGTCGGAATTGGTATTCATAGTTCCTTTTTACTTTCTTATACGCAGTATAAGTAAGTATTGTAATCATGAAAAATTTTGATCTCGAGATTTTAACGGAAATATATCTTTTGACCTTTCCTGAATTGAGTCTGACTATTTTTCAGATGAATGATAGTTTTTACAGCAAAATTTTAAGAATAAAAATAAAGGATATTGATAACTTTTATTTGAAAATACTTTTCAAAATAGGTACTGGTTACCAAAAAAAAGTTTTTTCAATATTCTGCCTTTACTCAAAAACGGTAGTACGTACAGAAAATTTAGGAAGAATGAAAATAAAGATATTAATATTTCGCAAATCTCTTATTTGAAAAGTATATTCAGATAAGGTACCGGTTACAACAAAATTTAAGTTATTTTCAATATAGCATTTAATACTTCTCACGTCTAGTAGGGACGATATGTCTATATAATTGTCCTTCGGCAGTAGTTGATCTACTCGCCACGGCATGTCTGTCGCTGATCTACAGACAGGTATATACTGACGTATAACGTAAAGCAGCGCTTAATATTGTGCTACCTCCGCACTAAAGGTGGCTACTATAATGATGTCATACGCTATGCCACGACTAACTAAAATTTCAGTTTCCGTTTTATCTCGATAAGAAATCTCATCTTATATTGAATGGTTCGTGTATTGTTGCTGATTGTTTCATTTGTATACAATTGTGGATATATTTGGCGGACGATAATTTTGTTATGTTTATCAAAATTTCAAATTTCCTTTAAATGAATATAAGATATCTGTGCATAAGTGTGTAAACATACTTTCGTATACGCTAATATAATTTCGTACACTCGTTTTGGACAGATCATTAGAATTTATAAAACATTTAAATTTTTCAAAACGAACTTATTAAAATGCGTATAAGAAAGTTCAGTGACAGACACGTCAGCTTTTTTGGTTTAGTTTTCTATAATCAATGACCATTCGAAATTTCTATTTACCGCTAGCGTCTAATTTTTTGGGCACCATCACACTGGGGATGACCAAGTGGGATGGTTGGATTACTTTGTCATTTAAAAGTTTGGCTATTTGGTTATTAATTTGCTTTTTATAAACCTGGGGGTGTCGGTAACTTTTTGTGTGTATCGGGATTTCGTCTGTAGTCGTGCATTTATGCTGTATTACACTGGTGTGTGTCAAGGGTTCTTTTTCTTTTGGGAAAATCATTTGATATTCATGGATTACTTTAAACAGTTCTTTTTCCTCTTCTTCGTTTAAATGATCACTCTTGATATAAATTTCGTTTAATTCACTCTTGAAACAGTTTCGATTATAGGCGTTAAAATATTCAAAGTTACATTCTTTATTGTTTGACTTTGCCTTTTTTTTCATTAAATCTATGGACATATCTAATATTTCTATAATGTTAATACCCAATAATAAATTGAAATTTTTATGGAAATTATTAATATAACATTTAATCGGAATTTTATTAACATGAATTATAACATAAGAATCTCCGGAAGATTTGCCACTGGCGGTTTTAAAAGTGAAATTATCTTTAAAAATTTTAAACCTATTGGTTCTTTAGTTTTCTGATTTCAAAAAATTTTTGTTAAAAAGATTAATAGTGCTGCGTGTTTCTAAAAGTATAATATAATCTTTAATTCGGATAAAGGGTAATTTTGAATTACAGTTTATATTCATTAATTCTCCTGTTTTGTTATTTCGTCCATGTCTAAAAAAGAATTTTCGTTAGTAGTGTTTTCTGATTCGTCAATTTCTTCGAGGTTTCGTGTAAAAGTAAATTATTATCGCCTTCGTTTGTGTTGAGTTCTTCAACAATGTAATTTGGTGTGGTTGTTGGGAATTGTTTATTTTGTCTTGTAAAATAACTGTTAGATTGATTGGAACTTATTGTCATTCAGGATTGGGTTGACATGGGTGTTGGTGGTTTTTGTTTTTGGCCATTAATAATATTTTGACGTGGGGCGAATCTTTTAGGTTTATTATTTGTGAAATACCTGTAAATTGGTCCGGTAGGGAAGTTTGTATTAGCTAATGGAAATTTATTAGGTGGAATATTCGGTAAAGTGCGAATTTTATTTCCTGGATGATATTGCAAATATTGAAAATCATTTAGTAATCATTTTTCAAAATCACTAATAGTTTGCGGATTTCGTGTAGCCAAGTAATTTCGCATAGGATCTCTCAATGATCTAATGAAATGAGTAACTATTGAGGATTCGTTATATTTTTTCAATTCGTTTACAATATTGTTTTCATAGGAGGTGATAATTTTAGTTTTGAATAATTCAAATTTATCTTTTATATTGTCTAAAAAGTTCTTAGCATTTTTCTGAGAACTAAAATCTCATAAAATTTCTGAAATAATAGTAGTAGGTTTTTGATCATTTTGAAAACAGCTTAATAAATGGTATTTTAGGGTTAACCAGCTTTCAAATATATAATTACGCAATTCTTCGCCGGCTTTATATGTTATTTTACCTTTTTATGTCAAATAATGCACATTTCTTTTGTAAATCCGCTATTCCGGTTGTAGAATTTAATATTTCCACTATTTCGTCGCAAGTAATAAAAAAATAAGCTAAAAGTTTTGAGTTTTCATTAATATTTGGAATACCGTCCAACAAAAATTTTATTTCGAATGTATTTGCCATATTTATAGTATTGCTATTTGAAATATTTGAGTCCTGCTCGATTTCGAGTATTGATTAAAATAAAGTTGATACATTTAATGCCAGATTGGCCTTTTATACCTTTTATTTATTTTATTATTATTTTATTCTTATTTAGGGAGTTCGAAGTTTTAGCCAAATCGCACTTCTCTACTAACTAAATAAGATGTTAGTTTTTTTTTAAATAATGCTTACAGTAATATTTTTAGAAAAATGTTGACTATGGCAATCTTCATTTATGCGGCGGAGACTTCCGGCACTCGGTGTACGGGCTCTGTGAAGTTGCGCTGCTGGTGCGGGTTCCCGGCGTGTAGCAGGATGGCTGCGACTGTAGTGCTGCAGGTTCCCGAGTCCTATACGTATCTTGATTTGGTTGCTTCTTATTGGTTTTTAACCCTGGTATCTAGTTAAACTATTCTGCGGGTGTAGATTCTTCCTGAATCTTCCGAATAAACGATTAATAACGAATTGACGCGTTTTACTACTAGCGTTTCGGAAATCCTACCGACTTCGCGTTTTTAATTTTCACAAGATTCAAATTTAATTTTCACAAATTTTAAGTTTGATATTTACAAAAATATAAGTCGACAAATAATTATCTTGTACGTGATTTTTATTATGTACAAGCGGCACCAGATCTGACCATAATTCGTGATTTTATTATAAAGCTGGAATATTTATACAACTAACACTTGTCACGTGTCGTCTGATAAGTGTCGTCAGATGAGACAAAGAAATTAAATCATTTATTGTAATACATTATATGCTGATTATGCACTAATATAACTTACATATATTATATAAATGTGTTTAAGCATTTTATATGCATAAATTTTTATGAATTTATTTTTCATATTTCTTATCGTTTACAAGGTGAGCAATTCTTTGAACATGTAGGGAACGTCGTTCCATTTTTGTCCGATACTGTACATTCGGCATAAGAAGTATATTAAAAATATGTTTTAAAAATTTCAGTTTACCCGCGTAGCATAATTGTCATTTTGGGTTTTTGGTAGCCCAAAATCTAAATAAAATTTAGGTAAATAATACTCTTAAGCATTCAGTCTGTCTCTATTTGATATAAATTGTCCAAACATTGGTGTTCTTCAAGAATTTAAGAACCTTGTGTTGAAATTAATTATTTATAAGCAATATAAATACTCTTGGTTGTATAATGCAATAAATTATTACTAAACATATAATTATATTCTTTTAAGTTACTTGCATTTTATCGTGGTTACAGGGAAACAACAAATTTTTGAGAGTCGTAATTTTACATCAACTTCCGTTCCTCCATTTTTTCACTTCCGGTCAACAATTTTTGGCAGTCGTCATTATACATCAACTTCCGGTCAGTCATATTGCTTCCAGTTGGTTTTCTAACCATCTTATTTAAATAACTGATGTGGTGCCATTTTGTGTGTGTAAGCCGTATTAAGTTAACGCCACCTTTGTATATACGGTTTTATTAATAAAATTTAAATTTCTCACAAAAAATGGGCCACCGTCTTGCTTTGATATTTGCAGTTTCCGGTTTTGTTATCTTATCTTATCTTATTCGGTGTTACCTTATCTTATTTTATCAGGTGTTATCTTATCATATCAGGTGACGTCACGACCAATCAGAAGCATGACCTTGAAGTGTCCCAGAACTGTCATATTCCCCCTACTAAGGGTAAAAATTAATTACCTTACTTTGTAAGGCTGCCATTTTGTGAAATTTTTTATTTTCAATAACAGAGCTCCGCGGTCTTGTTTTACTCAGATCTAACAAAATCCAATTGGAATTTTTGATTTCAGATGATGACTGCCCTAGCAGTGGCTGATAACAGTTTATCATAATTTTGATTAGTTTTTCAAGAAAAAACAAAAATATTCGCTTTTTTTAGCTTTGCAGGTAGGCATACTCTCTTAAGAAATAGTTTGTAAATTTGAAAATTTTAAAGGATCAAAAGATTCAGAAAGGTGGATTAGCTGTATTAAATAATTCAGAAGAGTTCATTCAAAAAGAAAATTCATCTATTATTTGGTGACTAAGAAATTCAGTTAGATAAAACCCAAATTGGAACAGAAGAAAGTCTTAAAGCAAGAAACAACCAAAAGTGATAAATATTACGATCAATAATGGCTGATAACAAAGATGGGGGTTTTCACCGATCCTCGGTCTGCATAAAAGATTCCATTGATATACCGCCTAGATGTCAGTTCGTGTGTGAAGCTATGAAAGATATTCAGAATCCTGTGCAGAATATATTAGTGGAACCCGTTGAATTATTAATTGGTCTTACAGCAGCAAGATCAAGTTCACTGGCAAAACCGACAGTTGCTGTTTATGTTTTAAAAGTTTCACAAAATGCAGCAAATTTACCTAAGAACACCGTCATTGGTTACATCGAAGAAATAAAAATGAACTCGGAAGTAGTAGAAATCAATATAAATATAAATCATGTAGAAGAGAGGGAAGAAATAAGTTTAGAATTCTCTCTTTAACATTTCGAAGAAAATAAGAGAATCTAGTTAGAGATATTGCTTAAAGAACAACAACACATTTTTATGAGGCATGGAACAAAACTAGGATGCACTAATCAAGAAAACATCACATTATTGCAGAAAATGTACCGCCGTATATTATACCCTATAGTCAAAGGGAAGAATTGAAAAATCAGATTAATAACATGATGAAGCAAGGTGTTATCGTAGAATTAAAATCGACCTAGGCAGCAACAGTGGTTATGGTTTCTAAAAAGGCAGCCGAAAGTGAAAATAAAATAAGAGTTAAAATAAAATAATTGATCTTCTAAGGCTTACTCTAATTAAAATATTATTTAAAAATACCCCTAAGCCTTAATGTATTTAAGAAAAAATCTAAATACGTATTTCGAGAACTAAGTTTTCATCATCAGTAGAACTGAGAGGGAGCAATTCGAGACTAGTTATCCAAGCTAGTGATCGAGGTTGACTCCAACTCAGTTTTCGAAAAATATCTATTTATACTAAAACGAAGCTACCTGCTGTGTCCTAATCTCTAGTAACTAATGGCTTTCCGCCTGAGTCATCCTAAAATCTAACTTCCTAGAAAATCAAATAATCTACTATTAGGTATGGGACCAAGGTCAGAATTAATTAAACGATGTTTGTTCTTGAAAATATTAATACTTTCAAATGCGTCTAACTGTTTGTTGTTATTAACAGTTTTTAAAAGCTTCAAGTTATCCAAATCAATTTTATGATCTTTTTGAAAGATGTGTTCTGCAACGCTTGATTTTTCTGGAATCCCGTATTTGACGTAGTTGAGATGTTCTTTAAACCTTGTTGATATTTGTCTCACACATCTTTACAATAGAGAAAAAAAAATCGTCCAAAATTTTAAAACATCAGCTGTACGTCATCACAAAGTAACCGGTTTAACTACAAATTTGATACGCACTAGGTGCATCGTTTATAGACATATCGTCAAGTGTGCATAACTTTTTATCTTATTTATATACATTTTCCAATTTCATATCCACTATATTAGATACGCCATTTTGTTTCCCAAAAAAAAAACAAATTTATAATCAACAACCTCAATAACTTAAGTCTACTGAATTTCAAAACTTTCGGTTAATTCTTAGACGCGGGGTTCCCGAACCACAGATCATAGAACCAACAAACAACCAAAAATGGAAAAATGAAAAAAGAGTCCATCAAACTTATTCGTGGGAAATATTTACTCACCACAAGACATAGAAAAATTGAAGCGACATTTAAGGGGGACTATTTTTAAAATTGTGCCAAAACCACCTGATGTTTGGCAATTTTTTTTGAGAAACTGAAATGACTTAGACATTTGCGGTTTATGGCAAAATGTTTATTCATTTTTTGTCTATAAACTAGTATTTGTTCAACATATATTACAAAATGGCGTCCAAAATGGCGGTTCCGAGAAGTAATGTTTTTAAAATAAATGTTATCTGCGCGAGGGATTCAAGCTGCAATACGTCACTTAGATGCATAAAACCAAAAAATCCTTAAAGTTTACACTCCACGGAAACATCTATACTAGACAACATGAAAAAATTCACTTGCAGAAACAAAATGGCGGCCTCTTGAAAATAAGGTACAGTTTTGTCGCATGATTTTTCCACTTTGGCCTGCTGTGAAAAATCGTTAATCATCCAAACATTGCAAATTTATAGGTATAGATGCCCGAGAATTCAATTTCCTTTTAGGCAGTCAACACGCGAAGTCGATTGGTGAACGGTTTAAAGGTTACAATTCGCGCAGGTTCGAAAAATCTTGTTTCGAGGAAAACGCGATTGATGTTTGGACAACTGTTTTTCCTTGTACAATTTGATTAGCTCGATCAATGTGTCCAATAATAAAGTAATTTATAGGTTTTTGGGGTCGCTGAACATGAACTTGTGGTCGGATTTGAAAAATTCAAAATGGCGGATCCAATATGGTTGACCAAAAATTGAAAATATTCATCAATGTAGATGAAATTTTAAGTATAAGGGTTTTTGGGGTCGCTGAACACGAATTTGAGGTCGGTTTTGAAAAATTCAAAATGGCGGATCCAATAAGGCGGATTAAAAATTAAAAATATTCATCAAAGTAGATAAAATTTTATATATAATGGTTTTTTGGGTCGCTGAACACGAATTTGAGATCGGGTTTGAAAACATTAAAATGGCGGATCAAATATGGCGGACCAAATATTGAAAATATTCATCAATGTTAATAAAATTTGAAATATAAGGGTTTTTAAGGCCATTGAACAAGAATTTGAGGTCGAATTTGAAAAATTAAAATGAACTAAATTTAAAATTAATCTGCGATTCCGCTGTATACTATAATACTCAAATCACCTTCGGTATACAAACTGGTTGCAGAGCGTGCGGCGAATTTACTACCTGAGCGCTCGTCAGCGCTCAGGCCAATGGTCCATGTAAACCGTGTAGCGAAGGAACTAATTCACGGACTGCCAAATAATTTTAACCAAATATTCTACACACTTGTAGCATTCGATTTATGTTATAAAAAAAATTGATTTTTAGAAAAAATTATATAAATACTAATACTACCTTCTGAAAGAAGAGGGAATAGTTATTCTAGGAATTGTAGGCTTCGAAACCGATTTACAAGGAACTAATTTCGATAGCTTTGTGGACTAGCTTTGTGGAATAAGAAAATGGATAACACAAGTTTGTTATTCTGCTACTTCATTGATGACAACTATTCGAAATATTTCTTCAAGTATTATGGGTATATACGTAATTGGCAAGGGTATAAAGTTCGTTTACGATTCAGTTATACATGGATTTATAATCTACAATTTATTTGGTTGGAGCTTATAATTAATAGGGGCTCTGTGGGGCAGTGTAACAATGTTTTGCATATACCGTTAGCGACAAATAAGAGCTCAAACTAAAAATTAACCCGTTTAGTCCATTGAGTACACCATATTTAGCTCCACATTATCAATGCTCATTCAATAGAACACCTACACAACAACCTACTACTAGCAAGATAAATTATTATATCCCGACAAGCCGATGATTTCCTAATAAATAGAACTTCTCTAAGCCTACGTCAATGAGTATTTATGTACGAAATATTTAAGGGACATTACTGCTTTGGACGCCCAAGAACAAGGAGTATCTTTGGAGAGGTAATATCGGAAGAACTAAAAGTAACAAAGACTTGGAGAGTTAAAAGTAGTGTATAATTAGCGGTTCTAACTCAAAAAAACCTGAACGTACCCCGGTTTACGCTAGAAATACCGTGAAAATGCCCATAAAAGAGTACTTTTGCCCTATTTTTAGTAAAATGTACAAAAAGTGTCAATTGACAAACCTGAACGTATTAACAAATTTTTTCCCTAATAAATGGAGAATAAAAACGAATTAGCGAGTATGCTAAATAGTAGTAATTATTTCAGTAGTAATTATTTCAATTACTAATTCACAATTTAGAAAATTGTCAGAGTTGGAGAATAGAACGTATAAAATCGAATATTTTGAGGTAGGTGAAGGAAAGTATGGTGAGCAAATAATAGTTGGTATAGGGAATTTTAAAGTATCATTACCTGAACGGTATAATAGATTTATACCAAGTATTGAAGAGTTGAACCGTAATCCTCCTAGTTTAAAATATAACGGTAAGAAGAAAATAGGTACTAGAGAGATGCATGATATAGAATAGTAAAAAATATAAAAAAAATAAATATTGAATTTGTTTAAACAAAATAAATATATAAATTAGGTAAATATAATTAAATATAACAAACAAATGATGATAATAATTTAATTTACTGTTTACTGTTAATTAAAAAATAAAAAAATAAATTATTAATACAGAATAATCTAAAACACTTCACATTGCATCATAACCGTTCAACTTTTTTTCTTTTAAATATTTCTCAACGCAAAAGTAATTAATGTTTTTAATAAACACGCGTTCTTTAATAAATATTTGAGCCTCTAATATTTCACCAGATTTAAATGTTAATAGTAAATTATTATAAAAATCATAGCATTTCTTGAATTCAATCATTTTTTCTTTTATATTTAAGAGTTCAGCGACACACATAAGTAAAGGTGACCCGACAGCGATAACTGATAATAAGGGCATTGCTATCGCTGATAAACTACTGCCTGTAAATAAAACTTCGCCCAAATGCATACCTAGATTAATTTTACTATAATGTTTATAAGATTTGCTCTAAACATATTTACGTTTTTCAAGATAATCTTCCATTTAGAACGGGAAAATGTTTCTTTATAAATGAGGAAAAAAGAAGGATCTGGATTTGTAAATAGTTTAATAAATAAATTACCGCTTGAAGTACATATACCAGGTTATAATTACTGTGGCCCAGGTACCAAGTTAGAAAAGCGGTTAGCAAGAGGTGATAAAGGAGTTAACAGATTAGATGAAGCTTGCCGAGAACATGACATAGTTTATTCTAAATATACAGATTTATACAACAGAAATAAAGCTTATTATATATTAGAAAATAAAGCATGGAGTAGAGTATTAGATAAAAATGCAAGTTTTAAAGAAAAAATAGCTGCTCGATCAGTTACAAGTATAATGAAAGCGAAACGTAAAATGGGAATGGGTCTTAATTTTTATACTAATAAATCAGTTGAAATGGCAGAAATATTGAGTAAAAGTCAATTAAATAAAATTCAAAAAGCTAAACAGGAAGGAGTAGGAGCTACTATAAAATTATCTGCATCTCAGATAAAAAAATAAGTCCTGCATCAAAAATACCTAATCCTGTCACAATGTTAATGGCGGCATTACAAAATACTAATTCAAACAATGTACAGGATATTGTAAATCAATTAGCAAATGTAAAAGGCAGTATTGATTTAACAACAACGCAATTTATTAAATAGTTTAACAGACAAGAAAGGTGGTGTAATACTTTTGCCAGCAGCACCAATAATAAAAGGATCATGTATAAAATTAGGCGGTGCATTATCTGATATTGCTGTAAAAAATGGCGGCTTTCTTCCATTCGCAATTCCAGCTGTAATGACATTAATTAAAGGTGCATTTGCCGCTCTAGGAACAGGTGCAATGTTGCAAGCAGGTAAAAAGGTAGGCGAGAAGGTTTTTGGTAATGGGATGTATATAGGCGATCCTGCATATAATAAACAGAAACGTGGAACAAAAATAAAAAAAATTGATACCAGAGAGACCATTGTCAAATATAGAAATATTGAAATATGCTAAAGAGTTAAGACTTCCATATTTTAGAGGTGTATTTATGGATGACACTTTGCCTAAACTAATTAACAAGAATGAATCAGGTATAGTTAATTTAGATTCTAATTCGGGACCAGGTACTCACTGGGTAGCTTATATAAAAATTGATAATAAAGTTTACTATTTTGATAGTTATGGAAACGTAAACCCTGAAATAAAATTAGTAAAGTATTTTAATAAGGCTGAAATATATTATAATTATGACAGACAACAGTCATATAGTGAAACAAATTGTGGAAAGTTATGTATAGAATTTATATATAATTTCTTTTATAATAAATGGGTACACTCACATTAGATAATTATAAAAATTTGAATCAATCTATTTTAATTAGTAATTATTTCCCCCCACTGGATTTATCAGATGGTAGATATGAATTGTGTCTGAAAAGCTTAAGGCGCGATACTTGCAATCCCTTGGTATCTTGGTTGTTACAAGTGTAAAGGGTGAGGAAGCAAAGAGGCAGTCCCAAACGCTACTATCCGCTGCCCCACTTCAACTTCAAATAGTATTGTAGTTACGCCACATATCCCCTTCCAAATTATAACTAGTACATCACTAACAATGTAGGGTTGTGCTTCAATATTCTCCAATTTTATTAGTAAATTAGACGATAACATTAATATTTTTTGAGTTTCTGTATTCGGGATTACGAATATCCAGGCCACGAGTATGTCGCGGGTCTTGAAGTTTAAAAGGTGTTATAAATATTACTTTTCACAAAAATAAATTTAAATATTGTAAATTACCATTTTTACTTTCTTATACGAAGTATAAATAAGTATTGTAATCATGAAAAATTTTGTCGAAATTATTTCGATCTCGAGATTTTTAACGGAAATATATCTTTTGACCTTCCCTGAATCAGTTTTTGCATTTTCTTCTATAACTCAAAAACGGTAGTACTTACAGTAAAATTAGTCAGAAAGAAAATAAAAGCTGTTAATGTTTCGCAGAACTTTTATTTAAAAATATTTATCAGAAAATATAATGATTAGCTCAATTGGTGGAGCAGTGGAGCGTAAATCCAAAGGCTCTGGGTTCGATCCCCGGCGAGGCCCGATGAATTTTTGTCAAATTCGTTTCAAGCTTCTATAATGTAAAACATATCTTTTTTTGTTATCCAATGTAGTTAGTAATTTACATTGATTAGATCCTGGTGGATTTTTTGATTCGGGTGCCAGTGGTAAATCTTTATGTAAATCATGTAACTCCATGGGATATTCTAAATCAACTTCAGCAATATATCCTTCATTTGCATCATCCGCTAGATTTAAATTAATATTTTTACTGGCCCATTCAAAACCTGCATATGGCATCTTCTGCGACATTGCCCAACCATATAAATTGTTGGCATCTAAGTACATTAAATAATTAGATGATTTTGCGGGGTCATAATCTTCCATGTATTTATTATTTGCCTTTACATACCGCTTACAACACTGTGCTGTTCCTCCTCTAATACCTTTTTCAATCATTAAAATCATATCATAGTCAGATATTAAGTCTAATGCCTGGTTTGTATAGTTTAACATTGCATCCCATGTTAGTCCAGGTGTTGTAAAGTACCATGCTGGGTCTAATTTGTATAAATTGTAGCATATTAATCTGAAATTCTCAAATATATCCGCCAACAATAATACATCTGTTTTTACATACAAGTCATGAAGGTCTCCTAGATTTTGCATATTAAATTTATTCCATACATTTAATACATGTTCATAGTCTGTATCACTTATGTTTGAATCGTTTAGTTCGCTATAAAATTCCGATTTAGGTGGAACACTTGTCTCTGTAAATCTTGACCATGAATCCATGTAATCATAGCAATATGCTAGTTTCTTAGTTACATAGTCAACCTCATCTTCTTTAAAGTATTTAGTCAATGATGTTTTTTGTTCTTTTTTTAAATTCTTTGCAAGATTTTCCAAACCACTCGACATAAATTTAAATGAATCCACAAATCTAATTTGTAGATCATCTGTATGTTTAGTATAACTTATATACCGTTCTTCATTACATGGGATTAAATCTATTTCTTGGTCATCATAAGCAAGTTCTTTGATAAATAAATGCGAATCGTAACCGGACAAGTTATGGAAAAATACAGGCACAAATTTAGGAGTTTGGCATTTTAAATTACAAGTATTACAAAGAGGTGCTATATATTTTCCAGTCAAATGATCATGATGGCGTACTTTTTTATTTTCTTCTGTATTATATTGTTCTATTTCTGTATTGGTAAGAGGTAACATTTCCTCAATTTCATCATAATAGTTACCAATTTCTTCTACTTCTTGTCTTATTCTATCCATACTATATACAACAGGTGGCTTATATTCTTTATGTATGTAATTTATATAATAACAAAAACCTGAAGGTTCATGTTTTTGGTATCTATGTGTGTATGATTTGTTATTTGATGGTGCACATGTTTGAATTTTTTTTGTTAGACATTCAAAGTCTGCATATATAACAAATGGAACTTTCATTGTATTTCTATAATTTTTAAATTGGATTTTCTCAGTTTCACTTGGCATTATTACTTTTACTAAATCTTTGGTTTTACAATCAACTTTGTGAATGTTTAACTTAAACTCTGAATTAAAAAATAATAAACATCGATCACAGAGATACTTTGAACCTTCATACTTAGATAATTGTGGTCCCACTAATCGTGACATATTTTTTATCCAGCAATAGTGACTATTCTTATCGTCCTTTATATACAATAAATTTATATGTTGATCTTTCTTGTCTTTTGTTACATATACTGGAAATATTATTTCTTGCTCATCAAAAGAATATACATTTAAAGAGATATTACTCTGCCTTTCAAATTTCCTAATATCTTTCAGTGCCATAGGAAATCGAATACCATAAAACATTGTTTCAACTTGATCTATGTATTTATTATAGTATGTTAATCTACAAGTATGTATATCTACTGGATGTAAGAATGATAATATCGACCACATAAAACACTTGTCGTCGTTATTTTCCACATTTACAACTGCTTTCTTGTCTTGTATCCATTTTGGTAGTGCCACATAAGAAGATCCACGTAATGGAACATAGTTATTAATTCGCAGCTCTATAGAATTTACACTATATAAAACCCAACCGGATCCCTTTCTTTCAAATTCCTCCACTTCAGCAAGTAAATTTTCTTCTGCTTCAGCATAGTATTCTTCTAGGTCTGTACTATCACAAATGGCTACATTGCGTGTTTTAAAATTTTGTTCTTCAATAATTTCAGATTCAATGTCAAGCTGCTTATAATTACAAAATAATTCCAAGTTTACCTTAAGATTGTTATCAACCAACTTTTCTTGTATTTTATTTAATAAAGTATATTTAATAGAGGCAAGAAATATTGAAGGGTCTCTTATGTTAGTATTATTATTTATATGATATGTGGCCAACCTATTTTGAAATGCAGTTTCAACCTCTACAATTCTACAATTTTGTTTAAATAAATGTTTATTACTTCTAAAATGTTCTGCACGTTTTTCTGGATCATAATATGTACTACAACCATCACATTTTACTTTTGCAATTCTGATAGGCTTAGGTGCACTAAATAAATCATCTTCAAACGGGAATCTATTTAAATGAAATATTAATTCAGGTTTATTCATTCTATAATAACCTTTAATACCATTTTGTTTACACATCTGTCGTAATTCTTTAATTGTGTTGATCTCCATTTATAACAAAAAAAAATTGTTAATAATTTCGTAAATGTATATTTTTAGACTTGTGACTACGAAGATATGATTTTACAACAAATCTTCCACATTCACATTCCACTTTTTCTCTAAGTTTATTTTTATTTGTGAAATAATAATTACTCATACAAGTTTTGCATCTTGAATTATATTTCTCTTTATTTTTATGAAAATTATTAACGTCTTGACTAATATTGCAAACACTACAAATTTTTGTCATTTATTAATAAAAAAATCCGTATTAGTTAAAGTCTTTAATTTTACTTTTCTTAGATCTCTTTAACAATATAATCATCAATAGTTATTGCTTCCTTTATTTCTCTATTAGCGTAATAATCTAGAAAGTCTTTCCATAAAACGTCATATTCAAGTTTTCTATGTTGTGTGAGTGGTTCGTCCAATAATTTACAATTATAATATTTATGACTTATAGATCTATCTGGAACTGACTTATACATATAAGAAAGAAAATATGTATATTTTTCAACTAACATTTATGGATCATTTGCATTAAAACCATATACATTATGATTTGGATTAACCGTCTTTTTATGTTCACGTAGTAATTTTATGAAATATTTGATTTTATTACATAACTTTGTAAAATATATTTTTTATTTGATTTAGTTATTATATAGAACCCACAATTGTCACAAGAAGGTATTTTATCATTTCTCCTAAATGCACACTCTAAACATTCTCTACATATAAAATAATCTGGACCATCCATTTATAACAAAATAAATTTGTTAATTTATAACAGCATCTTTCTCTATCCATGTATTATGAGTGTTATCAAAACCTAACCATTTAACAAACACTTTATTACCTTTACGTCTTATTACTTTCTCTACTAGGAAAACATTCGGGTACTTTGTTTTACTCATTTTTTGTTCATAGAAACCACCTTCTATTAATTTATTTTTATAGTCCTTAATATGATATGTAATAGGGTCAGAATATATTATTTTACAAACGGTAAATATTTCATTTGACCAATTTGGTGTATAACCTGTCGCAAAAATAGTTTTATACCTTGATATTCTTACTTTGTGCTATGTATAGTATTGTTATATTCTTCTACTAATTGAGGTAGCAAATCAAACCATTTGTAATTACCGTTTACAGTGAATCGCTTCCACATTTTTTCTTTAAGTGTCCTGTTAAATCGTTCAGCAACACATGCTTTTACTTCAGAGTATGTTGAATAATGATTAATTTTATTGTCATGCATTAATTGCTGAAAGATTTTATTATAAAATTCAAGTCCACGGTCAGTTTGTAGATGTGTTGGACTGCGGTTAGTTATAATCGATTTAAACGCTGAAGATACACTTTCTCCAGTTTTATTTTTAGTTGGAATAGCCCATGCAAATTTAGAAAATACATCAATAACTGTCAAAATATGTTTATATCCTTTATCCTGATTTGTAATCATTTCAACTAAATCAGCCTGCCATAAATCATCAATTGCTATTGTTAAAACTTTACGTCTCTGAAAGTTACGCTTAAATGGTTTATGTATTTCATCCGCGATATCTTCTTTAATACCATCACCTATTTTTTTTTTATAAATGAACATTTATTTGTATTACAAACTACACATTCCCTTTTTAACATTGGCTGACCTTTTTTAGATGTTGTTCTAGTCACATTCTTAGTACCTGTCTTTGTCTTTGTTTCGAGTGTTGTACCTCTTCTCTTTAAGATTTTTTTAAATAACACACAGCACTTTAACTATAAACATTTATTTACAAGAAAAAACACCAAATGCGTTACACTACACTAAAACCATGAATAAAGTTAAATTTGTTTAATATGCATGAGACATATTACATTGTTTATGTTAATTTTTGGTTTGGGCTCAAGAACTGTGTATTTAAGTTGACTTGAACTCTTGCGAATCTATACCAGACTGGCTTTGAAAATAGTGTAACACTCAGAAGGGACAACCCCCACCAAGATCTCTTGTCAGTTATGAAAATACCAGATGGTCACCAGGCAACTTTGTAACAACGGCATTCTAAGAAAATTTTACAACTTAAGTCCCAAACCATGCAGACTGTCACGTTTTGGCCGTTGAAGGCAATTAACAGAAATCTATATAATAATAAAAATATATAACTTTAAAACCTTGAAGGTTCGAGACCTGAACATACCGGCCGCCTTGAAAGAACGTGCTTTCAAAGTAATATTAGAAATAATAATACAATAGAACATATTTTAAAATTGTTTAAATTAAAGTCAAGTTACTATAGAACAATGCAAAGGTTTATAGCACAACACAAACACCTTTCACATGAACACTGATCACTCAACTGAGGGAAGGGGGCACAATTTGGTGGATGCCCTCTTGATGGTACCAGTAGCAGTGCGGACGGTGGCCGTGCGTATTACTCCATCTTTTCCTGGATGGACGCTTTCGATGCGACCTAATAACCAGCGCAAAGGGGGAAGATTGTCGTCTTGGACCACAACCAGCTGGTCCAGTTGCAGAGGAGCGGAATTGGATAGCTTCCATTTGGTCCTCTCCTGTAGTTGATGAAGGTATTCTTTCGTCCACCTTTTCCAAAAATGTTGGCGAAGTTGTTCGACATGTTGCCAACGAGATAGTCGATTGACAACCACCGGAATTAAGTCGGGATTGCGATTATCGTCGAGTAAGTCTCCAATCAGGAAATGTGCAGGAGTTAAATAGGAAAGATCATTAGGATCAGTTGATAAGGGAGTGAGAGGTCTAGAATTTCATATACCCTCTATTTGTACTAGTAACGTATACATTTCTTCAAAAGATAAAGAGGCGTTTGCTATGACTCTTTTCATGTGGTGCTTGCAGGATTTGACAGCTGCCTCCCATATTCCCCCGAAGTGCGGTGCCCGGGGCGGAATAAAGTGCCAGTTGATTCCGTCATTAGCCATGGCAGTAATTATTTGATTCTTTACGTAATCAGTTGTGAATAGTTCACGCAACTTTTGAAGCTCGGTATTTGCTCCGACAAAGTTGGTACCATTGTCGGAGTAAATATTCATTGGTTTACCCCGACGAGCCATAAATCGTTTAAGTGCATTTATGAAAGTTTCTGCGGTTAGATCGCTCATGAGCTCTATGTGCACGGCTTTGATCACGAAGCAAACAAAAATAGCACCGTACGTTTTTATTGTCTTGCTGTTCCTTCTTCTGCCATCGCGCACATAGATTGGTCCAAAATAATCTACTCCGCAATTTGTAAATGGACGCGCAGGTGTGAGCCTAGTTTCTGGCAGATCACCCATAGTGTTTTCGGTAGCTTTAGGTGCCGCCCTAAAGCAGGTAACACACTGACGAATGATCTGCTTGATAGTATTACGAGCGCCTATTGGCCAGTATTTGATTCTTATGGCAGCCAATGTAGCTTGACATCCGGAATGCAGTTGCCTGATATGCTCACGCCGTATAATTAGTATTGTAATGTTATGAGCTTTAGGCAGAACAATAGGATGTTTATGCGCATACGATAATGATGAATTCCGTAGCCTACCGCCTACTCTTATAACACCCTGGTTATCTAGAAATGGATGGAGTGAAAGAAGAACACTTTTTTCGTGAACCTTATTGGAAATTTCTAATTGTTGTATTTCTCGCGAGGAACACTCTGCTTGACTTCTTTTGATTATATAAGTGATGGAATTGTGCATTTCTGTGGGTGATAGAGGTCCGATTTTAATCTTTTCGCATGATTTATTTCTTCTTAGCATAAGATTACTCGTAAACCGGAAGCAATATGCTATGATTCGAATGAGTTTGTTCAAATCTGAGTACTTGCACAAATCAATATCATTTTCATTAATGGTTGAGGTTGCAACAATTACGCGTTGCTCGGGAAGGTCTTCTGGTTGAATGTATGTAGGCATTGCTTTAGCCAAAAAATCAGACGTTTGCAACCATTGAGGCCCTTGCCACCACAAGTTATTATTCAGTAACTCTTCAGGTGATTCACCACGCGATATAATATCCGCGGGATTATCCGAAGTGCTTACATGAAACCATCTATTAGTATCCGTGTGTTCCTGTATTTCGCTGACACGATTGGCAACAAAAGTCTTCCAAGTCCTTGCTGTAGCCTTGATCCAAGATAAAACAATGGTTGAATCAGTCCAATAAAAAATTTGATTTGGCGAAAAAATTATCGAGTCCAGGACTTTTTTCATTAGCCGACATAATAATAATGCACCACAAAGTTCTAATTTTGGCATCGATAGGCTTTTTAGCGGAGCGATTCGCGATTTTGAGCACATTAATTGGCTCGTATGGATGGTTTTATGAGTTGTTCGAATGTAGATGCATGCTCCATAGGCAACTTCGCTGGCGTTGCAAAATCCATGAATATCAATTAAACATGATTGATTAGTTGAGCTTACCCAACGAGGTATCATTAATTGGTTTAATAGTGACATTTTGTTTTTATAGTGAAATCAAGCTGATTCGATTTTAAGAGGAACTGATTCGTCCCAGTTTAAATTTAATTGCCATAAATCTTGCATAATGATTTTGGCAACCACGATTATTGGTCCAACTAAACCAAGAGGATCAAATATTTCCGCTATATTTGATAATATAGTTCTTTTCGTTGTTCGCTGAGGTTTTGTGACTTCTGGAATGGAGAAGCTGAGATCGTCTTTGAAGGAATTCCATTGTAGACCCAATGTTTTCACGGTTTCGGTTTTGTCTAGCCTAATTACAGAATATTCCGTTGCATCCGTCGTTAGGGCTTGGATTAATTGAGGACAATTGGACACCCATTTTCGTAGTTCAAAACCACCCTTTTCAAGCATGGCACTTATTTCATCGCGTATTCTTTCAGCTTCTTGTATAGTGCTAGCACCAGTTAACAGATCGTCAACATAAAAATCTCTAATTGTGATTGCGGAACCAATTGGATAGTTGTTTTCTTCTTCTTGTGCTAATTTATGCAGCGATCTGATAGCCAAAAATGATGCTGGTGCGGTTCCGTACGTGACCGTCAATAGGTCATATTCCTTGATTTCTTCATTTTTATGGCCTCGCCATAAGATACGCTGTAAGCTGGTTTGAGATTCATGCAGTAAGACTTGGCGGTACATTTTCGCGATATCAGCGGTTATTACAAATTGATGCGTTCGAAATCTTAGTATGATTGATATTAGATCTTGTTGGATTACAGGTCCGACCATTAATGCGTCATTTAAAGATAATCCAGTTGTTGACTTGGCAGAACCGTCAAAGACAACACGCAGTTTTGTTGTTAGACTGGTCTGCTTTAGGACAGAGTGGTGAGGTAGGTAGAAGTTTGGCAAGCTTTTATTATCAGAAGCAACCTTTAGGTGTCTTAATGCCTGGTATTCATTAATAAAGCTCGAATATTGTGTTTTAAGGTCAGAATTTTTGTCCAATTTTCTTTCAAGTGCATAAAATCTTTTTAATGCTTGTGTTTTTGAGTCACTCAGCCTTTCGATCATTAGTGGTTTAGTGGGTAATTTTACTACAAAGCGACCTTGCTCATTTCTTTTATAAGTAGATAAAAAATGATTTTTGCATTCTAATTCTTCGGGTGTATAATTAGGTTTAGTAGGAGCATACTCCTCAACCTGCCAAAAACGAGTTAGTTTTGAATCTAATTGTCGCTCATTTATTGATAGATTACAGCTAGAGATTTTTGATATTTGATTACTGCAAATAATAGGACCAGAATCAATCCATCCAAAATGCGTTTTTTGAAAATAGGGTTGGCTCTTCCCTGTCTTAATTTGACCCACACACATGAGCGCCCAGAATAGCTCTGAACCGATGAGCATATCAATTTTGTCTATTACATTAAATTTTGGATCTGCTAGCTTAATATTTTTTGGAATGGTGATATGAGTTTTAGCGATGGAATTGGAGGGTAAATTTTCAGTGATTCGATGCAGAACAAGACATTGAATGCTAGCAGAAAATGCATTTAATCTAGATTTGATTGTAGCGTTAACTGTGCTGTTTACACTGGAAATGGATTTATTTATACCAACAACTGGAATTTGCACTGCCTTTTTGTTGAGACCAAGTTTTGTTACTAACTCTTCTGTTATAAAACATGATTGAGAGCCAGAGTCAAGAAGTGCTCGACATTAAAGAGGATTTCCCTTGTTATCATAGACATTAATTACGGCAGTAGATAGTAATATGTGTTGCATATACGCTTGCGCTTGATATGATTGACTTGTGGTTGTAGCTGAGGTAATAGGTGAAACGTGTGATATGGATGCATCTGAATTAGCGTTTTCTTTATGCAGCAAAGTATTGTGACGCTTACCGCATTTTTTACAACCACGAGATTTGCAGAGATTCGTGCTATGATTGCATCGCAGGCAATTTATGCATAGTTTCTTAGATTTTGCTTCATTGAATCGTTGATCAGCGGACAGACTTATGAATTTACCGCATTGATAAATCGAATGAGATTCAGTGCATAAAGGACATTCAGTATTATAAGTTGACACATTTGCAGAAGTGAACCTTTTTATTTGAGGTTTGTTATTGTGCATAGTAATATTTAATTTGTCAGTTCTGGATATAGCATCTAAGATTTGACATCTTTGTGATAAGAAATCTGTCATGTTTTTAAATGTTGGGATGTTGTTTCTAGGTAAATCGGTTTCCCACGCCTTATTAGTAATAGGATCCAATTTTGTGGTAATTAGATAAATTAGCATATCATCCCATTGATCAGCCGGGCGTTTTATAGATTTTAGAGCGCGAACATGTTTTATAATACCATCTAAGATTTGACGCAAGCCAGAAAGATTTTCTTTATGAAGCACAGGCAGATCATGCATAGCTTTGATATGTTTTTGAACAATAATGCGTTTATTATCATATCGATCTTGTAGCATTTCCCAAGCGGAATTATAGTTATCTGCACTTATTTCTAATGACTGTAATATATCAGCGGCGTCAAACTTCAGAGCAGCTTTTAAGTAGTGGAACTTTTCAATTGGTAATATAGACGAATTTGAATGAATTAGCGAATTAAATGTGTCGTGGAAATCATACCACTCTTCATATGAACCAGTGAACGTTGGTAAGTCAATTTTTGGCAATCGTATTTTTGGATGACAATTTTCGTTATTAAATTGAGCGATAGCACTATTATGATTTATACTAGGCGCAGTATTTAGTTTATTATCAGCTAAATGTTGGTCGGCCAAGGCTATTATCGCAAAATAATTTGATTCGAATTCTTCGCGTTCGCTTGATGTTAACTCATTTTCGTCCAACAATTCAAATTCAGATTGAATGTAATCAAATTGATTCCAAGTTTCTTCAAATTTTGTTTTACGCGCAATTATTTCGTTTGTATCGAGCTTATTTGTAGGTGACGATGATTTTAAATAAGTGTTGAAACGAGTCACCGATGCTTTGATTTTACTTCGTTTGATTTTAAGTTTCTTGATCTCTTCTGCCATTTTGTAATTTGTACAAATAGAGGAGAGACGGGCGATAGATGTAGGATTGATTTTACGGATATGCAAATAATAATTGGAGACTTACCTTGCTTAGTTAGTCCAAATTTGTTTGTTGTGTTGTTTGTGGATGTAATTGCTGTGACATCCGGCTCGAAGGACCAATGTTTCGAGTGTTGTACCTTTTCTCTTTAAGATTTTTTAAATAACACACAGCACTTTAACTATAAACATTTATTTACAAGAAAAAACACCAAATGCGTTACACAACACTAAAACTATGAATAGAGTTAAATTTGTTTAATATGCATGAGACATATTACATTGTTTATGTTAATTTTTGGTTTGGGCTCAAGAACTGTGTATTTAAGTTGACTTGAACTCTTGCGAATCTATACCAGACTGGCTTTGAAAATAGTGTAACACTCAGAAGGGACAACCCCCACCAAGATCTCTTGTCAGTTATGAAAATACCAGATGGTCACCAGGCAACTTTGTAACAACGGCATTCTAAGAAAATTTTACAACTTAAGTCCCAAACCATGCAGACTGTCACGTTTTGGCCGTTGAAGGCAATTAACAGAAATCTATATAATAATAAAAATATATAACTTTAAAACCTTGAAGGTTCGAGACCTGAACAGTCTTACATTTATTACATAAGTAATCTACTGATGCGTAATAATTAATTCAACACTTATATTGGCCCATGAAACATTATCAGTACTTATAAATCGTTTAAATCTAAGTTTTTTACGTTTTTTCAACTCGAAGCCATCCGGTTATGTTTTAAATTCTCTATCTTTAACATGTATTTCACTGCATGCACCTTCTGGGAATATTGTTAACTTTTCAATTTTAAGTTAAATGGTAGATGATAAATAGTATCATTAGATATTCTATATTCACGTATATAGAAACCGTCTTCATCAAATTTGTTATATCGTAATTGAATTGGTATTGGCAGCCGTTTAAATTGATTTTTAATATGATTATCCAATTCTCTAAATATAGTGGTAAGTCTCTGATTTATTAAAGACTTCGTATTTTCATTAATTAATTTACCCATATCATTTGTTTTAATTTTTATGTCAGTTTCAATTTTTATCATACTATCTAATACTAATTGGTCAACATAATATTTTTTACATGCATCATTCAAATTTTCAGACATTCCCACATTACATAATTTCTTGTTTTGTATATCATAATGACCATCATCTGTTAACTTAAAACCTATTCCAGGAACACCTTTAACATTATTATTTTCTAGATATTCATCAGTATCTCCAAATTTATTTAGTACCATTTAAGAGTAAAAAAATTAATACCGCTACCATACCTCTCATGTAATTCCTCCTCTATATTTATTATTTCATTTTGAATGTTATCGTTACCAGCTAGTTTATCTGCTTTTAGATAATCTAAGCGATCTTGTAATTCTTTAGGATCATCCCAATACACATATTCTTTTTCTTTTGTATTATATTTTTTAAATAAACCTTTCCCAGATGACGTTGATGGTATAGGTCTATTTTTATCAAATTCAGCTTGTTGCTTGATCTTTGGTGACGATGTATATATAGGTGCACCTCTAAAGTTATTATAATCTTGCCACATAGGTGCTATTAGTTGTTTATATTTATCTGAACTAGACCTTATCTGACGTGTAGGTTGATCATACATATGCAATGCCCTTGTCAGAAATAAAATTTCTCATTTTTTTTTTGCATATTTCTTATTTTGTTGTTCAGTGTTGTTGTATAATATAATATGATCTTCATCGAAATATATATATATATATATATATATATATATATATATATATATATAACCATTAAATAAGAAATCTCTCGTTTTATTCATCTTTTGCCCCATTCTATAACCATGTTCAGTTTTATGACTAATTCCGTAAGTTGTGTCTCTCTCATCTTGTTGTCGATTTAAATATGCATCTTCTATGGAATTAACAACAGCCATTTCACCTGGTAGAACTACTCTTTGTTTTGGCATTGGTACTATTGTTTCTTCATCGCCTTCATATGAATCATTTAAAGTTGATGATGCTACAGGATTTCGCCAGTGTACCATTGCATTTCTTGATATACTTGCATTTGTTGTTTCTTTTATGGCTTTTTCTTGGTTATTCAAAACTTTAAGTATAGGTTTATATTGTTTCTCTAAGGCTTCAATTTTATCAGACTCACTCTGATTATATAATTTTAAAGCATCTATTGTTTTTTTCTTAGAGATATTAAATTGTTTTACTAACTTCTCATAGCTCTTATCATACATTTATTTAAGAAAAAATTATATTAATTTATGAATCATGTTTTATGTTTATGTTTTTATGTACTTTATTTATGTGTAGTTTATGTTTTATGTTCTTTATTTATGTCTAGTTTAAGTTTTATGTACTTTATTTTTGTCTAGTTTATGTTTTATGTACTTTATTTATGTTTTACGTACTTTATTTATTCAATATTAATTTTTTTTATTTTTTTTATTTTTTTAATTTTTTTTATTTTTATTATATTTTTAACTATTCGTTTAAACAAATTCTATATCATGCATCTCTTTAGTACCTATTTTCTTCTTACCGTTATATTTTAAACTAGGAGGATTACTGTTCAACTCTTCAATACTTGGTTTAAATCTATTATACCGTTCAGGTAATGATACTTTAAAATTCTCTATACCAACTATTATTTGCTCACCATACTTTTCTTCAATTACCTCAAAATATTCGATTTTATACGTTTTATTCTCCAACTCTGACAATTTTCTAAATTGTGAATTACTACTATTTAGCATACTCGCTAATTCGTTTTTATTCTCCATTTATTAGGGAAAAAAATTGTCAATACGATCAGGTTTGTCAATTGACACTTTTTGTACATTTTACTAAAAATGGGCATTTTCACGGTATTTCTAGTGAAAAACCGGGTACGTTCAGGTTTTTTTGAGTTAGAACCGCCAATTATACACTACTATTAATGGCTGCACATGATATCAAAGAAAAGAATTATAACGGTCTTATCCGTTATAGTTTTAAATTGTAGTGTGAAGTGTGCTGAATAATTATATTTGCTGCAATAATTCGGTATCTCTCAAAAATGTTAACATTTTCTGGATGCCCTATGGGTCCTTCTTTAACAGAGTTACCAAAGTTTCCACTATACCTGCGCCGCGACGTTGCATATCATAATCTTGACATTGCGCAATAATGTGCTTCAGTGTAAGTCTCATTTGACATGTACGGCAGAAAGGGGGCTGCTCCCCTAAATTTTAGTACAGGTGTGTGAGGCTAGTGTGACCTAGCCTCAATCGCGAGATCACAACTTGTTCTGCTTTTGTCGTTTTGAATGTAGGTTTTCACTGCTCCTTATTTGCTTTTATGAGCCGTAGCTTCCCGAGCTCCTGTACCATTCTTTTTGCCACTTGTGATGACAGTATGATGATGCTGCTTTCAACACATCATCTGTTCGAATGGGGTGTTGGTTGTGATATGCACTATTGGCTGCATCTAATGCTGCTCGATCAGCATTGTGGTTTCCGGGTATCGGGTATCGCAACATGCCCTGGTATCCATAAGAAGAAGACTCGTCTCTTTTTTTGTAATAATCTGCCACTTTCCGATTTTATTTCTATTTTGGTTGTGTCAATGGTAAATATGCTTCTGATTCCTAGAATGGAGCTCAGTGAGTCTGTGCATATTAACAGATGGCGTTGTTCAGTGGCAGATTGACGAGAATGTCGCAGAGCGTATAGTATACCGAATAGCTCAGCTGTGTATACCGAGCATATCGGCGCTAGGGTATATAAGTGGGATACCCTTTCTGTTACAAAGGAACAGCCAGTGCCAGTATCCGTCTTTGAACCATCTGGTGTATGTGTGTCTGAAATTAGTGAATTTTTGTATTTGTGTATTAAACTCGTGTAGATAGATCGCATGAGGAGTGATATCTTTCGATTTGCTGCTAAGTGTGAGATTAAATTGAAGTGGCTGCGGTATCCATGGAGGGACCTCATTATTTATATGATAGAAAATGGGCCCTTGATTGCTTATTATAATGTTAAGTAGCTTCGGGAGTCGTACAGCAATTGGATAGAGAGCAGTTTTGCTATTTATGTACAAATTATTAATTTCAGGGATGTTACAGAATACATGGTAGTTCAGATGAGAGGGCAAGGAAAGAATTTTCGTTACATACTTCATTGTCAGTTTGCTGGTTCTTATGTGGAGTGGTGGTAATCCGGCAATACAATGAAGACTGAGAACTGGCGTTGTTCTGAAAGCACCGGTGGCAGTTCTTAGGCCTGCGCTGTGTACTCGTTCTAACTTTTTTACATGAACGGGGCTGGCTGTGGATACCACGATGGCACCAAAATTGATTCTAGACAAAATATAGCTAGTGTAGAGACGCAGAAGTGAATCTTGGTCGGCACCTCATTTTGTGTTACCGATACACTTGATTGCGTTTAGTGACTGGCGACACTGAGCTGTAACTTTGCCGATTTGTTTGGCCCATAGAAGATGACTGTAGAATATAATACCGAGAAATCTTACCTCGTTAACGATTCTAACAGGACTACTGTAGAGGGTTACAGCAGGACTGTTGTGTGCCTTGCGGAGTCTGCAAAAGTCAATACAGCGGGTTTTTCAGCAGAGAAATGAAAACCTCGATCTGCTGCAGCGGTTGACAGAACATCAACAGCCTGTTGCAACTGTTCTTCACAAGTGACAAGAGAGTCCGATGACGTGAAGATTGTAAGGTCGTCAACGTAAAGACAATAATCGACAGAGTGTGGAAGGTTTAGCGCCAAATCATTATTCGCAATCAAGAAAAGTGTTCCGCTTATTGAGGAGCCTTGTGGTATGCCATTCCCTAGAGGACGAGTAGAAGAGTATGTGTCACTAACTCGGACTCTGAATGCACGGTTTGACAAGAAATTATGGATGAAACGTGGCAGATGACCTCGCATTCCGATTTCATGAAGCTTACGTAGAATGCCGCATCTCAAGGTCATATCTAAGGCTTTTTCAAGGTCGAAAAATACGGCAACCAGATGGTTACGTTTTAAAATACTGGTTTGTATGGCATTGGTCATGTATACATGGAGATCTGTAGTAGAGTGAATTTTGCGTGAACCACATTGGTGTGAGTTGATATGTTTGTTGGGCTCTAGAAACCAATTTAGCCTGTAGTTTATCATTCTTTCATATATCTTTGACATATGACATGTCAAAGATATAGGGCGATAGCTCGAGGAAATGGTTAAATCTTTTCCTTACTTGGGAATTGGGACAATTATCGCTTCATGCCATAAATCGGGATACTCATCAGCCAACCATAATCGGTTATAAAGGTCCACCATTCTCAGTTTGAATTCGAATGTAAGATTTCAAAGCATGGTATGGCTATGCCGTCATGTCCAACTGACGTATTTTTTGGTTTTGCTCAGAGCGTACTCGAATTCATGGAGAGAAAACGGAGTATTGTACGGCTCAGCATTGCGTGACCCAAACTCCTGTGGAACTTCTTTATCTGTTTGAGTGCGCAGAAAGTGGAGCGAGTAATTGTCCAAATTACTCACTGACTCAAATTGGTCTGCCAGAATCTCGCAAATCTCATTCTTAGCTGTACGAACCTGACCATTGACCTGGAGCATAAGGATGTTGTTACTTGTCTTGTAGCCGTGCATGTATTTCACATTTTTCCATAGATGAGTATGGGCGGCATCTGCGCCGATCGATGATGCATATTGGCGCCAAGATTGTGTTTTGGCAGTGAAGATGGTTCGTCTGCATAGGGCACGCGCTTTTTTGAAAGAGATCCAATTTTCTGGAGTCGAATTTCTCCGGTAGACTTTAAGTGCATGTTTTTTATCACGGATGGTTTCATATACGCGCACGTTCCACCATGGAACAGTTTTTTTCTAGGGCGTCCTGACGATTTGGTTATGTATATAGCAGCAGCCAGCAGAATACTTCTATTAATATTCTCAAGCTCGTCGTTGATGTTATCTGTCGGATTTGGCAACATTAGGTGCTCTGTGACAGCGTTCTAATTAGCCTGATCGAATAGCCATTTTCTTGGAATTACTTGTTTGATAGAAGCGTCTGCCGAATGCAAAGAAAGAACGATGGGAAAGAGGTCGTTATAGTGGGCGTCATCAATCACATCCCATTTAATATGAGGGGCTAAACTTTGAGATGAAAATGACAGGTCTATTGCCGAAAACGTTCTTGATCTGGTGTTTATGTATGTTGGTGAACCAGTATTTAACAATGATACGTTGTCATTGTCCATGAAGCTTTCTACAGCTCGACCTCGCACGTCAGTATTAACTGAGCTCCACAGAATGTTGTGTGCATTAAAATCTCCGATAAGGATGAATGGCGTCGGCAGTTGCCGAGAGACTGTTTCCAGATCACGGGAGTTCCATGTGCCATCGGGCAGGTAGATGTTGCATATTGTTATTGGACAATGAAGATGGATTTGTATTGCGACAGCTTGTAGCCTTGTTTGCAAATTTCATATCGTGTGAGGAAATGAAGACGCGACAACAACAGCAACGCTGCCATGAGCACGACCGCCTGGATCGACGTCCTAGCGGTAGATATTAAAGCCTCTCAAGTTAAATAATTTTAGATGCTTAAAATGACTTTCTTGTATACATACAATTTTGTTATTCAAGTCAGCTAGTAATAGCTTGAGTTCAGCTAGATGGTTGATTAATCCATTACAGTTCCACTGTAGAATGAGTTTGACGAAGAGAGATAGTGTTCAGCATTTGGATGGAAGCAGCTATAGGCCGTTTTATGTCGAAATGGCAGCATGTAGTCTAATGGCAAACAGGGTTGCAATATCTTCCCAATTTTCTCAGTGAGTCAAACGAAATAGACATATATGTATTCTATGAGTGCGAATGAGAATACATAAACCATAAAAATAGGAAGGTCTATTATAAAGGTGGATTTATATGTAGCACAGCGCACACAAAAATAGCATAGCACAGAACATAAAACATTTGGGGGGGTTTTATAAGACGAACAACACATGTGAAGAATATGTCATTTTCTCTTTATAAACTAACCAACAAAGTATGTTTTGACAGATTTGATTTCACGTGTTGTTTGGTTATTTAATTTAAGGGGGATTTCCGGTTCAATATTTTCAAAAAATCGATTTTTTTTTTGCATGAAATCAAAGCTAAACTTGTCTAAAATATGTGGGTAAAAGGATATTTCGATATAATATTCGACGAATTAGTAGCGGTGCGAGAGCAGCCATCACCGCCAGTCAGCGCAATGCGGAAATGGAGGATTACGAGGATGAAGTAAGCTTTTATGGCGCTGGAATTGCTGATTAAATGTAAGTTAACAATCCCAAATCTGACCACAGCTTCGTATTCAGCGACCCCAAAAACCCTTGAATCTCGAATTTCATAAATTTTGATGAGTATGAGTTTTTCGGTCCGCCATATATGATCCGCCATTTTGAATTTTTCAAATTTGACCTCAGATTCGTATTCAGCGACCCGGAAAACCTAGATATTGACTATTATTTGCAAATTTTCCGCCGAATACTTTGAATTACACAGAAAAAATGTTTCGCAAACTTTAAACGCGTTTTTCTCGAAACAACATTTTTCAAAACTGCGAGCACTCTAGCTGTTTAACGGTGCAACCAATTGACTTCGTTTATAGCTTCCCTTATTGAAAACACTTTTCTTCATGGAATGAACTAGACTCAAGGAGAAATGTACAATTCTCGATTTTTCACAGCCTGTCAAATTCAAAAAATCGACCGAAAAAAACGACTTTTTTTTCAAATGCCCGCCATTTTGTCAAATTTTGAGATTTTTCAAAGATTCTAGTTCATTCTATTTTCTGAACTATACTCTTCAAGAAACTGAGCCGATTTTCTTTTTAGGTGACGATTTGCGACCTCTAGGCTGCTCGCAGTTTTGGGAAGTACCCGCCGGGCAGCCGCCATATTGGACGCCATTTTGGATTTTTGGACTTGGAAAAATTCCCAGTTGTAGAGCAAGAATGAATAAAGATTTGACAAAAAACCCAGGTATCTTACTTTTACCAGTTCCCTGGAAGAAAAATCCAAAATTTTGGTCAATTGAACCGGAAATCCCCCTTAATTTCAGTTTATTATTATAAGATGACGAGATGCTGCTTGCTTGTGCAGCGACATTATGTGCTGCTGCTTTGTATGTATTATCCTTTGAAACAACGCATCTTCGATGACACTTATTAGAAGTTTGACATTTAATATTTATTTAATATTATATAAGACGTGGCAACATTGTACAAAATTCTCCATAAGATTAACATTGCCTATACCTTCCATGCTGCCAAATCAATATGAAATGGCCTATAGCATAGTGGAAGCATAGAAGATTGGAGATATAATTCTAGTTAGCCCGAGATTTACCCTTAGGCCAACCCTTTCGATCCTTTTTTTTGTGTTAGGTGGTCTTGGGTTATCACCAGGCCTAGTCTGGCTTCTTTCATTTTCTGATGCGAAAGAAGACGCGTCCGAAAGCATTTGTTCTGAATTTGTTTTTTTTTGTAGATGGTGGCTTTGACTTGATGGCGGATGGGATTGAGATTCTTAGCGGTGGCATTTTTGGTGATGGCAGTGAACTTTGTATTTGTGGTTGATTGAAAATTGAATTTACTGTGGTAATGACGGTCGCTTATATGAGTTTTTTTAGTTCTGGCAATAAAGAGGTGAAAATTTGGGCTGCTGTAGGGATGGGTGCGGATGATTTGGCAGTAATGGACGCGTATGGGTATGTTTGTTGGGATGGTAACAGCTTGAGTTTATTTTTGGCATCGTAATAACTGCATTTCTGCTCAGTCATTAGCTTTATGATTGAATATTCTTTCTTGCATTTAGGACATTCTTTTGCGATAGCTGTATGTGAACCGTTGTATTTCACGCATTTTATTTCGGTGCACGGTGTACCATCGTGTAATGGTGTACTGCAGATGCAGATCTGTTCCTTTTCGCAACGACTCGCTGTATGTCCACAATGTTGGCATTTGAAACAGCGCATTGAGTTTGGTATATATGGCCGGACAGTTAGACGATACATTGGAGTATTAATTTTAATTCCGTTCGTTTCGCGCTGTATGCGTACTGCTTCTATAACCCCTTGCGATTTTAGTTCGGTTTTCATGTCCTCGATAGAGCAGTTGAGTAAGTCTTGGCACGAAATAACGCCCTTGTCAGATTGCTTAGCAGTCTTTTTTTCCAGTAAGATTCCACCTTTAATTTTTTTATAGATTTTAATTCTCCTACAATGCTATACATGCTTTTGTTAAGAAGCAAAGGATTTAGGTCCTTAAAATCTCTTCCATCGTTACGAGAGTTGACCAGAAACCGGGGATTGATCTCCTCCGTCTCCTGGCTCATTCTTTTTAGTGTATTAATGGGGAGGTCCGAACCCCCCCCCCCCCCGAACACCCCGTCCATCACAGTGAAAGATGATCAAGAAACAGAAAACAAAAGTATTCTGGACAGAAAATAATCAAGATCGAAGTAAGTCTGACGAATATCGACCAAAACGTCAAGGAAATAAATACGAATACAAAAGTGTGCCAGTTAAAACAAACGTTTCAACTTGCTTCTAATGTTTGTTTACAATAAAAATAATAAGTCTCAGAGTTCACCTAAAATGCGATTGTTTGCTACGGCAGCTAGTCCACGACTGGAAATTTCAATTAAAATACCACTTGTTCAACTTTCTCGATTAATTTGACGTATTCTAAGGTATCTTCAATTTAAAGATATCAAAAACAATCATCGATACAAATAACAAAGTAATAATTACTCCAAATGGCAAAATTAATATACAATATCATGTGTTACCATCGCATAAGAATATCATTGTATGTGCACTATTATTAACCCTAACAATTTAAAAACTTTTTAGGACCAAACTAACACAGTCTTTGACTAAACTTCTAAAAAAGATGCGTTCATTGATGTTCATAACCCTCAATTTATACAATGGTTTGATTCATGTAAAATTCTGCATATTAATGAACTGTTGTTACAATATCCTAACTTGGCGAAAGTATTCAATTAAAAATGCGACGCTAGTAACGTTGCAATTGGAGCTATCTTATCTTAAGGCAACTTAGGCCATAACCTTCCAGTATTGTACGTCAGCTGAACGCTAAATAGTTCCGAAATTAATTATTCAACAATTGAAAAGGTACTTTGGTAATAGTTTGGGCAGCTCAGTATTTTGGACCGTATAATTTCGGCCGTAAAATCAAAATTTACATGGATCATTTACCATTTCAGTGGTTATTTTTCTTAAAAACTTGCAGTCAAAAATTGATACGTAAGCGATTAAAGATGGAAGAATCTGACTACGAATTTCTATACAAAAAGGGTAATTTGAACACTAATATCGATGCATTAAGCCGAACTACTCATGAATCTCTTGGAAAAACTCAAAATTTGATATCAAATTTCAGACAATTTCATAACAAAACAAACTAATGCACATATACTAATAACAATATCATAGAAATCGAAGGAGATCTATTCGACTGTACAAAAAATACAGCGTGTTATGCCGTATTAGTCTAGATTTACACATGGCGATGGTATAGAGTAAGAGTTTCCCAAGTGTGCTACTGATTTACACAAGGTCTTCGGATTTTGTTCAAAAGTCATATTTAGGTAGATCTAATGAATAAAAATTAGGTTCTGAAAATATTTTAGAAAAAAATGTTTAATTTTTGAGTTATAAGCTATTGAATATTTTTAAGTTAATCAATTAAATAATTAATATCTCAGATATTAGTTGATAGAAATTTATGAAATTTTAGTAAAATTTATCTAATAGATAGACATATCTAAATATTTTTAAAAAAATTAATTTACGTTTAATTTATATATGAAAAATTAAGTTTTTAATAAACAAATTAATTTTTCTTCATGTTCTCCATGTGATACATGAATTTTAATTTATCCACAAGATTGTAAAAGTCTTCTACTTCAAAATGGAAAAATAAAATTTACGGGGCCGGAATTAGTAACCGAGTTATAGTAACTCTCGCGAGTCACTAACATCTAGGCGCAAGGAAACTACCGCGCGCGCTGTATATGTTATTCAAGTGTTTGGGGTTCAAAGGATTGTGATATAAGCAAATATGATATGTTTATTGAAATCAACAAATAAATTAATAATTGCAATTTAATAATTAATAATAGTTTGAAACAGAAATGATAGACTTTATTAGATAATGCATAGTACCAAAGGTAAAATACTACTTATATTTTGATAATAACGTGTATGAAAATTTTAGTTTAACTCTACAAAACTGCTTCAAGAATTCTGAAATTAATGAATTCAGAATTCTCATGATTAACTTAACGCAATACCTAACAGACAACACTGACAAAGACGACGCAATCCAGATAATTAAAAATTATCACGAGGGAAAACCAAATCATCGCAGTATCTATGATACAGGAAGAAGAATTAACATTACTCTTGACCTAAATTTCGAAAATCCATACAGATATAAATTAAAGGCTGCAAAACTTGCCAAATAACCGAATATGATAGAAGGCCTTTAAAATTGAAACTCAATATCACCTCTACGGTATCCAAACCATTTCGAATATTACACGTAGAAAACATAACTCTAGAAAATACAAAATTCTTTACATTAATAGATCATTTCTCGCTCAAGCTTTCAAATTAAAGTCAGGTCAAAGCATTGAAATAGTAAGTAATTTAATGAAAATATTTTAAACATCATGGTATCTCCGCACAAATCATATCCGATAATGGATATTAATTCAAAATTCATTGTTAAAGAATTAATAGAGCCACACAAAATTGATGTACATTTCCTTAGTTCACAACACCCTGCGTCAAACGGTATCATCGAAAATTTCCACTCTACATTAAGGAAATTGCATCACCAAATTATTTTCTTAACATTTTTAAAAAATCTTAACAGATAATTAATCAAATAATTCCGCATCGAATGTTGTATAGATGAAAGATATGAACAATGTAGAAATGGAGATATTTAATTTCGAAGATTGAGTTTTTGAGACTCTTTTACATTGAACTTTACGCGATACCAAAAAGATTACTTACTTAATTAACTTATAACCAAAAAACCCTTATTACGATTGTTGTAAAAAACAACATCAACATGAAATAAAAAGTAGAAAATATAAAACATTTTATTTATAATTACAACACAGTTTCCGAGATATTAATTTCTAAATAATAAAAAAATTATCTCTTTCAAGTAGTGGAAGAGATACACTAAAAACAAGTTGGCAACAGCCCCTTTTTATAACCCGCACAAGGTGTAGACAAATGCATACAACCATTATAAAATATATATACAAACTCGAACAGTGTTGCAGGATTTTAGAATACTGTCTCAAATGAACAGCTGGTCGTGCGGGATTGGTTAAGAGTGGCACATAAACAGTAAAAGGTTTTAGGTTGATGAATAACGTATCCTCCTTGATTGTACTATATCCTCTAGGGTTAACTTTTTGCTCTGACTGTGGCGATACAACAACCTTTATATTACTTAACAACCAACCAAAATATAGTAAAGAACCTATTGAAATGAATGGTAATTACGCACATTTCGCTAATAACAACAAAAATTCAGTTACTAAATTAGAACTCCGCCAAATAACATCTGGTCATCTAGAAACCAAATTTCCATTCAAAATTGACATTACAAAATAACTTATAAATAACTGCATCGAAAGTCATAGAAATAAAACAAAACTACTCTACCAAACAAATACCAACACTATTGAACAAATAAAAATGAAAATTGTAGGTAAAATTAACGAAACCAAAAAGCATTGCCCCAAATCCAAAAGAAATATTTATAAAATATCTGCAATGTGTTACACAGAACTTTCTTATACGCATTATGGTTAGATCACATCTTATTGTTATTATTTTTCTAATTTATAATATTTTTTCTAACCTTTGGAACACCTTTACATTAAACTTATTTCTTGGAATAAATATAAAATGTCAAACTCCAAATTATTTAAATCTATTTTGTTAAAATAAATATTATAAAAATAATTTTCCAAAGTCTTTATTTTGAAAACAGTACTCTATTTGATAGAAATTTTCATACAAAAGTTATGCGAAATATTAATACCATTAATTTTTGTCCAATCATGTTTTCTGTAACTGCTACCATTTTTGAGTAAATGCAGAAACCGCGAGAACTGACTACAGTAAAGCTAGAATATTTTTTTCAAAAATTGAAGATCTTCTTGCATATAAATGCAAATATTAAGTTTAAAGATTTACAACTTTACCTTGTAACATATATTACGATACTTACTTATACTGCTCATAAGAGAGTTAAAAGTAAGGCCAAACATGGCCTTCTATACATAAATTTCACTATACCTTGAGAACTATGTTAGAATTTTGTTTCGTTTTTTTATTTCATCCTATTGCAAGTATACATTTTCTATTTCGTCTACACTTAGGCAGAAGGATGGCAGGACACGGGGAGACATTGCGATGCTATATAAAGAAAATTTAATTTTCGTCTAGGCAAAAACATAAGACTAATGCTCAAAAAACGTGAATCAATGTATGACCGTGATGGATATATATATATATATATATATATATATATATATTTATATATATATATATATATATATATATATATATATATATATATATATATATATATATATACAGGGTGTAACAGCGAAACGAACGTAACTCGAATAACTTCTATGTTATTAAAGATACAATAAAATAGTATAAGACGATCTTATGCAGGACCAAGAGGGACATCCAACTATAAAAGAAAATATTTTTTTAAACCAGTGGTTCTCAAGCAACAACACAATGTTATGTTTTTTCAAATAAGATGCTATATATTTTTTAGGCCTATTCGATAGGACTATTTTTTCTGAATTCCATCATGTATTCGTTTTATACCCTTACATAATAAAAATATTGAGAAAAATGCGATTGAAAATTGAATAAATTTAATTTTTATAGTTATTTTTCAGTAGGCTATGAAACAAAATTGAGCTTAAATACATAAAATTATTTGTTATTTACTTTATAACACTATTTATAAAGTATATAACAAATAATTTAATGTATTTAATTTATGTTTCGTTGTATTTAAGCTCAATTTTGTTTCATAGCCTACTGAAAAATAACTATAAAAATAAAATTTATTTAACTTTCAATCGCATTTTTCTCAATATTTTACTTATGTAAGGGTATAAACCGAATACATAATGGAATTCAGAAAAAAATACTCTATCGAATGGGTTTAAAAAATATATAGCATCTCATTTGAAAAAACATAACTTTGTGTTGTTGCTTGAGAACCACTGGTTTAAAAAAATATTTTATTTTATAGTTGGATGTCCCCTTTGGTCCTGCATAAGATTGTCTTATACGATTTTGTTGTATCTTTAATAACATAGAAGTTATTCGAGGTAGCTCGTTTCGCTGTTACACCCTGTATATATATATATATATATATATATATATATATATATATATATATATATATATATATATATATATATATATTTATATATATATATATATATATATATAAATATATATATATATATATATATATATATATATATATATATAAATATATATATATATATATATATATATATATATATATATATATAATATATATATATATATATATATATATATATATATATATATATATATATATATATAAATATATGTGATATTATACTGCACCAACAAAATTATTTACACTTAGGCACAACTGTTTAATGATAGAGGCAGTGCAAATTTCAAAAATATAGTGATAAATTTCAAAATAATATAAATAAATATTTAATGTTAAGATTTTATGGTGAATTCATATATTTTGTACTAATGATACTACAAATTATGTGTATATGCATATCACCAAAGCAAAAATATTCATGTTCTCTATTGCTTTGTATTGTAATATGAAACAGGATCTACTTGATGAAGCGTAGGAAATATCACGCGCTATTTGTTAGTATTAAAGAATCTAGCGTCTGTTCTAAAAAAAAATTTTATTAACATCACTAAACTCATGTACGGACTGCTCCTGTGCTTAATGGAGCGGTTCAATTATCTATTAAATACTAAAATATATTAAATATAAATATGAATACTATAAAAATTTGTTGTTTGGTTTATGTGAGTTATAAGATAACAAGTTACGCGGGTAT
>OX063288.1:15393991-15414367 GCA_944039245.1 Nebria salina
TAGTTTAGTTAGTTTAGTTAGTTTAGTTAGTTTAGTTAGTTTAGTTAGTTTAGTTAGTTTAGTTAGTTTAGTTAGTTTAGTTAGTTTAGTTAGTTTAGTTAGTTTAGTTAGTTTAGTTAGTTTAGTTAGTTTAGTTAGTTTAGTTAGTTTAGTTAGTTTAGTTAGTTTAGTTAGTTTAGTTAGTTTAGTTAGTTTAGTTAGTTTAGTTAGTTTAGTTAGTTTAGTTAGTTTAGTTAGTTTAGTTAGTTTAGTTAGTTTAGTTAGTTTAGTTAGTTTAGTTAGTTTAGTTAGTTTAGTTAGTTTAGTTAGTTTAGTTAGTTTAGTTAGTTTAGTTAGTTTAGTTAGTTTAGTTAGTTTAGTTAGTTTAGTTAGTTTAGTTAGTTTAGTTAGTTTAGTTAGTTTAGTTAGTTTAGTTAGTTTAGTTAGTTTAGTTAGTTTAGTTAGTTTAGTTAGTTTAGTTAGTTTAGTTAGTTTAGTTAGTTTAGTTAGTTTAGTTAGTTTAGTTAGTTTAGTTAGTTTAGTTAGTTTAGTTAGTTTAGTTAGTTTAGTTAGTTTAGTTAGTTTAGTTAGTTTAGTTAGTTTAGTTAGTTTAGTTAGTTTAGTTAGTTTAGTTAGTTTAGTTAGTTTAGTTAGTTTAGTTAGTTTAGTTAGTTTAGTTAGTTTAGTTAGTTTAGTTAGTTTAGTTAGTTTAGTTAGTTTAGTTAGTTTAGTTAGTTTAGTTAGTTTAGTTAGTTTAGTTAGTTTAGTTAGTTTAGTTAGTTTAGTTAGTTTAGTTAGTCTAGTTAGTTTAGTTAGTTTAGTTAGTTTAGTTAGTTTAGTTAGTTTAGTTAGTTTAGTTAGTTTAGTTAGTTTAGTTAGTTTAGTTAGTTTAGTTAGTTTAGTTAGTTTAGTTAGTTTAGTTAGTTTAGTTAGTTTAGTTAGTTTAGTTAGTTTAGTTAGTTTAGTTAGTTTAGTTAGTTTAGTTAGTTTAGTTAGTTTAGTTAGTTTAGTTAGTTTAGTTAGTTTAGTTAGTTTAGTTAGTTTAGTTAGTTTAGTTAGTTTAGTTAGTTTAGTTAGTTTAGTTAGTTTAGTTAGTTTAGTTAGTTTAGTTAGTTTAGTTAGTTTAGTTAGTTTAGTTAGTTTAGTTAGTTTAGTTAGTTTAGTTAGTTTAGTTAGTTTAGTTAGTTTAGTTAGTTTAGTTAGTTTAGTTAGTTTAGTTAGTTTAGTTAGTTTAGTTAGTTTAGTTAGTTTAGTTAGTTTAGTTAGTTTCGTTAGTTTAGTTAGTTTAGTTAGTTTAGTTAGTTTAGTTAGTTTAGTTAGTTTAGTTAGTTTAGTTAGTTTAGTTAGTTTAGTTAGTTTAGTTAGTTTAGTTAGTTTAGTTAGTTTAGTTAGTTTAGTTAGTTTAGTTAGTTTAGTTAGTTTAGTTAGTTTAGTTAGTTTAGTTAGTTTAGTTAGTTTAGTTAGTTTAGTTAGTTTAGTTAGTTTAGTTAGTTTAGTTAGTTTAGTTAGTTTAGTTAGTTTAGTTAGTTTAGTTAGTTTAGTTAGTTTAGTTAGTTTAGTTAGTTTAGTTAGTTTAGTTAGTTTAGTTAGTTTAGTTAGTTTAGTTAGTTTAGTTAGTTTAGTTAGTTTAGTTAGTTTAGTTAGTTTAGTTAGTTTAGTTAGTTTAGTTAGTTTAGTTAGTTTAGTTAGTTTAGTTAGTTTAGTTAGTTTAGTTAGTTTAGTTAGTTTAGTTAGTTTAGTTAGTTTAGTTAGTTTAGTTAGTTTAGTTAGTTTAGTTAGTTTAGTTAGTTTAGTTAGTTTAGTTAGTTTAGTTAGTTTAGTTAGTTTAGTTAGTTTAGTTAGTTTAGTTAGTTTAGTTAGTTTTAGTTAGTTTAGTTAGTTTAGTTAGTTTAGTTAGTTTAGTTAGTTTAGTTAGTTTAGTTTAGTTTAGTTAGTTTAGTTAGTTTAGTTAGTTTAGTTAGTTTAGTTAGTTTAGTTAGTTTAGTTAGTTTAGTTAGTTTTGTTAGTTTAGTTAGTTTAGTTAGTTTAGTTAGTTTAGTTAGTTTAGTTAGTTTAGTTAGTTTAGTTAGTTTAGTTAGTTTAGTTAGTTTAGTTAGTTTAGTTAGTTAGTTAGTTTAGTTAGTTTAGTTAGTTTAGTTAGTTTAGTTTGTTTAGTTAGTTTAGTTAGTTTAGTTAGTTTAGTTAGTTTAGTTAGTTTAGTTAGTTTAGTTAGTTTAGTTAGTTTAGTTAGTTAGTTAGTTTAGTTAGTTTAGTTAGTTTAGTTAGTTTAGTTAGTTTAGTTAGTTTAGTTAGTTTAGTTAGTTTAGTTAGTTTAGTTAGTTTAGTTAGTTTAGTTAGTTTAGTTAGTTAGTAGTTTAGTTAGTTTAGTTAGTTTAGTTAGTTTAGTTAGTTTAGTTAGTTTAGTTAGTTTAGTTAGTTTAGTTAGTTTAGTTAGTTTAGTTAGTTTAGTTAGTTTAGTTAGTTTAGTTAGTTTAGTTAGTTTAGTTAGTTTAGTTAGTTTAGTTTGTAGTTTAGTTAGTTTAGTTAGTTTAGTTAGTTTAGTTGTTTAGTTAGTTTAGTAGTTTAGTTAGTTTAGTTAGTTTAGTTAGTTAGTTAGTTTAGTTAGTTAGTTAGTTTAGTTAGTTTAGTTAGTTTAGTTAGTTTAGTTAGTTTAGTTAGTTTAGTTAGTTTAGTTAGTTTAGTTAGTTAGTTAGTTTAGTTAGTTTAGTTAGTTTAGTTAGTTTAGTTAGTTTAGTTAGTTTAGTTAGTTTAGTTAGTTTAGTTAGTTTAGTAGTTTAGTTAGTTTAGTTTAGTTAGTTTAGTTAGTTAGTTAGTTTAGTTAGTTTAGTTAGTTTAGTTAGTTAGTTAGTTAGTTAGTTTAGTTAGTTTAGTTAGTTTAGTTAGTTAGTTAGTTTAGTTAGTTTAGTTAGTTTAGTTAGTTTAGTTAGTTTAGTTAGTTTAGTTAGTTAGTAGTTAGTTAGTTAGTTAGTTTAGTTAGTTTAGTAGTTTAGTTAGTTTAGTTAGTTTAGTTAGTTTAGTTAGTTAGTTAGTTTAGTTAGTTTAGTTAGTTTAGTTAGTTTAGTTAGTTTAGTTAGTTTAGTTAGTTAGTTAGTTTAGTTGTTTAGTTAGTTTAGTTAGTTTAGTTAGTTTAGTTAGTTTAGTTAGTTTAGTTAGTTTAGTTAGTTTAGTTAGTTAGTTAGTTTAGTTAGTTTAGTTAGTTTTTAGTTTAGTTAGTTTAGTTAGTTTAGTTAGTTTAGTTAGTTTAGTTAGTTTAGTGTTAGTTAGTTTAGTTAGTTTAGTTAGTTTAGTTAGTTTAGTTAGTTTAGTTAGTTTAGTTAGTTTAGTTAGTTTAGTTAGTTTAGTTAGTTTAGTTAGTTTAGTTAGTTTAGTTAGTTTAGTTAGTTTAGTTAGTTTAGTTAGTTTAGTTAGTTTAGTTAGTTTAGTTAGTTTAGTTAGTTTAGTAGTTTAGTTAGTTTAGTTAGTTTAGTTAGTTTAGTTAGTTTAGTTAGTTTAGTTAGTTTAGTTAGTTTAGTTAGTTTAGTTAGTTTAGTTAGTTTAGTTAGTTTAGTTAGTTTAGTTAGTTTAGTTAGTTTAGTTAGTTTAGTTAGTTTGTTAGTTTAGTTAGTTTAGTTAGTTTAGTTAGTTTAGTTAGTTTAGTTAGTTTAGTTAGTTTAGTTAGTTTAGTTAGTTAGTTAGTTTAGTTAGTTTAGTTAGTTTAGTTAGTTTAGTTAGTTTAGTTAGTTTAGTTAGTTTAGTTAGTTTAGTTAGTTTAGTTAGTTTAGTTAGTTTAGTTAGTTTAGTTAGTTTAGTTAGTTTAGTTAGTTTAGTTAGTTTAGTTAGTTTAGTTAGTTTAGTTAGTTTAGTTAGTTTAGTTAGTTTAGTTAGTTTAGTTAGTTTAGTTAGTTTAGTTAGTTTAGTTAGTTTAGTTAGTTTAGTTAGTTTAGTTAGTTTTAGTTAGTTTAGTTAGTTTAGTTATTTAGTTATTTAGTTAGTTTAGTTAGTTTAGTTAGTTTAGTTAGTTTAGTTAGTTAGTTAGTTTAGTTAGTTTAGTTAGTTTAGTTAGTTTAGTGTTAGTTAGTTTAGTTAGTTTAGTTAGTTTAGTTAGTTTAGTTAGTTTAGTTAGTTTAGTTAGTTTAGTTAGTTTAGTTAGTAGTAGTTTAGTTTAGTTAGTTAGTTAGTTTAGTTAGTTAGTTAGTTTAGTTAGTTTAGTTAGTTAGTTAGTTTAGTTAGTTTAGTTAGTTTAGTTAGTTTAGTTAGTTTAGTTAGTTTAGTTAGTTTAGTTAGTTTAGTTAGTTTAGTTAGTTAGTTAGTTTAGTTAGTTTAGTTAGTTTAGTAGTTTAGTTAGTTTAGTTAGTTTAGTTAGTTTAGTTAGTTTAGTTAGTTTAGTTAGTTTAGTTAGTTTAGTTAGTTTAGTTAGTTTAGTTAGTTTAGTTAGTTAGTTAGTTTAGTTAGTTTAGTTAGTTTAGTTAGTTTAGTTAGTTTAGTTAGTTTAGTTAGTTTAGTTAGTTTAGTTAGTTTAGTTAGTTTAGTTAGTTTAGTTAGTTTAGTTAGTTTAGTTAGTTAGTTAGTTTAGTTAGTTTAGTTAGTTTAGTTAGTTTAGTTAGTTTAGTTAGTTTTAGTTAGTTTAGTTAGTTTAGTTAGTTTAGTTAGTTTAGTTAGTTTAGTTAGTTTAGTTAGTTTAGTTAGTTAGTTAGTTTAGTTAGTTTAGTTAGTTAGTTAGTTTAGTTAGTTTAGTTAGTTTAGTTAGTTTAGTTAGTTTAGTTAGTTTAGTTAGTTTAGTTAGTTTAGTTAGTTTAGTTTAGTTTAGTTAGTTTAGTTAGTTTAGTTAGTTTAGTTAGTTTAGTTAGTTTAGTTAGTTTAGTTAGTTTAGTTAGTTTAGTTAGTTTAGTTAGTTTAGTTAGTTTAGTTAGTTTAGTTAGTTTAGTTAGTTTAGTTAGTTTAGTTAGTTTAGTTAGTTTAGTTAGTTTAGTTAGTTTAGTTAGTTTAGTTAGTTTAGTTAGTTTAGTTAGTTTAGTTAGTTTAGTTAGTTAGTTTAGTTAGTTTTAGTTAGTTTAGTTAGTTTAGTTAGTTTAGTTAGTTTAGTTAGTTTAGTTAGTTTAGTTAGTTTAGTTAGTTTAGTTAGTTTAGTTAGTTTAGTTAGTTTAGTTAGTTTAGTTAGTTTAGTTAGTTTAGTTAGTTTAGTTAGTTTAGTTAGTTTAGTTAGTTTAGTTAGTTTAGTTAGTTTAGTTAGTTTAGTTAGTTTAGTTAGTTTAGTTAGTTTAGTTAGTTTAGTTAGTTTAGTTAGTTTAGTTAGTTGTTAGTTAGTTTAGTTAGTTTAGTTAGTTTAGTTAGTTTTAGTTAGTTAGTTTAGTTAGTTTAGTTAGTTTAGTTAGTTTTAGTTAGTTTAGTTAGTTTAGTTAGTTTAGTTAGTTTAGTTAGTTTAGTTAGTTTAGTTAGTTTAGTTAGTTTAGTTAGTTTAGTTAGTTTAGTTAGTTTAGTTAGTTTAGTTAGTTTAGTTAGTTTAGTTAGTTTAGTTAGTTTAGTTAGTTTAGTTAGTTTAGTTAGTTTAGTTAGTTTAGTTAGTTTAGTTAGTTTAGTTAGTTTAGTTAGTTTAGTTAGTTTAGTTAGTTTAGTTAGTTTAGTTAGTTTAGTTAGTTTAGTTAGTTTAGTTAGTTTAGTTAGTTTAGTTAGTTTAGTTAGTTTAGTTAGTTTAGTTAGTTTAGTTAGTTTAGTTAGTTTAGTTAGTTTAGTTAGTTTAGTTAGTTTAGTTAGTTTAGTTAGTTTAGTTAGTTTAGTTAGTTTAGTTAGTTTAGTTAGTTTAGTTAGTTTAGTTAGTTTAGTTAGTTTAGTTAGTTTAGTTAGTTTAGTTAGTTTAGTTAGTTTAGTTAGTTTAGTTAGTTTAGTTAGTTTAGTTAGTTTAGTTAGTTTAGTTAGTTTAGTTAGTTTAGTTAGTTTAGTTAGTTTAGTTAGTTTAGTTAGTTTAGTTAGTTTAGTTAGTTTAGTTAGTTTAGTTAGTTTAGTTAGTTTAGTTAGTTTAGTTAGTTTAGTTAGTTTAGTTAGTTTAGTTAGTTTAGTTAGTTTAGTTAGTTTAGTTAGTTTAGTTAGTTTAGTTAGTTTAGTTAGTTTAGTTAGTTTAGTTAGTTTAGTTAGTTTAGTTAGTTTAGTTAGTTTAGTTAGTTTAGTTAGTTTAGTTAGTTTAGTTAGTTTAGTTAGTTTAGTTAGTTTAGTTAGTTTAGTTAGTTTAGTTAGTTTAGTTAGTTTAGTTAGTTTAGTTAGTTTAGTTAGTTTAGTTAGTTTAGTTAGTTTAGTTAGTTTAGTTAGTTTAGTTAGTTTAGTTAGTTTAGTTAGTTTAGTTAGTTTAGTTAGTTTAGTTAGTTTAGTTAGTTTAGTTAGTTTAGTTAGTTTAGTTAGTTTAGTTAGTTTAGTTAGTTTAGTTAGTTTAGTTAGTTTAGTTAGTTTAGTTAGTTTAGTTAGTTTAGTTAGTTTAGTTAGTTTAGTTAGTTTAGTTAGTTTAGTTAGTTTAGTTAGTTTAGTTAGTTTAGTTAGTTTAGTTAGTTTAGTTAGTTTAGTTAGTTTAGTTAGTTTAGTTAGTTTAGTTAGTTTAGTTAGTTTAGTTAGTTTAGTTAGTTTAGTTAGTTTAGTTAGTTTAGTTAGTTTAGTTAGTTTAGTTAGTTTAGTTAGTTTAGTTAGTTTAGTTAGTTTAGTTAGTTTAGTTAGTTTAGTTAGTTTAGTTAGTTTAGTTAGTTTAGTTAGTTTAGTTAGTTTAGTTAGTTTAGTTAGTTTAGTTAGTTTAGTTAGTTTAGTTAGTTTAGTTAGTTTAGTTAGTTTAGTTAGTTTAGTTAGTTTAGTTAGTTTAGTTAGTTTAGTTAGTTTAGTTAGTTTAGTTAGTTTAGTTAGTTTAGTTAGTTTAGTTAGTTTAGTTAGTTTAGTTAGTTTAGTTAGTTTAGTTAGTTTAGTTAGTTTAGTTAGTTTAGTTAGTTTAGTTAGTTTAGTTAGTTTAGTTAGTTTAGTTAGTTTAGTTAGTTTAGTTAGTTTAGTTAGTTTAGTTAGTTTAGTTAGTTTAGTTAGTTTAGTTAGTTTAGTTAGTTTAGTTAGTTTAGTTAGTTTAGTTAGTTTAGTTAGTTTAGTTAGTTTAGTTAGTTTAGTTAGTTTAGTTAGTTTAGTTAGTTTAGTTAGTTTAGTTAGTTTAGTTAGTTTAGTTAGTTTAGTTAGTTTAGTTAGTTTAGTTAGTTTAGTTAGTTTAGTTAGTTTAGTTAGTTTAGTTAGTTTAGTTAGTTTAGTTAGTTTAGTTAGTTTAGTTAGTTTAGTTAGTTTAGTTAGTTTAGTTAGTTTAGTTAGTTTAGTTAGTTTAGTTAGTTTAGTTAGTTTAGTTAGTTTAGTTAGTTTAGTTAGTTTAGTTAGTTTAGTTAGTTTAGTTAGTTTAGTTAGTTTAGTTAGTTTAGTTAGTTTAGTTAGTTTAGTTAGTTTAGTTAGTTTAGTTAGTTTAGTTAGTTTAGTTAGTTTAGTTAGTTTAGTTAGTTTAGTTAGTTTAGTTAGTTTAGTTAGTTTAGTTAGTTTAGTTAGTTTAGTTAGTTTAGTTAGTTTAGTTAGTTTAGTTAGTTTAGTTAGTTTAGTTAGTTTAGTTAGTTTAGTTAGTTTAGTTAGTTTAGTTAGTTTAGTTAGTTTAGTTAGTTTAGTTAGTTTAGTTAGTTTAGTTAGTTTAGTTAGTTTAGTTAGTTTAGTTAGTTTAGTTAGTTTAGTTAGTTTAGTTAGTTTAGTTAGTTTAGTTAGTTTAGTTAGTTTAGTTAGTTTAGTTAGTTTAGTTAGTTTAGTTAGTTTAGTTAGTTTAGTTAGTTTAGTTAGTTTAGTTAGTTTAGTTAGTTTAGTTAGTTTAGTTAGTTTAGTTAGTTTAGTTAGTTTAGTTAGTTTAGTTAGTTTAGTTAGTTTAGTTAGTTTAGTTAGTTTAGTTAGTTTAGTTAGTTTAGTTAGTTTAGTTAGTTTAGTTAGTTTAGTTAGTTTAGTTAGTTTAGTTAGTTTAGTTAGTTTAGTTAGTTTAGTTAGTTTAGTTAGTTTAGTTAGTTTAGTTAGTTTAGTTAGTTTAGTTAGTTTAGTTAGTTTAGTTAGTTTAGTTAGTTTAGTTAGTTTAGTTAGTTTAGTTAGTTTAGTTAGTTTAGTTAGTTTAGTTAGTTTAGTTAGTTTAGTTAGTTTAGTTAGTTTAGTTAGTTTAGTTAGTTTAGTTAGTTTAGTTAGTTTAGTTAGTTTAGTTAGTTTAGTTAGTTTAGTTAGTTTAGTTAGTTTAGTTAGTTTAGTTAGTTTAGTTAGTTTAGTTAGTTTAGTTAGTTTAGTTAGTTTAGTTAGTTTAGTTAGTTTAGTTAGTTTAGTTAGTTTAGTTAGTTTAGTTAGTTTAGTTAGTTTAGTTAGTTTAGTTAGTTTAGTTAGTTTAGTTAGTTTAGTTAGTTTAGTTAGTTTAGTTAGTTTAGTTAGTTTAGTTAGTTTAGTTAGTTTAGTTAGTTTAGTTAGTTTAGTTAGTTTAGTTAGTTTAGTTAGTTTAGTTAGTTTAGTTAGTTTAGTTAGTTTAGTTAGTTTAGTTAGTTTAGTTAGTTTAGTTAGTTTAGTTAGTTTAGTTAGTTTAGTTAGTTTAGTTAGTTTAGTTAGTTTAGTTAGTTTAGTTAGTTTAGTTAGTTTAGTTAGTTTAGTTAGTTTAGTTAGTTTAGTTAGTTTAGTTAGTTTAGTTAGTTTAGTTAGTTTAGTTAGTTTAGTTAGTTTAGTTAGTTTAGTTAGTTTAGTTAGTTTAGTTAGTTTAGTTAGTTTAGTTAGTTTAGTTAGTTTAGTTAGTTTAGTTAGTTTAGTTAGTTTAGTTAGTTTAGTTAGTTTAGTTAGTTTAGTTAGTTTAGTTAGTTTAGTTAGTATAGTTAGTTTAGTTAGTTTAGTTAGTTTAGTTAGTTTAGTTAGTTTAGTTAGTTTAGTTAGTTTAGTTAGTTTAGTTAGTTTAGTTAGTTTAGTTAGTTTAGTTAGTTTAGTTAGTTTAGTTAGTTTCGTTAGTTTAGTTAGTTTAGTTAGTTTAGTTAGTTTAGTTAGTTTAGTTAGTTTAGTTAGTTTAGTTAGTTTAGTTAGTTTAGTTAGTTTAGTTAGTTTAGTTAGTTTAGTTAGTTTAGTTAGTTTAGTTAGTTTAGTTAGTTTAGTTAGTTTAGTTAGTTTAGTTAGTTTAGTTAGTTTAGTTAGTTTAGTTAGTTTAGTTAGTTTAGTTAGTTTAGTTAGTTTAGTTAGTTTAGTTAGTTTAGTTAGTTTAGTTAGTTTAGTTAGTTTAGTTAGTTTAGTTAGTTTAGTTAGTTTAGTTAGTTTAGTTAGTTTAGTTAGTTTAGTTAGTTTAGTTAGTTTAGTTAGTTTAGTTAGTTTAGTTAGTTTAGTTAGTTTAGTTAGTTTAGTTAGTTTAGTTAGTTTAGTTAGTTTAGTTAGTTTAGTTAGTTTAGTTAGTTTAGTTAGTTTAGTTAGTTTAGTTAGTTTAGTTAGTTTAGTTAGTTTAGTTAGTTTAGTTAGTTTAGTTAGTTTAGTTAGTTTAGTTAGTTTAGTTAGTTTAATTAATATTTTGGAGTTTGATTTCCCTTTTTGGCTTCTATTTGTTTTTAATTTTGGTCACGACGCGTTTCGATCGCTAGATCATTATCGAATGACAAGGTTATGATAAATTAGTTGTGCTTATATAGTGGTGGTTGGGATTTATTTCTGGGAATTTGTGTAATGGCTTGGAACAGGGAGTCTGATATACTGTTAGTTTGGACGTTGATGATTTTGTTGTTTAATTTTTCTTTATATATTTCTAAATTTTCCATTATGTTTAATCTATTGCTTTTATTATGTTGTTTAATGATTTTCATTGTTTCTTCTATGTTCCCTCCTATATGGTTGTTGTTGAAGAGATGTGTTGCGTAATTGGAGTCGGTTTTGAGATTTTTAAATGAGTTTATGTGTTCCTTATATCGATCTTTAAATTTTCTTCCAGTTTGTCCTATGTATTTTTGGTTGCATGTTTTGCACTCGAGTGTGTAAACTCCGCTTTGGTCGTATAAGTTTTTGTTTTCAATGCTTGATTTTAATTGGTTTTTTAGACTGTTGGATGTTTTATAGGCTATTTTTATGTTTTGGTTTTTAAATAATTTTGTTAAGTAGTGTGTTAGTTTTCCTATGTAAGTGAAGGTTATCCAAGTTTTGTTTTCGTCTTTATTTTCTGGTTTATGAGGTTGTTTTAGTTTGTTTTTTATGTTGTTATGTATTATATTAACTGTGTTTCGGTTATAACCATTGCTGGTTGCTATTTGGTAAATGGTATTAAGTTCTTGTTTATAGTTTGCTTTGTTTAGCGGTATGGTTTCTAGTCGGTGTATTAAGCTTCTTAAGGCTGCCAATTTGTGTTGTTTAGGGTGTTCGGATTGCGCGTGGATTATATTGTCTGTTGTGGTGGGTTTTCGGTATATATTGTAGGTTAATCTGTTATTAGATTTTATTATGGTTATGTCCAGGTAATTTATTTTGTTATTATTTTCTTCTTCTAGGGTAAATTTTATTTTAGGGTGTACGTTGTTTATATATGTCAAGATGTCGTTTATATTATTATGTTCTGTTATGCATAAGATATCATCAACGTATCTTATCCATTTTTTAATTTTAAATTTGTTTTTTATGCTGTGCATTAATTCATCCTCCATGTTCTGTAGGAAGATTTCGGATAATATGCCTGATAGTGGACTTCCCATGGCTAGGCCGTCGTTTTGTTGGTAATATTGGTTGTTGAATTTGAAGTAATTTTGGTGTAATATTGTTTTTAGTATATCGATGACTTGTTTTAGGTATGAATCTTCGTATCCATTTTTATGAAGTGTAGCTTCTATTATATTTAACGTGTCCTTAATTGGAACGTTTGTGTATAGATTAGTTATGTCAAAGGATGTAATCTTCGTTTTTGGTGTTATTTTTATTTGTTGTGTTTCTGTTATTAGTTCGTTGTTGTTCTTGATGGTGTATTTATTTTTGAGGTTTAAGTTGGATTTTAATATGTGGGCCATGGTTTTGGATATTTTGTACGTTGGTGCTGTTTTGAAGTTTATAAGTGGTCGTATTGGAATTTCTGGTTTATGTATTTTAGGTAATGCTTTTAGTATTGGTGCTTGAGGGTTCATATTAGTTTGTGAGTATATTTTATTCTTGTCTATTATGAGTGGTGAATTTTTGATTGTTTGTTTGAGTAATATTTGATATTTATTAGTTGGATCTGTTTTTAGTTTTGTGCAGTTGTTTTTGTTTATAAATTCTTCAGTTTTCTTGATGTAATCATCTTTGTTTATTATGACAATTGTGTTACCTTTATCAGCTTTTGTAATTATCGCGTTATTATTTGTGAGTTTAGTGTTTATTGATTTTAATAATATTTTCTGGTTGTTTAATTTTTCATTTCGGTTATTGTTTGCTTCGTGTTTTATTATTTTTTCAATTTGTATAGCTGCTAAATGGCGTGTTCTTTCTTGTATTTCTTCTGGTAATTTTTGTATTGCTTCTTCACTGTCTATTATTAAATTCTCTATGTTTTGTTTTTTATTGTTAGGTATGTTATGTTTTAATCCTTTGTTTAACAGTTCAATTTCTTCGTTGGTGAATGTGGTAGATGTTAAGTTTTCTATTCTGTTGTAAAATTTGATTATGGTATCAAGTTTTTTATGGTTGTTTATTTGTGTTGTTTTTAGTCTATCAAGTTTTTTATTTAATGTTTTGTATTTTATTAGCATTTGTTTGTGTATTTTTTCTTTAATAATATTTTCTAAATTTAACCATGTGTAGACGTTGTATTGATTCACTATTTTAAGGTGTAGTTTATATAGGTTTTTATTCTGGTTTTTGTTGGTATTGTCTTTGGATTTCTTTTTTTATCCATATCTTTTGAGCTTGGTTTTGTATGGCTTGAGCTGTTTTTGTTTGATTTTTTATTTTGATTTTTGCGTAATTTGGTATGAGCTTAAGTTTTACACAGTGCTTATTAAACCATATGTTCGCATTTAATTTGCTGATTTTCAGTTTTGATCGGTAGTATTTATTTATTATGTTTGCCGTTATGGCCGAGTTAAATGTGTTTATATTTTGTCCGAAGTCCATAATTCGATAATTAATATTTTGGAGTTTGATTTCCCTTTTTGGCTTCTATTTGTTTTTAATTTTGGTCACGACGCGTTTCGATCGCTAGATCATTATCGAATGACAAGGTTATGATAAATTAGTTGTGCTTATATAGTGGTGGTTGGGATTTATTTCTGGGAATTTGTGTAATGGCTTGGAACAGGGAGTCTGATATACTGTTAGTTTGGACGTTGATGATTTTGTTGTTTAATTTTTCTTTATATATTTCTAAATTTTCCATTATGTTTAATCTATTGCTTTTATTATGTTGTTTAATGATTTTCATTGTTTCTTCTATGTTCCCTCCTATATGGTTGTTGTTGAAGAGATGTGCTGCGTAATTGGAGTCGGTTTTGAGATTTTTAAATGAGTTTATGTGTTCCTTATATCGATCTTTAAATTTTCTTCCAGTTTGTCCTATGTATTTTTGGTTGCATGTTTTGCACTCGAGTGTGTAAACTCCGCTTTGGTCGTATAAGTTTTTGTTTTCAATGCTTGATTTTAATTGGTTTTTTAGACTGTTGGATGTTTTATAGGCTATTTTTATGTTTTGGTTTTTAAATAATTTTGTTAAGTAGTGTGTTAGTTTTCCTATGTAAGTGAAGGTTGTCCAAGTTTTGTTTTCGTCTTTATTTTCTGGTTTATGAGGTTGTTTTAGTTTGTTTTTTATGTTGTTATGTATTATATTAACTGTGTTTCGGTTATAACCATTGCTGGTTGCTATTTGGTAAATGGTATTAAGTTCTTGTTTATAGTTTGCTTTGTTTAGCGGTATGGTTTCTAGTCGGTGTATTAAGCTTCTTAAGGCTGCCAATTTGTGTTGTTTAGGGTGTTCGGATTGCGCGTGGATTATATTGTCTGTTGTGGTGGGTTTTCGGTATATATTGTAGGTTAATCTGTTATTAGATTTTATTATGGTTATGTCCAGGTAATTTATTTTGTTATTATTTTCTTCTTCTAGGGTAAATTTTATTTTAGGGTGTACGTTGTTTATATATGTCAAGATGTCGTTTATATTATTATGTTCTGTTATGCATAAGATATCATCAACGTATCTTATCCATTTTTTAATTTTAAATTTGTTTTTTATGCTGTGCATTAATTCATCCTCCATGTTCTGTAGGAAGATTTCGGATAATATGCCTGATAGTGGACTTCCCATGGCTAGGCCGTCGTTTTGTTGGTAATATTGGTTGTTGAATTTGAAGTAATTTTGGTGTAATATTGTTTTTAGTATATCGATGACTTGTTTTAGGTATGAATCTTCGTATCCATTTTTAAGAAGTGTAGCTTCTATTATATTTAACGTGTCCTTAATTGGAACGTTAGTGTATAGATTAGTTATGTCAAAGGATATAATCTTCGTTTTTGGTGTTATTTTTATTTGTTGTGTTTCTGTTATTAGTTCGTTGTTGTTCTTGATGGTGTATTTATTTTTGAGGTTTAAGTTGGATTTTAATATGTGGGCCATGGTTTTGGATATTTTGTACGTTGGTGCTGTTTTGAAGTTTATAAGTGGTCGTATTGGAATTTCTGGTTTATGTATTTTAGGTAATGCTTTTAGTATTGGTGCTTGAGGGTTCATATTAGTTTGTGAGTATATTTTATTCTTGTCTATTATGAGTGGTGAATTTTTGATTGTTTGTTTGAGTAATATTTGATATTTATTAGTTGGATCTGTTTTTAGTTTTGTGCAGTTGTTTTTGTTTATAAATTCTTCAGTTTTCTTGATGTAATCATCTTTGTTTATTATGACAATTGTGTTACCTTTATCAGCTTTTGTAATTATCGCGTTATTATTTGTGAGTTTAGTGTTTATTGATTTTAATAATATTTTCTGGTTGTTTAATTTTTCATTTCGGTTATTGTTTGCTTCGTGTTTTATTATTTTTTCAATTTGTATAGCTGCTAAATGGCGTGTTCTTTCTTGTATTTCTTCTGGTAATTTTTGTATTGCTTCTTCACTGTCTATTATTAAATTCTCTATGTTTTGTTTTTTATTGTTAGGTATGTTATGTTTTAATCCTTTGTTTAACAGTTCAATTTCTTCGTTGGTGAATGTGGTAGATGTTAAGTTTTCTATTCTGTTGTAAAATTTGATTATGGTATCAAGTTTTTTATGGTTGTTTATTTGTGTTGTTTTTAGTCTATCAAGTTTTTTATTTAATGTTTTGTATTTTATTAGCATTTGTTTGTGTATTTTTTCTTTAATAATATCTTCTAAATTTAACCATGTGTAGACGTTGTATTGATTCACTATTTTAAGGTGTAGTTTATATAGGTTTTTATTCTGGTGCTGTTTTTGTTGGTATTGTCTTTGGATTTCTTTTTTTATCCATATCTTTTGAGCTTGGTTTTGTATGGCTTGAGCTGTTTTTGTTTGATTTTTTATTTTGATTCTTGCGTAATTTGGTATGAGCTTAAGTTTTACACAGTGCTTATTAAACCATATGTTCGCATTTAATTTGCTGATTTTCAGTTTTGATCGGTAGTATTTATTTATTATGTTTGCCGTTATGGCCAAGTTAAATGTGTTTATATTTTGTCCGAAGTCCATAATTAGATAATTAATATTTTGGAGTTTGATTTTCCTTTTTGGCTTCTATTTGTTTTTAATTTTGGTCACGACGCGTTTCGATCGCTAGATCATTATCGAATGACAAGGTTATGATAAATTAGTTGTGCTTATATAGTGGTGGTTGGGATTTATTTCTGGGAATTTGTGTAATGGCTTGGAACAGGGAGTCTGATATACTGTTAGTTTGGACGTTGATGATTTTGTTGTTTAATTTTTCTTTATATATTTCTAAATTTTCCATTATGTTTAATCTATTGCTTTTATTATGTTGTTTAATGATTTTCATTGTTTCTTCTATGTTCCCTCCTATATGGTTGTTGTTGAAGAGATGTGCTGCGTAATTGGAGTCGGTTTTGAGATTTTTAAATGAGTTTATGTGTTCCTTATATCGATCTTTAAATTTTCTTCCAGTTTGTCCTATGTATTTTTGGTTGCATGTTTTGCACTCGAGTGTGTAAACTCCGCTTTGGTCGTATAAGTTTTTGTTTTCAATGCTTGATTTTAATTGGTTTTTTAGACTGTTGGATGTTTTATAGGCTGTTTTTATGTTTTGGTTTTTAAATAATTTTGTTAAGTAGTGTGTTAGTTTTCCTATGTAAGTGAAGGTTGTCCAAGTTTTGTTTTCGTCTTTATTTTCTGGTTTATGAGGTTGTTTTAGTTTGTTTTTTATGTTGTTATGTATTATATTAACTGTGTTTCGGTTATAACCATTGCTGGTTGCTATTTGGTAAATGGTATTAAGTTCTTGTTTATAGTTTGCTTTGTTTAGCGGTATGGTTTCTAGTCGGTGTATTAAGCTTCTTAAGGCTGCCAATTTGTGTTGTTTAGGGTGTTCGGATTGCGCGTGGATTATATTGTCTGTTGTGGTGGGTTTTCGGTATATATTGTAGGTTAATCTGTTATTAGATTTTATTATGGTTATGTCCAGGTAATTTATTTTGTTATTATTTTCTTCTTCTAGGGTAAATTTTATTTTAGGGTGTACGTTGTTTATATATGTCAAGATGTCGTTTATATTATTATGTTCTGTTATGCATAAGATATCATCAACGTATCTTATCCATTTTTTAATTTTAAATTTGTTTTTTATGCTGTGCATTAATTCATCCTCCATGTTCTGTAGGAAGATTTCGGATAATATGCCTGATAGTGGACTTCCCATGGCTAGGCCGTCGTTTTGTTGGTAATATTGGTTGTTGAATTTGAAGTAATTTTGGTGTAATATTGTTTTTAGTATATCGATGACTTGTTTTAGGTATGAATCTTCGTATCCATTTTTAAGAAGTGTAGCTTCTATTATATTTAACGTGTCCTTAATTGGAACGTTAGTGTATAGATTAGTTATGTCAAAGGATATAATCTTCGTTTTTGGTGTTATTTTTATTTGTTGTGTTTCTGTTATTAGTTCGTTGTTGTTCTTGATGGTGTATTTATTTTTGAGGTTTAAGTTGGATTTTAATATGTGGGCCATGGTTTTGGATATTTTGTACGTTGGTGCTGTTTTGAAGTTTATAAGTGGTCGTATTGGAATTTCTGGTTTATGTATTTTAGGTAATGCTTTTAGTATTGGTGCTTGAGGGTTCATATTAGTTTGTGAGTATATTTTATTCTTGTCTATTATGAGTGGTGAATTTTTGATTGTTTGTTTGAGTAATATTTGATATTTATTAGTTGGATCTGTTTTTAGTTTTGTGCAGTTGTTTTTGTTTATAAATTCTTCAGTTTTCTTGATGTAATCATCTTTGTTTATTATGACAATTGTGTTACCTTTATCAGCTTTTGTAATTATCGCGTTATTATTTGTGAGTTTAGTGTTTATTGATTTTAATAATATTTTCTGGTTGTTTAATTTTTCATTTCGGTTATTGTTTGCTTCGTGTTTTATTATTTTTTCAATTTGTATAGCTGCTAAATGGCGTGTTCTTTCTTGTATTTCTTCTGGTAATTTTTGTATTGCTTCTTCACTGTCTATTATTAAATTCTCTATGTTTTGTTTTTTATTGTTAGGTATGTTATGTTTTAATCCTTTGTTTAACAGTTCAATTTCTTCGTTGGTGAATGTGGTAGATGTTAAGTTTTCTATTCTGTTGTAAAATTTGATTATGGTATCAAGTTTTTTATGGTTGTTTATTTGTGTTGTTTTTAGTCTATCAAGTTTTTTATTTAATGTTTTGTATTTTATTAGCATTTGTTTGTGTATTTTTTCTTTAATAATATCTTCTAAATTTAACCATGTGTAGACGTTGTATTGATTCACTATTTTAAGGTGTAGTTTATATAGGTTTTTATTCTGGTGCTGTTTTTGTTGGTATTGTCTTTGGATTTCTTTTTTTATCCATATCTTTTGAGCTTGGTTTTGTATGGCTTGAGCTGTTTTTGTTTGATTTTTTATTTTGATTTTTGCGTAATTTGGTATGAGCTTAAGTTTTACACAGTGCTTATTAAACCATATGTTCGCATTTAATTTGCTGATTTTCAGTTTTGATCGGTAGTATTTATTTATTATGTTTGCCGTTATGGCCAAGTTAAATGTGTTTATATTTTGTCCGAAGTCCATAATTAGATAATTAATATTTTGGAGTTTGATTTCCCTTTTTGGCTTCTATTTGTTTTTAATTTTGGTCACGACGCGTTTCGATCGCTAGATCATTATCGAATGACAAGGTTATGATAAATTAGTTGTGCTTATATAGTGGTGGTTGGGATTTATTTCTGGGAATTTGTGTAATGGCTTGGAACAGGGAGTCTGATATACTGTTAGTTTGGACGTTGATGATTTTGTTGTTTAATTTTTCTTTATATATTTCTAAATTTTCCATTATGTTTAATCTATTGCTTTTATTATGTTGTTTAATGATTTTCATTGTTTCTTCTATGTTCCCTCCTATATGGTTGTTGTTGAAGAGATGTGCTGCGTAATTGGAGTCGGTTTTGAGATTTTTAAATGAGTTTATGTGTTCCTTATATCGATCTTTAAATTTTCTTCCAGTTTGTCCTATGTATTTTTGGTTGCATGTTTTGCACTCGAGTGTGTAAACTCCGCTTTGGTCGTATAAGTTTTTGTTTTCAATGCTTGATTTTAATTGGTTTTTTAGACTGTTGGATGTTTTATAGGCTATTTTTATGTTTTGGTTTTTAAATAATTTTGTTAAGTAGTGTGTTAGTTTTCCTATGTAAGTGAAGGTTGTCCAAGTTTTGTTTTCGTCTTTATTTTCTGGTTTATGAGGTTGTTTTAGTTTGTTTTTTATGTTGTTATGTATTATATTAACTGTGTTTCGGTTATAACCATTGCTGGTTGCTATTTGGTAAATGGTATTAAGTTCTTGTTTATAGTTTGCTTTGTTTAGCGGTATGGTTTCTAGTCGGTGTATTAAGCTTCTTAAGGCTGCCAATTTGTGTTGTTTAGGGTGTTCGGATTGCGCGTGGATTATATTGTCTGTTGTGGTGGGTTTTCGGTATATATTGTAGGTTAATCTGTTATTAGATTTTATTATGGTTATGTCCAGGTAATTTATTTTGTTATTATTTTCTTCTTCTAGGGTAAATTTTATTTTAGGGTGTACGTTGTTTATATATGTCAAGATGTCGTTTATATTATTATGTTCTGTTATGCATAAGATATCATCAACGTATCTTATCCATTTTTTAATTTTAAATTTGTTTTTTATGCTGTGCATTAATTCATCCTCCATGTTCTGTAGGAAGATTTCGGATAATATGCCTGATAGTGGACTTCCCATGGCTAGGCCGTCGTTTTGTTGGTAATATTGGTTGTTGAATTTGAAGTAATTTTGGTGTAATATTGTTTTTAGTATATCGATGACTTGTTTTAGGTATGAATCTTCGTATCCATTTTTAAGAAGTGTAGCTTCTATTATATTTAACGTGTCCTTAATTGGAACGTTAGTGTATAGATTAGTTATGTCAAAGGATATAATCTTCGTTTTTGGTGTTATTTTTATTTGTTGTGTTTTTGTTATTAGTTCGTTGTTGTTCTTGATGGTGTATTTATTTTTGAGGTTTAAGTTGGATTTTAATATGTGGGCCATGGTTTTGGATATTTTGTACGTTGGTGCTGTTTTGAAGTTTATAAGTGGTCGTATTGGAATTTCTGGTTTATGTATTTTAGGTAATGCTTTTAGTATTGGTGCTTGAGGGTTCATATTAGTTTGTGAGTATATTTTATTCTTGTCTATTATGAGTGGTGAATTTTTGATTGTTTGTTTGAGTAATATTTGATATTTATTAGTTGGATCTGTTTTTAGTTTTGTGCAGTTGTTTTTGTTTATAAATTCTTCAGTTTTCTTGATGTAATCATCTTTGTTTATTATGACAATTGTGTTACCTTTATCAGCTTTTGTAATTATCGCGTTATTATTTGTGAGTTTAGTGTTTATTGATTTTAATAATATTTTCTGGTTGTTTAATTTTTCATTTCGGTTATTGTTTGCTTCGTGTTTTATTATTTTTTCAATTTGTATAGCTGCTAAATGGCGTGTTCTTTCTTGTATTTCTTCTGGTAATTTTTGTATTGCTTCTTCACTGTCTATTATTAAATTCTCTATGTTTTGTTTTTTATTGTTAGGTATGTTATGTTTTAATCCTTTGTTTAACAGTTCAATTTCTTCGTTGGTGAATGTGGTAGATGTTAAGTTTTCTATTCTGTTGTAAAATTTGATTATGGTATCAAGTTTTTTATGGTTGTTTATTTGTGTTGTTTTTAGTCTATCAAGTTTTTTATTTAATGTTTTGTATTTTATTAGCATTTGTTTGTGTATTTTTTCTTTAATAATATCTTCTAAATTTAACCATGTGTAGACGTTGTATTGATTCACTATTTTAAGGTGTAGTTTATATAGGTTTTTATTCTGGTGCTGTTTTTGTTGGTATTGTCTTTGGATTTCTTTTTTTATCCATATCTTTTGAGCTTGGTTTTGTATGGCTTGAGCTGTTTTTGTTTGATTTTTTATTTTGATTCTTGCGTAATTTGGTATGAGCTTAAGTTTTACACAGTGCTTATTAAACCATATGTTCGCATTTAATTTGCTGATTTTCAGTTTTGATCGGTAGTATTTATTTATTATGTTTGCCGTTATGGCCAAGTTAAATGTGTTTATATTTTGTCCGAAGTCCATAATTAGATAATTAATATTTTGGAGTTTGATTTTCCTTTTTGGCTTCTATTTGTTTTTAATTTTGGTCACGACGCGTTTCGATCGCTAGATCATTATCGAATGACAAGGTTATGATAAATTAGTTGTGCTTATATAGTGGTGGTTGGGATTTATTTCTGGGAATTTGTGTAATGGCTTGGAACAGGGAGTCTGATATACTGTTAGTTTGGACGTTGATGATTTTGTTGTTTAATTTTTCTTTATATATTTCTAAATTTTCCATTATGTTTAATCTATTGCTTTTATTATGTTGTTTAATGATTTTCATTGTTTCTTCTATGTTCCCTCCTATATGGTTGTTGTTGAAGAGATGTGCTGCGTAATTGGAGTCGGTTTTGAGATTTTTAAATGAGTTTATGTGTTCCTTATATCGATCTTTAAATTTTCTTCCAGTTTGTCCTATGTATTTTTGGTTGCATGTTTTGCACTCGAGTGTGTAAACTCCGCTTTGGTCGTATAAGTTTTTGTTTTCAATGCTTGATTTTAATTGGTTTTTTAGACTGTTGGATGTTTTATAGGCTATTTTTATGTTTTGGTTTTTAAATA
>OX063288.1:16152067-16207067 GCA_944039245.1 Nebria salina
TTTGACCTTCCCTGTAACGATTCCAAATATTTTTGCAATGACATCCATCTGTGTGTGTATGTGTCTGTGTGTGGGTGTGTGTGGATGTGTATAGTTGTGTGTGTGTCTGTGTGTGAGTGAGCGCTCTACAGCCTAGCCGGTTGAATGTAAAATCATGAAACTTCAAACTTAAGTTTTGTAAATGCTTGGGCAGAAAACCTCCTATTTTTGAAAACATTATTCAAACCGGAAGTGCATGTTTACCTTAATAATTTCTTGCGGTTTCAGCAATTACCTAAAAATAGTTGCACTTACAGAAAAATTATTAGATTAAACATCATAGATATTACAATTTTGTACAGCCGTTATTTAATCCTTCTTTTCAAAAATGGTGCCGGAAAATAGAAAATGGCTATTAAAATTTCTTCTTATTATAATTATTTTCACATAAATCGTGTAAACTGTGCATGTCAATTGTTTAACAGAAAACCCAAAACCCAAAAAAATTTGGAGTTTGACATTTAATATTTATTCTACGAATAGAGTGTTTGAGTGTTTGTTTGAGTGTGTGTGTTTGAGTGTTTTAGTATTTGAGTATTTGGGTATTTGAGTGTTTGAGTGTTTGAGTGTTTGGGTGTTTAAGTGTTTGAGTGTTTGGGTTTTTGCATATTTGAGTATTTCAGTGTTTGAGTATTTAAATCTTTGAGTGTTTGACTATTTGAGTGTTTATGAGTTTAAGTGTTTGAGTATTTGAATATTTAAGTATTTGAGTGTTTGAGTATTTGGTTTTTTTTCGTTTTACTGTCAAAAAGCTGAGTAACTTGTTACAAAAAAGATTAGTGGTTTGAGTATTTGCTTCGTCAAATTATCATGTCCTGCAATATGTATTTCGAATGCAAACGAATTTTAAATATATTAAATACCAATGGATTTTGAAGTTTGTATTATATTATGGTTGCTAAAAAAACGCACTTACTGCGAATAGAAAAACATAACCAAGAATTCATTATATAAATAATAATTTGTTTGAAATTTTTTATTCAAAAACAGTACTGAAAATATGGCTATGAAATTTGTTCATATTTTAAACATTTTCACATTAATCGTATCAACTGTGCCTGTCAACTGTTTAATAGAAAACCAAAATATTAAATAGTTTCGAATTTGACATTTAATATATAAACTAAGAAATAATTTATTGAAAAGTGGGTGAAAAGGTTAGTAAAATATTATAAATTAGACAAAAATAGTCTATATATGATCTAACTGAAATGCGTATAAGAGAGTTCAATGCATAACACTGCAGATGTTTTGCATGTGATGTCCATATGTGAAGCGATTAGTGAGATGGATACCGAGATATTTGATGGATTTTTGGGCGATGATTTTGAGGTTATGAATGATTAGTGTATACTTTCAGGTTGATGTATTTGCGAGAGATGACTATGGCTTGTGTCATGTCTGGGTTGATGTTAATTTTCTATTTGTTCCAGTATTTTTGTAATATGTTTATGTGAATATGTAGCTGTGCCACCTGCGCATTAAAGCTGCACGCAAAGATAGCTGTATCGTCAGGGTATAGTGAAGTGTTGGTTTTAGGAGAGGTCGGGAAATCGCAGTGGTTGAAGAGCTTAGGTCCTAGGACGCTACCTTGATGAATACCAGCCAAAATCGGACGAGGGTCAGATAGGGAATATTTGATCTTGACTCTGAAGGAGCGGTTAGTGAGATATAAATGTTTAAATTTTATTAGGAATGAGGGAAAATTATGGTAATTAATTTGTGGATTAACCCTATTATTCAAACTTTGTCGAAAGATTTTTCGATGACAAACAGTGTTAGTGGAGTCACAATGTCTTTACTTAAGTTAGTGGCCATGTCTGCAGCAATTTTGCACACCTGCTTGACAGAATTATGTTTGGCTTGGAAGCTAAACTGAAAATCAGGTGTGATTTTTTGCTTTTTATCTATGATTTCTAGGCTAGCCTGTATGATTTTTTCTGTTATTTTTGATAGGATGTTGAGTAAGCTAATTGGACGGTAGTTGGAAAGGAAAATGGCGTTTTTGTTGGAATTTGGAAGGAGGAGGACCGTGGTGGTCTTCCAGGCAGCGGGGAAATGATAGAACACAAGGATGGAGTTATTAATATAATGGAGTTGGACTATGGTTTTCTTGAAAGGGCTCTTAAAGAAGAGGTTTTCTATGGAATCTGGGAATGGAGTATTGCGATTGCGTAAGGATCATTTTTTTCATTTTCAATATACTTTATTATTTTATTTTACTATTATATTATTTCTTATGAACTTATGTTTGGACAACATGGTTGGTTTTGTCAGAGCTCCTACACACATGGGGAGTGTATATCTGTGTTTGTGTGTAATTGCGTTGTGCGCTTAAACATTGTGTGATTGTATTAGTTATAATTTTTATTTTCTATTTGTGTGTAGGGATTGTAATTTGTGGGAAAAGAGGTATCAAAAACCCACTTAAATTTATAGAATAATCGAAAATTATTTTTGTTTAAACTTACTATCTAACTAAACTAATTTAAAATTACATATATTTTTACAAAACATATATTTGATGATTGATGGTACATTTTTTGTGTATGAGAAATGTTTTGTTTTGTGTTGTATACGGTGTTGTGTGTGTTAATGTTAGGTGTTCTGCTCATGGAACTCCTCATGAAATATGGGTAAGTTTTGGTAGGGAAGCCTGTGTTTGAATTAACAAGTGGTGTTGTTGTCGCGTATTTGTGTGATGTTTTTTATAAGTGTGTTTGAACTAAATTGTGTGTTTTTGTAGAATTTTTGTGATGTGTCTTGGATGTAATCTCGAATGTAAGGTATGTTAGTTATTTCGTGTAGTTGTGTAATGCGTGTGTATCTTCCAGAGCTGGTCGCCAGGCGAAGACATTTATTTTGAAGGCGTTGCAGTGGTAGGGTGGTGGTGACCGGTGCGTTACACCAGACCGGGGCCGCATACATGATGATGGGGCGAATGATTGATGCATAGATGAGGAGATTATTTTTTGCAGTTAGGGAGCTATTTTTAACAAGGAGTGGACAAAGGTTGCGAATTACGGCAGATGCTTTGTAAATTGCGTGTTTAATATGTTGGTTGTGTCTTAGTGTTCTGTATAAGTGTATTCCCAAGTATTTTACTTTGTTTGTGGGTGTGATTTTTTGTTTGTGTATTTCGAGTGGTGTGAATATGCTGTTGTGTGTGAATTTACAAGTGGAGGCTATGGTTTCGGTTTTGTTATTGTTTATGTGTATTTTCCATGTGTTCCAGTAGCGCTCCAGTATGTTTATGTGTATTTGTGCTTGTTTTGTGGTTACTTGGGCGGTAAAGGAGTTTGCGTATATTGCTGTATCGTCTGCGTATTGTAAAGCGTGTGTGTTCGGGATTGTGCGGATGTCGCTAATGAAAAGGTCAAAAGGCTTAAGACCAAGGACGCTGACTTGTGGAATTCCTGCTACAATGGATTTACGGTTTGAGAGGGAATTATTAATTTAGATTGTGAAGAATCGGTTTGTGAGGTAAGAGTAGATCAGTTTGGTTAAAGTGGGAGGGAATTAGAAGGAGATAAGTTTTGCCACGAGCCCTACTGCCCAGACCGTATCGAAGGCTTTTTCTATGTCCAGAAAGGTAATGACATTGACCTTAATTTTATTGAATTGGGCCGCGATATCGGTTGCAATCCTGCACACCTGCTGCACCGTGCAATGTTTGGCTCGGAAGCTAAACTGGGGATCAAGTGTGAGTTTTTGGCCTGTGTCGATATCGTCGACCCGGGAGAGGTTGATCTTTTCGGTAAGCTTGGATAGGGTGTTCAGTAGGCTTATGGGATGATAGCTAGTGGGTGTGGTTGGAGCTTTACTTGGTTTAAGGATTGGATGGACTGTAGCAGTTTTCCAGGCAGCAGGGAAGTATTGCAGTTTAAGTATGGAATTTATTATGTAGTGGAGTTGAATGATGGATTTTCTTGACAGATTTTTTAGGATAAGGTTTTCTATTTGGTCGAGGCCGGGAGCTTTGCAGTTGGGTAAGGAATAAGATTATTTTGGTTAATTCGGATGGGGTGGTAAGGAGTCTGGTCAGCGTGTGATGTGGAGTTTTTGAGTATTATAATGTGACTTGCGTGATTTTATCTTGTGTTGGTGTGTTTGGGGTGTGTTTTACGTGTATTTGTTCCAAAATGTAGGCTATCAACTCTGCTTTGTCTTCATCCGTGATAGCTGTTCTGTTGTTATGTGTAAGCGTTACTAGTCTGGTATGAGGCTTTTTGAATGTTTTAAATGATTAAAAACACTTGGTAAGTTACACAAAATAATTTATTACAATTGTCTACATATGTTTCGACCTCTCGGTCATCATCAGGACTAATACAAAAATATTACAAAATGTGTTCTTATATACTAAATGTCCGGTAGAGAAGTTAATGAGGGGTGACGGATTAAACTCTACTTGTTCATTAACAATATTTTTCTTTTGGTATACGGCTTTCCTAATTTCTAGTTGTTCGAATAAATTTAATCTGTATTCTTTATTAGCCAAATGTAGTATTTTAAAATTGCCATTATAAGTATGTGAATTTTCTAAGCAATGTTCTGAAAAACCAGTATATTTGTTGCAGTTGAAAATCGACTTTTGATGTTCTTTTATTCTAATTTTGAAACTTCTTCCACTCTGGCCAATATACATTGCATCGCAGTTATCGCACTTGATTTCGTAAACGCCTGTAAGATCTTCTTTTTTATTTGTTGGTTTATTATTTATTAGCAGACGACCCAAAGTAGTTTTATTAGTCACAATTGTATTAATTTGTAATTTTTTTAATTTGGAAGAATTTTTTTCTGTTATGTGAGGTAAGTATTTTGTATTTTGTGTTGGGGGTTAATCTTGATTCATTGTATATTTGGTTTAGAATAAGTTATAAGGACAGGTGAACTGTTCTGTGAAACTCACAACTTTAGGAAATAATCAGTAGATAATTATCTTTAGAATAAGTTTTGGATTTTTCTGTTTTAATAGCTTGTCTATAATTTCAGTTCCGTATCCATTATTATGTGCTATGTTTTTTATTGTGTTTAGTTCTAATTCGAAATTAGATTTGTTCATAGGAATTTTCGTTAATCTATGAATTAAGCAATGGAAGGCAGACATTTTTATAGATCATGATTGATTTGAGGAATTAGGAATTATAGTATCGGTAAAAGTCGGTTTACGAAAAATTTTAAATTCTAAGGTTTTGTTAGTTTTAGTTAGCGTTAAATCTAGGAAATTTAATCAGTTATTCTCTTCTTTTTCCACAGTAAATTGGATATTCTTGTTTATTCCATTTATGAATTTATAAAAGCAGTCCAATTGTCTATCTGTCCCGGACCAAATACATAAAATATCATCTACGTAGCGTTTCCAAAGTTTTATTTTATCCAAAAATTTATTTGTTGGGTGGAAGATATTTTTTTTCTTCAAAGTTGTTCATATAAATTTCTGCAAACAGAGGAGATCCCATTAGTAGGACATTATTTTGCATATATTATTTTTCATTAAATTTAAAATAATTTTGTTTTAGGCACAGGTTTATAAGATGATTTAGTTCTTCAGCTGCCTGGTTATTTAACTCACTGTTGTAAATGTGGTCTTTTATAATTGTTTTAAGTTCCGCTGTTGGTATAGCAGTGAATAAACTCTTTATGTCAAATGATATTAATTTCCAGTTTGGTTCAATTGTGAAGTTTAGCTGTTCTACCAAATCGAACGAATTTTTTACCGAATACATTGATTTGAAGTTTAAGGAAGCTGGTATAAAATGATTTAATTTTTTGCAAAGTTTATATGCAGGTGCCTTGTCGGATGTGCTTCTTTATGTAGTTTAGGTAGACTATACAAGATTGGTGCTTTAGGATTCATGTAAGCCATGCAAGTTTTGGTATAATAGACGTGATAATTCGGGCTTACATTTAAAAATTATTCATTGTGAACGAACCAAAGTACTACATCCAGTTGAATTTGATATATACGACAGTGACATCCGCGAAGACATACAGAATCTAATAAATTTGCAATACCGACGACAGTCCAAAAAACTATTACACCTTGCTCCTACTAAAAAATGTTACAATTCTTATAAAAATAAACAACAAATTAACACTCCAAAATTCTACCCGAGAGTAATCAACCTTACAAATACAACGCTTACCTAAGATGAAAAAACTATCTTAGAAAAAGGTTTATAATATTCACCATATGCCGCTCCAAGAACTAAGGACTAAGAAGAACTCGCAATTAGTTCTGAAATTGCTTTAAATTTTATTTTTAACAAGGAAGATCAGCACTTCCAAAAATATAAAATTGCGTCCTACATAAATAAATCTCAAGAATAAAGTAAAAATAAAAATGTCCAAGCTATACATAACAAAGAGATAAAAATAATTAAAAATTTAAAACTTAAACTTAAGAATAGCCACTCCGTTTTATGTAAAGCTGATAAAGGAAACACCATTACGATTGTAAATAAACAAATTTACATTTATAAAACAGAAAAAGTCATACAGGAAAGTGAATGTGCTGAACTAAGAGTAAGCCCAACACCTAAATTTCAAAACGAACTAATAAGCAGTATAAAAAATGTCAAAACATCATAAATGATAGAGGAAGATACACCCAAAAAAACATGTATCCTAAAGCACCAATCTTGTATAGTCTACCTAAACTACACAAAGAAGCACATCCGATGAGACCAGTCGTCTCGTACATCAACGCACCAGCATATAAACTTTGCAAAAAATTAAATCATTTTATACCAGCTTCCTTAAACTTCAAATCAATGTATTCGGTAAAAAATTCGTTCGATTTGGTAGAACAGCTAAACTTCACAATTGAACCAAACTGGAAATTAATATCATTTGACATAAAGAGTTTATTCACTGCTATACCAACAGCGGAACTTAAAACAATTATAAAAGACCACATTTACAACAGTGAGTTAAATAACCAGGCAGCTGAAGAACTAAATCATCTTATAAACCTGTGCCTAAAACAAAATTATTTTAAATTTAATGAAAAATAATATATGCAAAATAATGTCCTACTAATGGGATCTCCTCGGTTTGCAGAAATTTATATAAACAACTTTGAAGAAAAAAAATATCTTTCACCCAACAAATAAAATTTTGGATAAAATAAAACTTTGGAAACGCTACGTAGATGATATTTTATGTATTTGGTCCGGTACAGATAGACAATTGGACTGCTTTTATAAATTCTTAAATGGAATAAAAAAGAATATCCAATTTGCTGTGGAAAAAGAAGAGAATAACTGATTAAATTTCCTGGATTTAACGCTAACTAAAACAACACAACCTTAGAATTTAAAATTTTTCGTAAACCGACTTTTACCGATACTATAATTCCTAATTCCTCAAATCAATCATGATCTATAAAAATGTCTGCCTTCCATTGCTTAATTCATAGATTAACGAAAATTCCTATGAACAAATCTAATTTCGAATTAGAACTAAACACAATAAAAAACATAGCACATAATAATGGATACAGAACTGAAATTTTAGACAAGCTATTAAAACAGAAAAATCAAAAACTTATTCTTAACCAAATATATAATGAATTAGGATTAAACCCCAACACAAAATACAAAATACTTACCTCACATAACAGATAAAATTCTTCCAAATTAAAAAAATTACAAATTAATACATTTGTGACTAATAAAACTACTTTGGGCCGTCTGCTAATAAATAATAAACCAACAAATAAAAAAGACGATCTTACAGGCGTTTACGAAATCAAGTGCGATAACTGCGATGCAATGTATATTGGCCACAGTGGAAGAAGTTTCAAAATTAGAATAAAAGAACATCAGAAGTCGATTTTCAACTGCAACAAACATACTGGTTTTTCAGAACATTGCTTAGAAAATTCACATACTTATAATGGCAATTTTAAAATACTACATTTGGCTAATAAAGGATACAGATTAAATTTATTCGAACAACTAGAAATTAGGAAAGCCGTATACCAAAAGAAAAATATTTTATAATGAACAAGTAGAGTTTAATCCGCCACCCATCATTAACTTCTCTACCTGACATTTAGTATATAAGAACACATTTTGTAATATTTTTGTATTAGTCCTGATGATGACCGAGAGGTTGAAACATATGTAGACAATTGTAATAAATTATTTGGTCAAACTTCTCAAGTGTTTTTAATCATTTATAATATTGAAAATATTTCACCATGTGCCCACCAACGAAAGTATTAATTTAATTTTTGAATGTTTTTGTCAGCCGCTAGAAGGAGTTGTTATTGGGGTTGAGGGCGGCAAGTTTAAGGGACCATGTATTGTTTTTGTGCGTCTTTATTTGTGTTTTAATTTTTTAGTTTAATGTGTTAAGGTTTATTCTGTGTAGGTGTGTGTGTCCTCTGCCATAGTCTTCTGGTGTGATTTAATTGTTTATATAATTGTGTTATATGTGGTGGCATGTTAAGATTGTGTGTGTTCACTTTAATATTGTTTGTGTGTTTTCGTTTTGCAATGTGTATGGCGTTTGTGAAGTGTTCTATTTGTGTATCGATGTCTTGTGTTGTGTGTATTTGATTGTTGATGGGGATGATCGTGTCAAGTGTTTTGCAGAAGTGCGCCCAGTTGGTGTGTTTGTATGATGTGATCATTTTAGTGGTGTTTTCTATGAGATGATTGCTTAATTGGAATATGATTGGATTGTGATCTGAGTTAAGCTCGGGTAGTGATACGGGGCGAGTGTAGTTATGAACATATTATTAGGTGGATTGTGGAGGTTGTTCTTCCATTTTCGGGGTATTATGCGGGGGTGTTTGGGTGTAGTATGATAGCGACGTGTGAGTTTATCTATGATTTGAGTGTGTTCCCGTTTGTGTTGTTTGTATTGCAGTCCCAGTCCGCGTGTCTCGCGTTGAGGTAGTCGATTACCAAAGTTTTGTTTTTGTGTAATAATGTTGTCACATCTGTGTGTGTGAAGGTGTCTATTGGTCTGTTGTAAGCAGTGTAGATTACTGTTTTGTCTGTAAGTGTTATATTTAGAGTTTCTAGTGTAGTGTGTGGATTTGGTGTGTGTGTGGTATGTTGTGGTTAACTAACACTGCAACGCCCCCGGAGGGTACCGGACCCTGTTGTGGGCGATCTGCTCTGTAGATTGTGAATTTGTGTATTTTAAATTTGTGTGTATTGTCGAGTTTTGTTTCGTTGAGATGGCAAATGCGTATGTTGTGTGTTTGTAGGAAGTGTGCAAGTTCACCTACCTTATTTATAACTCCGTTGGCGTTCCATGAACAGATAAGTGTTGTATTGTGTCTTGATGTTGTAAGTTTGAACATTTTTTGTGAAGCTTAAGAATATGGTGAAGTTTTCGTTGTTATCTTGCTTTTTCAAGTGCTTTATTCAGTGCTGTGATGGCTTTGAGTATGTTTGTGAGGTTGAAGTGTGAGTGTAGTTTTTCGGTTTCTGCTAGTTGTTCTGTTAGTTCATCAATGCCTTGCTTTTCCGCCTGTTGTGTTGGTTGCCTTTGTATGTTGTGCTGTATTGTTTGTTGTTGTTGTGGGTGCTGCTTATCTGCTGTGCGCTGCCGTGTTGAACTAAGTCGGGGAGGGAGGGGAAGTCTTGTTTGCTTAGAAGGGGATTTGGATTGGATTTGTTCCAGTGATTCTGTTTTGGGATGGGTGCGTCAATGAATAGGGTGGGCAGGGTTGTAGTGCCTTCCATTTGTTTTATTTTACCTAGGTTAGTAGGGCACTCAATGTAGTTGGCTGGGTGGGGCCCACCACAGATTGCGCACGTAGCTGGCGTATCAATTGTTTTTACGCATGTATGCGTTAGGTGCCCTTGCGCACATTTCAGGCAGCGTTGGCGGAGTCTGCAATTTGTGGTTGAGTGTCCCCATTGCTGGCATCTGTGACATTAAATAATTATTTTTTTGTTTACATGTCTTTCCCACTCGACTTTTACATGTAATAAATATTTTGTGTTGTTGTTATTGTTTAGGGTTTTAATTGTGTGATGGTTTCCTGTTGTTATTAGGTATAGAGGCCATCTGGTGTTTCGCATCTTGAAAAATTTGATAGTATCAACTCCTTACTTTTTTAATTCTTTCTCAAGATCATCTAGTTCCGGTGCGCTGTCTAACCCTCCCAAGACGAAGGCGTGTGTTTTTGTCTGTATGTTCGTGTATGTGTAATAGTGTAATTCATTGGCTGTGTTGATGTCCTTAAGCATCTCTTGTCTCTCGTGTTCTTCGTGTATTTAAATGTTGGTGTTGTTACTCGTGAACTTGATGTGGTACCCTTTAGTTGCTTATTTTTCGATGTATTTTGTGAGTTTTTCTGCATTGTTTGGGATTGTAGGTATGATAATTAGTGGTGGGGGGCGTTGCTATTTAACTTGAGTCCCTTGATCCTGAGGGTCCTCTTGTTCAGCGTTAGATTCGTCTGTGTCCGTTAGTGGTGTGTATCGGTTTTTGGTCCAAGTTTGGGTTGGTTTTGGCTGTTCCGGGATTTTCGTGGACTTCTGGGGTTTTTGAAAGCCCTATCTATGTTTGGTTGGTCCTCCATTCTTGGACGGATGTTTGGCCTGTCAGTGTTAAAAAATTGACTCACCCTGAAGTTTTGGTTGCCGGTGCTAGGTAATTCTGGTCCTGGAGGTGCCGCTATACTGTCTTGGGTGTCGTTCACCATTGGGGTAATGGTATCCCCGCTCGACTCTAAGTCGTTTTGGTAGTTTTATTCCTGTTGGGTGAAGTCGAATATTCCCGGTAAAGTCTCTACTGAGGATGACGTGTTTGGGGATGGAACCCAGTTGGTAATATTTCCCTGCACGTGAGAGGGTCCTTTCATGGGTTTTCCCTTATTCGCGCCTTCTTAAGGTCTGTTGGTCAGTTTTTCACAGTTCAGAAACTCACAGTACACTTATTTGGACAAGTCTAATTGTTGATGACTATTTTTACAATAATAAACAATTTCGTGCAAATATGAACGAAAAATAATAAATTTTATCTGTTTATAAACAAAAAAGCTTCGGTGTACATATGTCCGCTTGGTTTGAATGTTAAACTCAGAATCTCGTAAGGATCGGATAGTTCAGCGGGATTGGTATGGAATTTCTTCATGACATGTTTGTTGTGAATGTGTTTTATATTTAGGTATGTTGATGTGGCGTGTATGTTATCCGTCTGGTCGAGTTTAAGTGGTGTGTTTAAGATGTGTATATGTTCAAATGTGTGAGCTAATGTTTAGAATTTCTGTTTGTCGATCTACGTTCCACTGTACTACGATTTGAGCTACGATGCCCACGGCGAGTGAACCGATGAATCATTCTCAAGTTCGAATCGTGGTGTGTGGGCTTAGCGAAGTAATTTCAGTTAGGCTATTGACAAAACCTCAATACTACTGACGGCCACCCTTTATTTTTTATTTGAAATTAATGCTGAAGTAAGTTTGTTGGAAATGCACCAACGTTATATTCAATTCTAAACTGACGATATATAAACATATAATCCTTAACTAAAAAAAATGTATCTATACGTTAACTACTTACTTGTTTATGAGTTCAATATTGAAAAATAAATACTCTCCATGATATACCATAGTATTTAATTTTTCTGCAGCCAAAAGTACTTCACGAACTCTTTCTCGATCAAGACACATGACTACAACTGAAAAAAGGTTTTACAGAAGTATAAGTTAATGTTTGCTACACTTACCATTATAATTGACGTTTACAGAACTTTTTTATAAAAAAAAGACTTTCTTATAAAAAGCCTGTCTAATAACTTTTGCAACAAATGTATGATATTATACTAGAGTACAGCAAAGTAAGTACAAATAAGACAGATACAATTGGAACATACGTAGCTAACCAAAAAAAGAAATAAAACAGTATATAGATATATTTTGGTTAGCTATATATATATATATATATATATATATATATATATATATATATATATATATATATATATATATATATATATGTGTATGTATATAGATATATAATTATATATATATATAGCTAACCAAAAAAAGAAATAAAACAGTATATAGATATATATATATATATATATATATATATATATATATATATATATATATATATATATATATATAAAGATATATATAAAACAACTAAATAATGATCATTCGTACATAGCTCAGCCCCACCCCTCACTCTTGTATCTACAATTATACCACGAAACGCTCGTCAGTAATCAAATCAATCACACAACTCTTATTTACAGTCACAGTTTCCCACGTGTAAATATGTGACTTAATATGCTTAATGCATGAATTAGGCTGTGTCTGTGTGTGTGTATACTAAATATTCAGCCTAAATGACTGAAGGTAAAATTATGAAACTTTTAACTTAAAATTTGCATATGCCTGAGGTGTGCTCCTTCTATTTTTGAAAAAAATATTCGAAGTGGAAGAGCCTGTCTACTCTAGTCATTTTTTGCAGTTTTTGCAATTACCAAAAAATAGCTCGCATAAAAATTGTAGATATCAGCCTTTTCTACATGTTTTAATTAAAACTTTTTTCCCAAACGCTACCGGAAACAAGATAATGGCTATTGAAATTTCTTCATATTATATTTATTTTTAAATAAATCGTTTCATCTGCGCCTGTCAATTGTTTATCAAAAAAACAAAACCGACTTAAATAATTTGAAGTTTGACATTTTATATTTATTCTAAGAAATATATTTAGTTTGAAAGTGTTCCAAAGGTTAGAACAATTTATAAATTACCAAAATAATGAAAATAGGATGTTAGTTAACCCAAAAGCGTATAAGAAAGTCCGGTGCATAACACTGCAGATGTTTTTATATTGTTTTCGTTAATCATATTTCGTAGCTGGGTTTCCGACAAGCAGCAATACCGCTAGTTATGTATATTATTTATTTAACTACCAAATATAGTTTGACGGGGTTATTAGATAACGGAACCCAACTTACCACGTGGTTCCGGAGTTTTTCTTTGTCACACGTGTACAACAATTTCGTTATTTCTCAAATGTAATTTCTGCGTTACGTATTCAACTCCTAATTCCGAGTTGTCTGGCTAATTTTAAACTAAATTTGTACATGGTAACTGGTTCTTCAAATTTTGTAATTTAAAACACACCGTAACTCCGTTTATCACTTATTTTTTTCTTCTTTTGTAATTGATTGTTTGGTTGGCACTTTTATTCTTGGAAATTACCAAGCGTTTTATTAATTATTATAATTAAAAGTATTCAGAATAATCTTTCGCGACATACCGTTATGTTAACTTAGTTGAAATTCCGTTAAAACCGTGGCTGCATGTTCCATTCTCGCTAATATCTTTTACATAACACCTATCACCAATGTTTAAGGCATTTGATAACGCCATTCTGACGTTATTATACAAGTAACGTAAGCCAGGTAACGACCTTGTTACGGGGCCGTACTGGGAGTTATTGGATCCTAAACCAACGCTTGGAGACTGCTGGAATCTGAAGACAAGACGCGAGGGTGTGACCCTAGTTTCTGGCAGATCACTCATTATATGTTTCGTAGGCTTTGGTGCAGCCCTAAAGCAGGCAACACATTGTCGAATTATTTGTTTGATGGTATTACGAGCGCCTATTGGCCAGTATTTAATTCTCACGGCGGCCAACGTAGCTTGACATCCGGAATGCAATTGTCTGATATGTTCACGCCGTATAATCTGTTTCGTAATGATATGGGCTTTCGGTAGCACTATAGGATGTTTATGAGCATAGGATAAAGATGAATTCTTAAGCCTACCGCCAACTCTAATGACACCCTGGTTATCAAGAAATGGGTGGAGTGACAGAAGAGCACTTTTTTCGTGAACTTTACTGGAGTTTGCTAATTGTTGTATATTGTGACGAAAACGCCGTTCTCTCTATTTTACTGTTTCACATGAGAATACTTGACCGTTTATCGGACGTGTTCGTTGCGGTTTGCAATTGTTACCTGCGGCAAAAACGTACATGAATAGCTCTCTGTCGTCTTCGAGCCATTGTGGATAACACATGTTATCTTTAAATTCATTTTTGGTGCACGTGTAGCGAAATTCTTGCTTAATGTGGAGACACAAATTAGTCCATATTACTGCGTTCGTTCAGTTAAGTATTTACTCTATTTAATTTAATCTGGATCTCGATTGAGAACGTTTTGGTAAAACACGTGCTCTTTTTTTTGCGGCACAGCAAGGTCACTCGCTACCTGAGTGATCTGGTTATTTAATTCCCATACCCCTTTGAAATGTAACATTTATAGTAATTTCTGTTTAACATTATTATTAACCACGTTAACCGTGTGGTTAAGGTTTATTTCGTTTATCTACTCAATTTTGGCAATTTAGCACGTTAAGTAATTCTGCTTACATTTATGTGTATTTATATATCCGCGTAATTATTATTGATTTAGCGGCGATTTTGTATTTCATGCTGTACTTATGTCCACTCTCAAATCCGTCCGTTAAGGTTGCGACCCCGTGGTACCCATAACTTTCTTGTTGATATCACTTACGTTATATACGGGAATATTGTAATTAGACTTCATTTAGATAGTAGAACCGATCAGTTGGTCGATGTTAAGTTAGGGTTTGGTTTGAGCGTAACATGAATGGATGTAAATCACTAGTTAGTGATCGAATTCACGTTACGCTTCATTAATTTTGGGTAAACTATTATTACTGATTCCCTTCATTTGTGTTATCATTTTGGTGGCATCATATACTTTCATCTGCTCCGATGTTTAACCTGTAATACGTTCAAGGGTAATACACCACCAACTATCTTTGGTATTACGAAGATATCGGTACGAGTCACGTCAAGGCTCTGACCCTGGCGAAGGGGTTGTAAGCGAGAGAACCAGGAAGGAACCGCTTCCGTATTTATACTTTTGGAGAAACGGATGAACACCATCCAATCCCAGTTACGGACGCAGGAGGACTTTGAGATCTTTGTATCATTTCTTTGTATTTGTTTTAAGAGTCAAAATTAATTTGTTCAATGTTATTAACTCGCAATTTGTAACTTCATTTATTTGATTAACTTAACTTCCTTTAAACTATCTGCATCAATTATATTAAATTGTGGCCTATTTCTAATCGTCCTGTAATTCAACGCAGGATTATTACTATCGTTGGGTAAATCGACTACCAAGCGAGTCACCTGGGGCGAGGGCAAGCGGACGAAACAACTTCTCTACCGGATCCAAGGCGTCCTGCCGTTGGTAGGGCTGGCGCCCAAAACAAATCAACTTTGGACTACCGCTAGCCGCCACACCAACTTATCCGCCGGCCCGTTGGAATATCACTCCCGCGGACTCACTTGAGTATCAGCATTCTTTCTTTTCTTTTTATTGTATTTAACTTCACCATAACGTCCACGTAACTTTAAAATGTATTAGGCATTAAAGTGTATGGCCACGCGCCCAGTTAAGGCATTTTTATTTCTCTTTATGTATAAACATTGTCGAGTTGAACTGAACCGTGTTTCATTTAAGTACCACACCTCAACTAGTAGCTCACAACCCCTCCCTTCTCCATTGACTTAGCCTGGCTCACATCTCTTTATGCCGCGGTATCGTCAAAAATACCGTGACAATATCTTGCGCAAAACACTCTGCTTGACTTGTTTTAATTACAAAAATGGTAGAATCATGCATTTCAGCGGGTGATAGAGGTCCAATTTTGATCTCTTGGTATGATTTATTTCTTCTTGCTATAAAATTACCTTTAAACCGGAAGCAATATGCTATGATTCGAAATAATTTGTTCAAATCAGAATACTTGCACAAATCAATGTCACTTTTGGTAATGGTTGATGTTGCAACAATCACACGCCGTTCGGGAAGGTCTTCTTTTTGAATGTTCTTAGGCAATACTTTAGTCGGAAAACCAGGCGTTTGCAACCCCGCGATAAACTATCCGCAGGAATATCCGCCGTGCTGACATGAAACCATCTATTGGTATCGGTGTGGTCCTGTATTTCGCTGACACGATTAGCAACAAAGGTCTTCCAAGTTCTTGCTGTAGCCTTGATCCAAGATAGACGAAAAGTCGAATCTGTCCAATAAAAAACATGATTTGGCAAAAAAATAATAGCGTCCAGGACCTTTTTCATTAGCCGACATAATAACAATGCACCACAGTGTTCTAATTTTGGAATTGTTATACCATTTAGCGGAGCGACTCGCGATTTTGAGCACATTAACTAGCTTGTAGGGATATTGTTATGGGTTGATCGAATGTAGGATGCAAGCTCCATATGCAACTTCGCTGGCGTCGCAGGATCCATGAATATCAATTAAACATGATTGATTAGTGCTGCTCACCCAATGAGGTATCGCTAGTTTATTTAATAGTGGCAATTCGTTTTTGTAGTGGAACCACGCTGATTGAATTTTAAGAGGAACTGATTCATCCCAGTTTATGTTTAATTGCCATAAATCTTGCATAATAATTTTAGCCACCACGATGATTGGTCCAATTAAACCAAGAGGATCAAATATTTGTGCTATATTTGATAAAATATTTCTTTTCGTTATGCGCTTAGTTTCAGGGACCTCCGGAATAGAGAACCTGAAAACGTCTTTGAAGGAATTCCATTGCAATCCCAATGTTTTTACACTTTCGTTTTTGTCTAGACTAATTACCGAGTACTCCAGTGCATCAGTTGTTATGTTTTGTATTAATTGAAGACAATTGGACACCAATTTTCTTAATTCAAAGCCACCTTTTTCGAGCAAGGCGCTTGTTTCATAGCGAATTCGTTCAGTTTCCTGTAAAGTGTTATCACCTGTCAACAGATCATCAACATAAAAATCTCTAATCGCGATTGCAGACCCAATTGGATAGTTGTTTGCTTCTTCTTGTGCTAAATTATGCAGCGATCTGATAGCCAAAATTGATGCTGGTGCGGTCCTGTACGTGACCGTCAATAGGTCATATTCATTAATTTCTTCATTTTTATGGCCTCGCCATAGGATGCGCTGTAAGCTTGTTGAAGATTCATGTAGTAAGACTTGGCGGTACATTTTTGCAATGTCAGCTGTTAGTACAAATTGATGCGTTCGAAATCTTAATAGGATTGATATAAGATCTTGTTGGATTACAGGTCCGATCATTAAGGTGTCATTTAAAGATATTCCAGTTGTTGATTTGGCAGAACCGTCAACGACAACCCGCAATTTTGTTGTTGAGCTGGTTTGCTTTAGGACTGCGTGGTGAGGCAGCTAAAAGCTGGGCAAGTTTTTATTATCAGAAGCAACCTTTAGATGACCCAATGTCTGGTATTCATTATTAAAACTTGTATATTGTGCTTTAAGCTCAGGATTATTGTCCAATTTCCTTTCAAGTGCATAAAATCTTTTCAATGCTTGTGTCTTCGATTCGCCAAGCCTTTCTATCATTTGTGGTTTAATAGGCAATTTAACAACAAAGCGACCTTGCTCATTTCTTTTATAAGAAGACAGAAAATTATTTTGGCATTCTAATTCTGTGTGAGTATAATTAGTTTTAGTAGGAGCATACTCCTCAATCTGCTAAAAACGAGTTAGTTTTAAATCTAATATGTGCTCGTTTATAGATAGATTACAGGTAGTGATTTTTGATCTTTGGTTCACGCAGATAATAAGACCAGCCACAATCCAGCCAATATGAGTTTTTTGAAAATAGGGTTGGCTCCTTGAGGTTTTAATTTGACCAACACACAAGAGCGCCCAAAATAGCTCAGAACCGATGAGCATATCAATTTCGTTAGTTATATTAAATTTCGGATCTGCTAACTTAATATTTTTTGGAATGGTGATGTGAGTTTTAGCGATTGAATTTGTGGGTAAATTTTCAGTGATTCAATGCAGAACAAGACATTGAATGCTAGCTGAGATTGCATTTAATCTAGATTTGACTATAGCGTGAACAGTGCTATTTACACCGGAAACGGATTGATTTATACCAGCAACTGGAATTTGCACAGCCTTTTTGTTGAGACCAAGTTTTGTTACTAACCTTTCTGTTATAAAACATGATTGAGAGCCAGAGTCAAGAAGTACTCATCATTCAAGAGTATTGCCCTTGTTATCGTAGACATTAATTACAGCAGTAGATAGCAGTATCTGCTGATTACTCATTTGTCCTTGATATGATTGACATGTGGTTGTAGCTGAGGTGGTGGGTGAGACGTCTGGTATGGATGGATTTGAATTTGTGTTTTCTTTATGCAGCAAAGTATTGTGATGTTTTCCGCATTTTTTACAACCGCGAAATTTGCAGAGATTCGTGGTATGATTGGATCGCAGGCAATTGATACATAGTTTTTAGGATTTTATTTCACTGAATCGTTGATCAGTGGACAGATTTATAAATTTACCGCATTGATAAATCGAATGCGAATTGGCGCATAAAGGACATACAATATTATAAGTTGACACATTTTATTTGATGCTTATCATTATTCATATTTATGCTTAATTTGCTAGTTCTGGATATCGCATCTAAAATTTGACATCTTTGTGACAAAAAATCTGTCATGTGCTTAAATGTTGGAATGCTGCTTCTTGGTAAATTGGTTTCCCAAGCTTTATTAGTAATAGGGTCCAATTTCGTGGTAATTAGATAAATTAGCATATCATCCCATTGATCAGTAGCACGTTTTATAGATTTTAGAGCGCGAACATGTTTGGTAATACCATCTAAGATTTGACGTAAACCGGACAGATTTTCATTATGAAGCACACGAAGATCATGCATAGCTTTGATATGTTTTTGAACAATAATGCGCTTATTATCGTATCGATCTCGTAGCATTTCCCAAGCGGATTCATAATTATCTGCACTTATTTCTAATGACTGTAATATTTCAGCGGCGTCAAACTTCAGAGCAGCTTTTTAGTAATGGAAGTTCTCAATTGGCAGTATAGACGAATTCGAGTTAAATGTATCGTGGAAATCATACCACTCTTCATATGAACCGGCAAACGTTGGCAAGTCAATTTTAGGCAATCGTATTTTAAAATGATAATTTTCGTTATATAATTGAGCGCTATCACTTTTAGGATTTATACTGGACGCAGTATTTAGTTTATTATCAGCTAAATGTTGGTCGGCCAGGGTGTTGATTCGAATTCTTCACGCTCATTTGATGCTAACTCATTCTCGTCCAACAATTCGAATTCAGATTGAATATTATCAAATTGATTCCACGTTTCTGCGAATTTTGTTTTACGCGCAATTATTTCCTTTGTATCAAGCTTATTTGCAGGCGATGATGATTTCAAATAAGTGTTGAAACGAGTAACTGCTGCTTTGATTTTACTTCGATTGTTTTTAAGTTTTCTGATCTCTTCTGCCATTTTGTAGTTTGTACAAATAGAGGATAGATGGTGTTGTGTCTCGGTCAAAACAACTGCCCGTTGTAATACCTAGCACTGCAGATTCAGATAATATGAATATACTTTAATAATACCAAACTCAAAATAAAACTAGGACCATGAATTCAAATAATATATTGTCTATATTTTATTTATTTCTGCAACTCTCTTTTTTTTTCTACATATACAACCTAGATCTAACTTTGTTAAACATTAAACAATCATTAAAACGGCAGTTGCCTCCAACATTCTCCCACCTTGAAATATGAATTTAAACAATGAATAATTCAATAAAAATACATTTTGAAACTGGAGACACATGTTGATGTTTACATTGGATATCGCATTGGTGGTTTTATAATACGACCGCTTCGTGACATCTTCACGTCACAGGTTGGTACATCACCACTACATACATCATTTTTATTGTCTTTGCACTTGGAACGTTTAACTATTTCATCGCGGACGCATTTGTTGGACATATCATCTGTAATTACTTTTCCTTCACATTCTAAAGGAAAAAGCCGTTGTACAGGTCTCAATAGTTGACCTTTGGCTGTAGCTAGGCGTACCAGACGCACCTTTCCATCTTTTCCTGGCAGTAATTCTACAACTCGTCCTAGTGGCCATCCAATTCTCTTGACATTGTCGTTACCGATGAGAACAATTTCGCCAATGGAAATTGCTCGTGTAGTTTTCTTTCCACGTACTTGTTTTAGTTGACCTTAATATTCGTTCCTGAAACGACGACGTAAATCTTCACGGATTTTCTGACGATACTGAATTCTGCGACAAAAACTACTTGCTCCAATCTCGTCGCACTCCGGTACTCCCATCTCCGGTAGGTCTCGTAGAAACATCGCCGGAGTAATACAAACCAAATCTGTCGCTTCGTCAGAGACGTATGTAAGAGGTCGCGAATTAATTACCGATTCACAATCACAAAGTACTGTCAAAAATTCTTCATAATTCAAAGAAGCTCTTCCCAATACCTTTCGTAGTAGTTGCTTTACAAGTCTCACCATCCTCTCCCACCATCCGCCCCACCATGCTGCTGAAGGTGGATTAAATTTCCATATTATTTGCTGTGTTGTGCTATACGTAGCAATGATTTCCCAATAGATTTGAGAAAATGCATTATTAGCACCAATAAAATTAGTTCCATTGTCGCTATACACAATCCTTGGTCTACCACGTCTGGGTACAAAACAACGGAATGTTTGTAAAAAACTGTCTGTAGAAAGCGACATTGTGAGCTCTAAATGCACGGCACGATATACAGCACAAGTAAAAAGGCAAATCCATGCCTTTTGATTGTTTCGTAAGTATACAGGGCCAGCAAAGTCAACACCAACAACTTCAAATGTCAACGCATCTCTAACTCTATCATACGGTAATACTGGAACCTGTACTTGTAGATGTTCTGAGTTCTGTTTCCTGCATGAGATACAATTTTTGAGCACACTTTTAATTGCTCTTCTTCCACCAAGAATCCAGTATCTTTCTCTTAGTAAACTTATTGTTCCCTGGACGCCCACATGACATCACTTGATATGTATTTCATATATCAGTTTCTTTACCACTGAATGATGAGCGGGTAACACAAATGGATGACAAAAATCTTCTGCATCTCTCCTATTAGATATTTTCGTTCGAAGTCGGATTAAACCTTCTGTATCTTTAAATGGGAAGAGTGATGTGATTGTTTTATCTTCCACGCCACTGAAGGACTCTTTCTGAATCAATCGAATAACCATTTGCTCAGCAGTTTCAATTTCTTGTGCTGAAAGTTCACCCTTTATCGTTTGTGTGGTATTTCTACTATTGTAAATAAAACGTAATATCCAACCCAAAAGACGTACGATTTTTTGATAACGAGAGAAGTAATATCCGTACCATGGATTTGCTTCAATTATCATCATAGAAGAAATCACTCCTTTTTTCTTTTCTAAATTAATTTCTTCTTCGTTTACCGAATATATTTCAGACTTCGGCCAATTTTCTGGGGAGTCATATAACCAATTTGGACCCTCCCACCATTTCGATGTTGCAAGATATTTCGCAGTACAACCACGCGATGGAAGATCCGCAGGATTTAAAGTACCAGGAACATGACGCCAATATTCTTTTTTGGTTGAAAAACGAATTTCTTGGATTCTATTCCATACAAAAATATTCCATTCTTCTTCTCGTTGAATCCATGATAAAACGGTAGTAGAGTCACTCCAAAAATAGCTATCAGCAATTTTATTGTCACCTAATACATCTTTTATTCCAGTATACAATCTTGTTCCAATAGTTGCTGCTAGTAGTTCTAAACGGGGAACTGTCATCTTCGTAATCGGTGCTACGCGAGCTTTTGCCTGCAATAAATGTACGCGGATACCATTTTTAGAGGAAATTCTTAAATATATCACTGCTGCATACGCGGTTTGGCTAGCATCACAAAATGTATGCACGCTCCAGTGTTGTTCTTCATTGTCACTGCAATTTAGCCATCTAGGTATTTTAATATTTTCCAAAAAAGACAATTCATCATGCCATTTGATGAATTTTTTTTTTAATATCTTGTTCGACTTCTTCATCCCAACCTAATTTATTTATCCAGGTTTTTTGTAATAACAATTTTGGCCACAATGTTATCGGACACGTAAAACCAATAGGGTCGAATAATCGTTGAGCTTGTGACAAAATAATTCGTTTTGTAATTTTTTCACAGCAAAAAGATTTTTGATGTTCCTTGTTTATCATTAATGAGTCGTTTCTCCTATCTCATAATAAACCTAGTACTTGCGTAGAAACTACATCTTCCGAAAGATCTCGTGATGTATATTCCCAACCTTTTAGATCAAACTTTCCTTCGTCCATTATCTGACTTGCTTCTCGGATAAATTTGTCTAGTGCAATCTCATCTTCATTACTGGTGACGCAATTATCTACATAAAAGCCAGTCATTAGTTTATCGAACGTACTGTCAGAATATTGACTGTCATTAATAGAATTATATTTGTTTTTAGTTATTTGCAGGTGATACTGGATTGTTGCTCCTAATAAAAATGGACTACAACATACTCCAAACACAACCCTTCGGTGCCGATATACTTGAACAGTGTTATCTTTGTTTCTCCAAAGAAATCTTAAAAAATCCCGTTCTTTTTCATGTAAGCTAATCATCAAGAAAGCTTTACGAATATCGGATACCACTCTTATCTTGTGGATTCGAAAATGAGTAATAATCGCGGGTATCAATTCAATCAGATTCGATCCTTTCTCTAAACAATTATTTAATGAAGCTTCATTTTTATTATGAGCCGATGCGTCGAAGACTGGTCTGATTTTTGTAGTCGCGCTGCTGGATTTGATGACAGCATGATGTGGAAGATAATGAATTGCAGAATTGTTTTCATTTTCTTGAACTTCTTCGATTATTCCCTCCTGAAGCCATTCCTTAAAAACTTGCTCATATGCTTCATATCTTTCTCGATTTAATTTGTATATAACAGAATCCAACGTTTTAATGCGATCTTGTAATTGCTTAGCAGAGGTGCATGGTCTGCTAACCATGGTAATTGCACTTCATATCGCCCTTCAGAATTGATGACTATGGTGCGAATGAAATGCTCTTTCGCTGCTGCTTCAGCTTCATGTCGAGATTGTTTTACCATGGGATCACTGATTCCCAAAACATCCAACTTCCATAAATTGGTCAACGAAGTATCATTTGTTAATAAGGAAGTAGCCATCATTGTGGTGTTGGAACGTGAACGTGATGATTTAAGCGGAATTTTACCTTGTAGAGTCCACCCTAATAGTGTTTGTACAGCAACTAATCCACATTCCAAAATTGTATGCCGGCCTGTAATTAGCTTACCTGCTACATCCGCTCCAACTTATATTTCAATCGGATCGCAGGCATGAATATCTGTAATGTCAATATTCATCCGCTTCAACTCGCTCATCCAAATACCACTATAAACAGGTGAAATATTCTGACAGATAACAGGTTGGCCCAGGGTTTCAAATCTACAGCAATATTTTCCATCTAAACTGGCAAGTTTTACATCATAACATAAATAAGTTTGTTCAACTGTTTTGGAACCTCCAAAAAGTGCGTGAATAATGTTTTGACTACTTTTAGCAGTATATCCCATTTCTTTTGCCGTCGAGTCTAGTACATAAGATCTTTGAGATCAATTACAACACGTACATCTCTTTTACACTGGCCATTATACATCTTGACCCTTAGTGTTTGTAGGAAAACGTGTCTGTCAGAATGATTAGATAAAGACTCTTCCACCGATACTAACTTTTCATTTGATCTATTCTTTCCAGGCGTAAAATATGAATTTCTTTTGTTGATTGGCAAATCAGGACACATTAAAATGACGTGCCGTCGTAAACATATAGCACATCTTAATCGTTCTTTACAGTTTTTGCTTTGATGTCCTCTTTTTAGGCAGAAAAAACATGCTCTATTTTCTGATAACAGGCTCTTCTTCGCGCTCCATGACATCTTTTGCGCTTTGAAACAATCTTCGCTACTATGAGATCCATCGCAAATTATACATTTTGTCGAAATTCCATTCATTAAAGCTGCTGCTGTTGGTAGAAAGGTGTCAGGTATTTTTGGTTTTCCGCGCTTCGTGCCTTGTTCAGATGAATGGACAAAAAAACCTTCTTTTGCTAACGCAATTCTTTCTTCACTTTCAATTTCGGTTTTGAGGAATAACATCAATCCACCCAAACGATTTGTGAATAGGGAATCCTGATTGCTTGATTCCACTGGAGTTCTTTGCCACACTCGTAGCAAATCCTCTGGCAAACACGATTCGACCAACGGATATAGCATCGCTGCGCATTTGTCAGTCGTAATTCCTAAAGACTCTAAAGCTCTGAGTTGTGTTTCAATACGATCATACAATGTCGAGATATTGGTTTTCGACGCGTTTGCTGAAACTCTATTCAAAACTATTTTCAAGAGTTCTCGTACATACACCTCAGTCAGTAGATTGTCTCTTCCAAAACGTGATTTCAAACTGTCTAACGCTTTATTATAGTTTTCACCAGTTGGAGGAAAACTTTCAACGATCTCGCGGGCTCTGGAAACTGGTACCGTAGCCTGGAGTAGATATTGAAACTTATCTTCCAAAACCATATCCGCATCATTGTTTATTTTCTTAAATTGGCTCCAAAAAGATAACCAGTCACGAAAATCTCCGCCAAATTGTTTAAATTCAATTATAGGCAGTTTGTAACGTTTGCTATTAATACTTACACAACTCGAGCTAGAAACATGCATTCTACTTGATTCATTTTTGCCCTGTAACATTTTTTGATACATAATTTTGTACTTGGTAAATTTGGCAGTATACTCATCTGTAGTAGAAATTTCTATATCCAGCTCTTCTTCAGTTGAGTCCTCTTCATCAGAAAATCTAAGATCAGCTTGTCGTTTTCCTGAAGAGTACATGCCCTTTGTTGTAGCATTTCCCATGAAACCTTGATATCTTGAAGATCGGTCTCTTCGCTTGTCAGGAGCGTATCCAATTGATTTGCCGTTCGCGTAAATGCGCTACGTAAAACATAGCGTAACTTTCTTGTACGTTCCATATTGATCAAAACCAAAACAGAAAAAAAGCAAACACAATGTCCTGTCACGGTCGCCACTAAATGTCCTGTCACGGTCGCCACTAAATGTTGTGTCTCAGTCAAAACAACTACCTGTTGTAATACCTAGCACTGCAGATTCAGATAATATGAATATACTTTAATAATACCAAACTCAAAATAAAACTAGGACCATGAATTCAAATAAAATATAGACAATATATTATTTGAATTCATGGTCCTAGTTTTATTTTGAGTTTGGTATTATTAAAGCATATTCATATTATCTGAATCTGCAGTGCTAGGAATTACAACGGGTAGTTGTTTTGACCGAGACACAACAGATGGACTATATATGACGGATGGGTTTTACGGATATACAGATAATAATTGGAGACTTACCTTTTATTGTTAGTCCAATCTTGCTTGTTGTGTTGATCGTTGATGCGTTTGCTGTATAATCCGGCTCGAAGGACCAATGTTGGGGATGTTGTAGATTTTCTCTTTAGGAATTTTAAATAACACACGGCACTTTTTACTATAACATTTATTTACATCAAAGAAAAACCAAATGTGTTACACAACACCAAACTAGAATAACGGTTAAAGTTTCTATATTATGCATGTGACATATTATATTGCTTATGTTAATATTTTTTACTTTGGCTTCAAGAACTGTGCATTTAAGTTGACTTGAGCAATCAGTAATCTATATGAGACTGGTTTTGGTAAGCCGCGAGACGTTCAGCATAGATAAGGCTTTTGGGTTTTTCCAGATAAGAAAATACCAGATGGTCAACAGAATATTAGTAGTAGGGGAATAACATTACATTTCTAGAAAGTGAACTTGATAAATGTCACGTTTTGGTTGTGAACATGATAAATGTCATGTTTTGGTTGTTGAGAGCAATTACTAGGAAAGTTCAAAATAATAAAGTAATAAATAAAAATAACTTCAAAAGACCTAGCACGTCAGACCGTGAAGGTTCGAGGTTCGATATATGTATATATATATATATATATATATATATATATATATATATATATATATATATATATATATATATATATATATATATATATATATATATATATATATATATATATATATATATCCTGCCAAAAATGACAGGAGTAAACCGGCACTTCCGGTATGAATATTTTTTCAAAAATAAGAGGTGCACACCCTAGGCATATGCAAATCTTAAGTTTAAAATTTCATTATTTTAGCTTCAACCGTTTAAGCTGTAGAACAAGTTGATTCACAAAACTTGAATTACTTTATTTAAATTATCTTCTTAATATAACAGATAAAATTTCCACAAAGTTTAAAAAATTAAATACCAACACTATAGCCACGTACAAATTAACTTTGGGTAGCTCATTAGTAAATAATAAGCCCAAAAATGAAAAACATGATCTCACAGGAGTCTATGAAATAAAATGAAACAATTGTTACGATATATATATTGGCCAAAGTGGCAGAAACTTTAAAACAAGAATGAAAGAACATCAGAAATCTATCACCAACCTCATGAATAGCACAGGATTCTCCGGCCATTGCATAGAACATCTCCACGGGTATGACGGCAACTTCAAAATCCTACACACGATGATCAACGGGTACAGATTAAACTTACTTGAACAATTAGAGATTAGATAAGCAGTTCATTCCATGAAAAATATTTTTTATGACCAACTGGTGGTAAATGTGTCGCCCCTCATTAATTTCAATATGGTTTAAATTTAAGTATAAAAGAACATGTAATGTCAAATTTTGTATCAGTTCCTGTTGATGACCGAAAGGTTGAAGCAATTATAGAATGTAAATATATACTATTGTGAAACTTATCATTACTATAAATATTGAAATATATTTGGTTTAGTAAAAGTATTATTTCATTTTTGTATTTCAAATAGGTTTAGTTCACTCGTTAAATTCACGTAATTTTCCTTAATAAACAGATTTTTTAACTCCATCTTTTGATTGATTATTTAAATATATTTTGATTAATTTTACAATTTTCACTTAATTCTACTTTAGAATATTCCAATAAATTTTTCCTGACTGTTTTTATTCTCGCAATTTATTTTTTATTTTGCTTTTTCTGAATTAATAATAATTAAACTATAAGTATTAGAAATTATTCCAAAACTCTTACTATTGGTACACATATTTAATATATGTGAAATTTAAGTACTATGTTATAAAATTTTTAAAAAACATAAAATTGCGCTCGGGACGCCCATTTGATAAAGCGCGCTCGGCACAATATCTTCATCTGCGCGACATAGTGCAGGAATCGCAACTTTGATCTGAAATTTAAAAACAAACATTTTTCTGTTAGTGGGCAATATTTTTGACATTAATATGTTTAGTTTTATAGAAAATAGGTATAACTAGTCTCTTTAAAATATTTAATACGTTGAAAAAACAGAACGAAAGCGTGATCTCTTTTTGAACAATCCATTAAGGTTGATAATGGAGATCCCATTGGTAGTCCACCGGTTTATGACCTAGTGGAGGTAAATGTGTCACCTTTCATTAATTTCAATATGGTTTAAATTTGAGTATAAAAGAACATGTAATGTCAAATTTTGTATCAGTTCCTGATGATGACCGAAAGGTTGAAACAATTATAGAATGTTAATATATACTATTGTGAAACTTATCTAGTGCCTTATCATTTCTATAAATATTGAAATATATTTGGTTTAGTAAAAGTATTATTTCATTTTTGTAATTTAAATAGGTTTAGTTCACTCGTTAAATTTACATAATTTTCTTTATAAACAGATTTCTTAACTCCATTTTCTTGATTGATTATTTAAATATATTTTGATTAATTTTACAATCTTCACTTAATTCTACTTTAGAATATTCCAATACATTTTTCCTGAATGTTTTTATTATCGCAATTTATTTTTAATTTTGGTTTTTCTGATTTAATAATAATTAAACTATTAGTATTAGAAATTATTCCAAAACTATTAAAGGTTTTCAATATATGATATTTACTTTCATCAATCTTTTGGATAGAAATTATTCGACCCAAGCATTTAGTTAAAGTGAAATATTGTGAAGTATCTACATTGATTACTGTTAATACATTTATCGAAAAGAAAATTATTATTATTTTGAATAAAATAAAAACTTTGGATTTTATTGATCATTATTAAATTATTATTAAATTTTGTAGGTTAATGTGTTATTTGGAATATGAAGTTTGTCTCTATACCCAATATTGAGATTGTTATTAGTATGTGTCGTATTTATTTGTTTAACTGACAATGGGTCTCTATCAAGTCGTTATAATCGAAAATAACCTCTTCTATTTGTTATAGACTACCTAGCGATATCACTGTAGTGTCGAGATTATGCAATGAGCAGAAAACTAATGTATTTTTCCAATTGTTACACCAACGCCCATTATCATAGTTTTATCATTGGCTATATTGGGATGCAAGATAAAATTAAACGTGTTAACCTTAAGTTAAACCTACTTAACCTCACGATAATTCATCTCACCGGTATTGCTTGGTTAAAGATAATAACCCAAATTTCTTACGTCAAATCATATGTTGTCGAGTTAATTTTTTAGTCTACTTGTGTTCATCAAAGATTTTTAGTTTATAATACGCAGTATAAGAAGGTATTGTAATCATGAATAATTTTGATCTCGAGATATTAACAGAAATATATCTTTTGACCTTCCCTGAATTGAGTCTGACTATTTTTGAGATGACGTCTTTCTGTGTGTGTGTGTGTGTATTTGTGTATGTGTGTGAGTCTGTCTGTGTGTATGTGTGCGCTCTACAGCCTAAACGGTAAAAGATACAGTTACGAAACTTAAAACTTAAGATTGTTATTTGCCTGACAAGAAAACCTCCTATTTTGAAAAGAATATTCAAACAGGAAGTGCATGTTTACTCTATTCATTTTTTGCATTTTCTGCTATAACTGAAAAACGGTAGTTTTGACAGCAAAATTTTTAGATTAAAAATAAATGATATTGATATTTTCCATAACTTTTATTTGAAAATATTTTTCAAATTAGGTACTGGTTACGACCAACGCCCTCGGTCCCAAGTATGTTTTCTGGAATACGTGTCCTTGACGCCTGCACGTGGTTTCCTTAGACCCGCAACCAGGGCTGCCTTGAGGAAATAAAGGTTGTACCATTCTGTTCTTTCTAATCCTCCGGGGGACATCTCGTCACTTAGTTTTAGTTTCATTATTTTGGGGTTTCATATCGTAAAATCCTCGTATTTATTTATTATGCCGGCGCTATTGATTAGTTATTTCCCATTGTTTATTTATTTATTGTGGGTACTATTCATTACCTATTCCCCATTGTTTATTTATTTATTGTGGGTACTATTTATTATTTATTCCCCATTATTTATTTATTTATTGTTAAGCTCTCGTACGTATTTATTATTGTTAGTACTATTTATTTACTTGCCGTTATTTATTTGTGCCTCGATAGGCCTCCGGGTCCCCGGCTTCTAGGTTTCTCTTCACGCGAGCCGTGATTAATAGTCGTTATTTTAGCCTAAAAGTAGGGTGACCGTAAATTGCTCGACATAAGGCCGAGCTTGCTTGTATTCCTTCAGCCAAATTAATCTGGATACCTACCCTGATGTACCATATATCTATATTATCTCTGCGCTTCGATTTTCCACCCAGATTCACCAACATCTATCGATCGCAAAATCGATACAGCCACGACCATCGCTAGTAACCGTTTGTTTTCTGCGCAGAGCCATCTACACTTCCTTTGTAGGACCGCTGCTGGGGCATGCAGGAGACCGTAAGTCCCTTGCTTGGCGCTCGATTCAATTCGTAAAGCTCCACAGCGACACCACCAGGACCTACGGGAATGCACTGGGACACTTACGTGACTATAACTAAAATTTCTTTTTGCTTTGTTTAAACATATTTGGCTTGTTAAATTCTTTTGATTTTTGTTTTATTTTTGTTATTAGTGGTACAATTCACGGGTTGAGTACTATACTGTATTTGTTATTAAGTTCAATATAACGGTGAGATACACACGCGGAGGTTTATTTGTTTCTACGCGGACTTCCTCACACCTACGCCGATTTCGTCTGCCCATCCTATTCCGACGTCCGTCCTCGGCTTTCGCCTTACCCCGACCACTCCTGAGCTAGTGGGCCAAGCCCCAATTTTGACGGTGACAATATATATATATATATATATATATATATATATATATATATATATATATATATATATATATATATATATATATATATATATATTGGCAATTGAAGCAGTTGAAAAAGGGACGGTTGTGGTCAGTGGATGCGTAGCTGAGTTGGTTAGAGCGATCGGCGCGAAACCGATGGTCGCGGGTTCGATTCCTGCCGTATCCGTTACTTTTTCAACTGCTTAAATTATTCTTATATATATATATATATATATATATATATATATATATATATATATATATATATATATATATATATATATATATATATATATATATATATATATATATATATATATATATATATATATATATATATATATATATATATATATATATATATATATATATATATATATATATATATATATATATATATATATATATATATATATATATATATATATATATATATATATATATATATATATATATATATATATATATATATATATATATATATATATATATATATATATATATATATATATATATATATATATATATATATATATATATATATATATATATATATATATATATATATATATATATATATATATATATATATATATATATATATATATATATATATATATATATATATATATATATATATATATATATATATATATATATATATATATATATATATATATATATATATATATATATATATATATATATATATATATATAATATAATTGATATATATTATATATTATATATATATATTATATATATATATATATATATATCATATATATATATATATAGTATATATATATACTATATATATATTATACTATACTTATATATCATATATATATATATATATATATAGTATATATATATATATATAATATATATATACTATACTATATATAATATTATATATATATACAGTGATATATATATATATATATATATATATATATATATATATATATATATATATATATATATATATATATATACAGTGAGCGCCAAAAGTATTCGTACAGGTCAAGTTTTCATAATAAAACTACATTTAAAGAAAAACTATTGAAGATAGATAAAAAATAAAAATATGTGGAGTTATATGAAGTCATATGTTTAATTAATTTATGAAAACTATTCATCAAAAATAATATAATTGTGGAAATAAAAATTAAAAACCAATATCACTATCCAAATTAACGCGCAAAAAGTATTCGTACATGTAACAAACTGTTATAATATTTTCAATTTTACACAAATAACCTATATTTTTTGGATATCTATTGGCTTTAATAATAGTTAGGAGTCTGTTTGGTATTAAATTTAGTAAATACCTTAAAAAATATTGAAATGCTATACCGTTCTTCGTGGTGCTCTATTTTCAAATAGTTTTTATTAGAAATTAGCCGTTTTCTTATTTCTTTTTCATCTAAAGTCCATAAATGCTCATTTTTATTAAAGTCTGATGATTCGGAAGGCATTTTCGGTAGCTTGCTGTATTAAAAGGCATACACAATCTGGAGTACCAAGCGCTATGGTTTGGCTCTTTGTCTTGCATGAATATGACATTTCTCTTGGCTCCCATTTTCTCCATGCTAAGAAAGAAATTTTCTTTTAAGATGATGATATAGACTATAAAATTTATAATTCTTTCAATTGAGTGTAGTTTTTCAATACCAGCCACACTCATACATCCCCATACAAGTACATGTCCGCCACCGTGTTTTACTAAACGAAGTAGGCTTATTTTGTCAAATTCTGTTTGTGTTTTTCTCCCAAAGTTCCCCTACCATCCGAACCAAAATGATTGTTTTTTGAGTCATCAGGATTTATAACTTTATTCCAAAGCTAAATTATCCATTTATGAAGTCTTTGACACATGTCAATCGCTTCTTCCAATAAACTTCGTAATCTCAATATTTTCTTCGAGCAGATCGACCATGATACCCAGTATATCCTAGTACATTTCGGATAGTACACGGACACAAATATATTTCAGTGGTAATTTACAGTTCTTCAGTAAATTTTGGTGCAATAATTTATGGAATTTCTTTAATTTTCCTTACAGTTTTCCGACGATCAAGGCAACTGACTCTGGTGACCGGGCCACTTCTGTCTTTATTTTTCGATGTTTTAGTTTCACGAAAGTAATTAATTCTATTTTACATTGTGGAATACGGTCTATGGATGATACTCGAAATCTTTTTTTATGAATAGCACTATTTATGCAATGAAATAATACATTTTCTTTTTTTTTCTTTTTTTGCTTTTACTTCTTATATTGTACAGATAATTGGTAAATTACATTCGTTTATGAAAAATTTCATATAATATGTTCAAAGGAGGTCCCATGTTATTTTTATTCATGCCATTCGGCGAAAGTGTGTAAAATAACTGATGCTGAAACAAAAAAACTAATGTGTACGAATACTTTTTGCGCGTTAATTTGACGTGTGTCATCGGTTTTTATTTTTTAAGGGAGCTATAATTTAATTTTTGTTGATTAATATATGTATAATTATTGAATGTGCTTATCCATGAAACTCTACATATTTTTATATTTAAGTTACTTTCAATTGTTTTCCTTTAAAAGTAGTTTCTTTGTAAAAATTTTAACTGTATGAATACTTATTGCGCTCACTGTATATATATATATATATATATATATATATATATATATATATATATATATATATATATATATATATATATATATATATATATATATATATATATATATATATATATATAAATATATATAAATTTAATACTCAATATTTAATTTAAATAAAAAAAATCTTTTTATTTCGTATAATATTAAATACAACATTATTCGTTTTGTAGACTTACAATGAACGAACTGAGAACAATCAACTCATATTTCTAATGTAACGTGCTATTTATGCTGTTTCTAGTTTTATGGAAATATACTAAGATTTAGCTGATGCTGCAGGTTGCAACTTACAATATATGTAAAATAACTTCAAGGCCTTATATAATTCTTCCCTTCTAAAATTTTACAATAATTCTAAGATGTTATTCTATTGTTTCTAATATAATTTCGTTTGATTTGTTTTTTAATGTGTTCTCTTTTCGTTTCCATAAGTTTTCACATTTATTCTTATATTTAGAACATAACATGAACATTATGATAATTACAATGATGCAATATAATATGTAAGAATGATGGTTATTATTTATTTGTGATTCTTCTATTCGTGGAACATTTTTGATTTTTATATCAACTGGTTTTATTTCTTTTAGTTTAATCTGACTTAGCGTTTTCAAATTATTGGAGGGGTTGAAATTTTCAAATTGTATTTCTTTATATGTTTCTTGAATAACATTGAATTTAAAATTATTTATCTTACATCCTTCTGTTAATTTATATTTGTATATTCCTTGTATATTTTTATTCAAAATATTTGTTTGACAATTAATCTGAATTTGTTGTTCGTTGGGACTTATAATTATTAAGTCGTTCGTATTTTCTATTTGTTCCCAAGTGTTTTCTAATTTTATGTCATGATATAAACAACCATCGTTCTTTTGGTTACTTACAATATTCCTAATACATTTATTAATTTTAATATATCGACTATTACAATAGTGTAAATTACTTATTTGAATACAGTTATCAGTATTATATTTATTTCCATTATCTAGGTAGTATAAACTTTGTTTTTCATTAAGCATAATAAGAGAATTATTTTTGTAGACGGGAATAGGGGTAAATTGGTGTAAATGATAAGTATTTAAAGTGTAAATAGGAATATTTATTATGTAGTGTATTTGATCTCTATCATTTCTACAATATGTTTCAATAATTTCATTGAAAAGCCAAATATCTTTATTTTGTGTTATTTGTTGTAGGGTATTAGGACTTATGATGCTGGTGTGTAATTTTCTTAGGCTACAGAATGTTAGGCTAACTTCGATTTGTTTGCATAAGTCGTTCATGTTTTGTAAAAAGAATATTAATTTTAGAAATTTATTTTCAGTGTCAATTCTGCCTTGCCAGTCAAAGTATAAAATGTCTCCTATTTGCGTTTGTAATTTATTTTCATTACTTTCAATGTTCTTTATTAGTTCATTAAATTTGTCAATCATTTCTCTGCTTAATTTTAGGTTTTGGTCATTTTGTGTTTGTAGTGTCTGTTCGTTTTTATTTATTTGTTTGAGAAGTCTGTCATATCGTTCTCCGTCCGAAGCGTCTAGGTTACCGGAAATAGATTTTATGATACTACCTAATCCGTTAATTAGACCGCGTTTTGTTTTTTGTTAAAAAGTTTTTGAATTTGATTTTCCAAATCGTTATGAATATAGGTTATTATGTTTATGTATTCTTGAAATATTGTCTTTTCGTTGGATATTTGTTCCAACAGACTAGTTTTTAATTTGGTTACTTTTATGAATTCTTGATAAATGGGGGTAATGTTATAATTAAAGTAAATAATTTGTTCCGAAGATCTTATTTTACATTGTCCTAAATCGGCCAGGTGAAATCCGTTTTCTTGTGAGATATCTATCAATTGGGCTACGCATCTGAAACATTTTATTGTTTTAATCTATTTATCCGAATGTTTTTCGGGCCTAGTAGGTCTCTGGTTTTTACTTTTCCTAATATTGGGTCATAATCTTCTATTTTTATTTTTTTAAACAATGGTTTTTTAAATTTCTTTAATAATCTAGGATTTTGTTTAGCAAACATTTCTTTTGGTATCTGTAAGGGATTATCATTTTCTTTGAAACGTTGTTGTTTCTCTGTTTCAATTTTTCTTTTAATGATTTCAAACAGTTGGGTTTGTTCATCTTTATATTGTTGGATTAGTTCTTCATTTATAAGTGGAATTGTTCTGAAAGGTATTTCGTTGTTTTTTCCAAATAGTATTTCGTTGGGGGTTAATTTTGTAATAGAGTGTTTTGTATTATTGTAGGCTAATATAACTAGTTCTAATTTTTCTAGCAATGTTTTATTACTGAACTTTTTATTGTTTTCAATTAAGCGCAAGTGCTCTAGGAGTGTGGAATGTAATCTTTCAATTGCATTGCTTTTGGGGTTGTTTACACAAGTAATGTGGCTTTCGATGTTGTGTGATCTGAGTAAGTTTTGTACGAGACTTCCTTTAAATTCTGGGCCGGAGTCCAAAAAGATTTTTTTTATTTAAATTAAATATTGAGTATTTAATTAGCGCAGTCGGTAGGATAAATTCTTTATTAAAATTGGGGAATTGTAATATTGGTGACGTAATTAAAATTTCTTTAAATTTATTAAAACAGTTTCTGTATTGCTCATTATAAATATCAATGATTTGACCATTTCGTAAACAACGAGTGAAAGGTTTTGTTAATTTTGCAAAGTCGGGAATAAATTTTCGATACCAGCCGATAGTACCAAGGAATTGTTTTATTTCCTTTTTCGTTTTAGGGATATTTAATTTCTTAATTTTTTCAACTTTTGATGGGTCGGTTTTAATGCCGTCTTGCGTAATGATATAACCGAGGTATTTGGTTTGAATTTGTAAAAATTCGGATTTATCGATTTGTATTTTAAGGTTTGCCGTTCTGAATTTTTCGAATACTAATTTTATGTTTTGTAAATGTTCATCTAATGTTTTTCCGAAAATGATTATGTCGTCGAGGTAGACACTATTTACTATTTACACTATTGTAATAGTCGATATATTAAAATTAATAAATGTATTAGGAATATTGTAAGTAACCAAAAGAACGATGGTTGTTTATATCATGACATAAAATTAGAAAACACTTGGGAACAAATAGAAAATACGAACGACTTAATAATTATAAGTCCCAACGAACAACAAATTCAGATTAATTGTCAAACAAATATTTTGAATAAAAATATACAAGGAATATACAAATATAAATTAACAGAAGGATGTAAGATAAATAATTTTAAATTCAATGTTATTCAAGAAACATATAAAGAAATACAATTTGAAAATTTCAACCCCTCCAATAATTTGAAAACGCTAAGTCAGATTAAACTAAAAGAAATAAAACCAGTTGATATAAAAATCAAAAATGTTCCACGAATAGAAGAATCACAAATAAATAATAACCATCATTCTTACATATTATATTGCATCATTGTAATTATCATAATGTTCATGTTATGTTCTAAATATAAGAATAAATAAGAATAATTTAAGCAGTTGAAAAAGTAACGGATACGGCAGGAATCGAACCCGCGACCATCGGTTTCGCGCCGATCGCTCTAACCAACTCAGCTACGCATCCACTGACCACAACCGTCCCTTTTTCAACTGCTTCAATTGCCAAGTGTTAACAAATACGTTCGAAGACTTCACACTGTGATATTGACAACGAATAATTGTAACGTAGGCTACTAGGTACGGAAACCCGCACAGTACATGAAATAGAAATATTTTTTAATTATTACTATTAACGAAATTCACGTTAAGGTACATCTAAGAATAATTTAAGCAGTTGAAAAAGTAACGGATACGGCAGGAATCGAACCCGCGACCATCGGTTTCGCGCCGATCATTCATTTTCAAAAGACTTTATTTATATTTTTAACAAATACATTTCATATACATTTATTAACAATAACATATATTTGGAACATATGCGGGTATTTATAAGAGTTCCTACTCACAAGGGTGTAAATCTTGGTGTGATTGTGTTGTGTGTAATTACAGATAATTGTGTAGATGTCTAAATGTTATGATTTTATATACAATTTTGATGTGTTAGGATTGCTTCTATGGGAAAGGAGGTGCCAGAAAACCCATTTAACATTTTACATGCTTATAAACTACCTTAATTAATATTTACAATATTTACAAAATTTTATATTTTTATTTTTTTGACATAGGTTGGCAACACTGCTGAAGGTGACCCCAGCCCATGTGTCACGTTTGTTTGTGGTTATGTTCACTTTTTTGTTGTTTTAAATGGAATTATGTTTCAGATTCTTCAAGACGACTAAGTTTCCGCAATTCGGATTAGTTAATTAATGCTACGTGTTCTCAAGGACGCGCTTGCTAAAGACTTGAAGGGTCTGATAAGGGAGCTTATGTTTTAATCGAAATGGGGTGTTGTGTTTACGTATTGCCGTCATGTTACGGGTGAGAGTGTTGTGTTGTATTTGTGTGGTGTAGAATTTTTCTGATATTTGTTTTATGTGTTGAGTTAAGAATGTAAAATTTGTTTGTGTGTGAAGGTCAATCAATGTTGTGTATCTATCTAACCGAGCTGACAAACGGAGAGATTGGTTCTGGACTCGTTGGAGCGCAGTGAGGCTTGACTTGGACGCACCACACCATACCGGAGCTGCGTATGTGAGTATGGGACGTATTATTGATTTGTATATTAGGATTTTATTTTTTATGGTTAATGGACTGTTTTTTGACAGGAGCGGATAGAGGAGGCGTATCGTGGCGTGTGCTCTAGTAATGGATTTGCGAATATGAGGCCAATGATTGAGGCGCTCGTGAAGGTGAACCCCCAGGTACTTGACCTGGGTTTGTGGGATGCACTTGTGATTATGAATAGTTAGATGAGTGAACACCTTGATGTTGGAATATTTGCGACGAAAGACGATGGTTTCGGTTTTGTCTGCGTTGATTGAGATTTTCCAGAGAGCCCAATATGGAATGAGTTTGTTGATGTGAATTTGTAGCTGTGACACCGCTACCTGCGCACTGAACGAGTGCGCATAAATAGCGGTGTCGTCTGCGTACATTGCAATTTTTGTTTTTGGAAATGTAAGGATATCGCTTAAGTAAAGATTGAAGAGGACGGGACCAAGGACACTGCCTTGCGGGATTCCTGCCACAATGGGTTTGACGGACGACATTGTGTTATTAATTATGACTCTGAAGGATCGGTTTAGTAAGTATGAATTTATCAGTTTAATTATTATAGGTGGGAATTTGAGAGTAATCAGCTTGTGTATGAGTCCTGCTATCCAGACTCTATCGAAAGCTTTTTCGATGTCCAGCAGGACCATGGCTGTAACGTTATTTTTGTTAAAGTTTATACTGACGTCTGTTGCAATTCTGCATACCTGCTGAACAGTATTGTGTTTCGGTCTGAAGCCGAACTGAAAATCAGGTATGAGTTTTTGCTTTTTGATTATTGCGTTTACTCTAGATAGGATTATTTTTTCAGCTATCTTGGACATGGAATTTAACAAAGAAATTGGGCGATAGCTGAGCGGGAGGGTTTTGTCCTTATTTGGTTTGTGGATTGGGAACACTGTGGCAGTTTTCCAGGCAGCTGGGAAGTGTTGAAGTTTTATTATGGAATTAATTAGGTAATGTAGATGGACTATTGATTTTTTGGAGAGGTTTTTGAGGATAACATTTTCTATTTTATCAGGACCAGGAGCTTTGCGATTGGCTAGGGTACGGATAATTTGGAAAATTTCTCTGGGAGAGGTAAGGAATTTATGTGTCTTGTGTTCTGTATGATTATTACGAAGAAACTACGCATCCACTGACCACAACCGTCCCTATTATTTAATTATTCGTTGTCAATATCACAGTGTGAAGTCTTCGAACGTATTTGTTAACACTTGGCAATTGAAGCAGTTGAAAAAGGGACGGTTGTGGTCAGTGGATGCGTAGCTGAGTTGGTTAGAGCGATCGGCGCGAAACCGATGGTCGCGGGTTCGATTCCTGCCGTATCCGTTACTTTTTCAACTGCTTAAATTATTCTTAGATGTACCTTAACGTGAATTTCGTTAATAGTAATAATTAAAAAATATTTCTATTTCATGTACTGTGCGGGTTTCCGTACCTAGTAGCCTACGTTACAATTATTCGTTGTCAATATCACAGTGTGAAGTCTTCGAACGTATTTGTTAACACTTGGCAATTGAAGCAGTTGAAAAAGGGACGGTTGTGGTCAGTGGATGCGTAGCTGAGTTGGTTAGAGCGATCGGCGCGAAACCGATGGTCGCGGGTTCGATTCCTGCCGTATCCGTTACTTTTTCAACTGCTTAAATTATTCTTAGATGTACCTTAACGTGAATTTCGTTAATAGTAATAATTAAAAAATATTTCTATAAGAATAAATGTAAAAACTTATGGAAACGAAAAGAGAACACATTAAAAAACAAATCAAACGAAATTATATTAGAAACAATAGAATAACATCTTACAATTATTGTAAAATTTTAGAAGGGAGGAATTATATAAGGCCTTGAAGTTATTTTACATATATTGTAAGTTGCAACCTGCAGCATCAGCTAAATCTTAATATATTTCCATAAAACTAGAAACAGCATAAATAGCACGTAACATTAGAAATATGAGTTGATTGTTCTCAGTTCGTTCATTGTAAGTCTACAAAACGAATACTGTTGTATTTAATATTATACGAAATAAAAAGATTTTTTTTATTTAAATTAAATATTGAGTATTTAATTGGCGCAGTCGGTAGGATAGCATCGAAACACAAGTTATTGTGTGGTGAATATAATTCTTCGCTTTGCTATTCTGTAAACCTACGTAAAAGGCTAAACAGTGCCCATCAGGGTCTACCCACGACCCATCTTTAAAAGAAGACAACATCAGATTGGCAACTTGCTGTTCCACAACCGGTCCACGTCGCCTGAAAGATATCTGCTGTCCTCTTGAAGAATCAGAAGACTAGAAGAACAGAAGAACCCGGTGATGCCCGTAAAACATCCCTCCACAATTATATTATTACTACCATTGTAAGTTAATCATAATTTACTTATAATATTATTACACAAAGAGATACTTCTAGCAAAGACTAGTAATAAAAGTATCAAGAGACCGACATAGTCTCAACACACACATATGTATGAACAATAGTAGTTCATCGGAATCGGAACACGTAATTTCAGATTCCGAAGTCGAAAATAGTCAAACTACCAAAATCTCGGTACAGAGAATTTTTTTTGAGACCAAGTCGACTAAATAATTTATATTTAACAATGTCTACTACGACATTAGCAGAACTCAAAAATCTGTCAGAATTTATTCCTTCATATGACGGAAATATTAAAATTCTTAACAACTTCATATCCGCTGTAGATGAAGTACATTCCGCATTAACTAACATACAAATTAATGATATCCAACGAACATACTTGTTTGGATTAATAAAAAATAAACTTACTCACAAAGCCGCTGAATTATTATCAGAAAATAAATTCTCAACTTGGGACGAATTGAAAACGTATTTAACTACTAATTTTTGCGACAAAAGCACGGCAGAGACTATATTACTAGAAATATTACAAATTAGAAATAAAATCAATTCCGATAAAACTTTAGAGTCCATTTCACAAAGATTTTCGCAATATAAATCAAAAATCCTCCTAACGGAATATAATCAACTTCAAAAAAATGCAATAATTAGAGAAAATCAAAAATTAGTTGTTTCACACTTTATTTCACTACTACCAATTTCTATACGGGGTTCATTTATTGTAAAAGAACCACAATCCCTAGAACAATGCGAAGTTCTCTTGCGAAATGAATTCAACTATTCGCATCAATCCCCTATATTAAAAGAAAAACCAAATTTCTCATTCAGCCTACCTTCTAAGAAATTCCCTGCTCAACAATTTCCTTCTAAACCTATACCATTTAACACAGTTAAGAAGAATTTCTATGAAACAAAACGTAATTTTCAACCAAGACCCATAACACAACAGACTCGCTTGACACAACCCATATCAACACAAACAATTAGACAGAATTATAACCTTGACGTAACTAACGATACAGAAATCATAGAACAACTTGACCACGAATCTGAAAACGAAATAGACGAAGATTCTTTTTTAGAGTTAGAAAACGGCGAGGACAAATTGAACAAGTAATGTCAAGTATTACTTATCACCTACTGTCGTTAAAAATTAAAAATTATATTATTCTTTTTGATACAGGCTCTAGTATAAATTTAATAACTCCGGAAATAGTAAGAACAAAAAACATGAAAACTTATAATGAAAAATGCACTTTTAAAACTGTAAACGGGAAAACCACAACAAACGAATATGTTATATTAAATCTAAACAAAATTCCAATAAAATGTTACATCCATAATTTTCATAAGGAATACAACCTACTTCTAGGTATAGAAGCATTTAAAGATTTAAACATACAAATTGACTTCTTAAAAAACATTATTAAAATACAAGGAAAAGAAAGAAAATTACAAAGTTATTCAGAAACATCAAAACAAAACAATAATATCCAAATTCGAAACAAACATTTAAGCAATTTAGAAAAACAAAAATTAGACTTAGTCATTAGAGAATATAAAAACTTATTCCCAAAAAAAGACGAAAAATTATCCAACACTAACATTTGTACACATAAAATTATAGTTAATGAAGAAACTCCCATACACACAAAAAATTATAGACTTCCACAAATTTATGAAAAAGACATTGAGGAACACATTCAAAATTTACTAAAAGAAAACGTAATACAACCTTCACATTCTCCTTGGAATTCACCTATTTGTATTGTACAGAAAAAATTAGACGCATCTGGTAAACGTAAGACAAGATTAGTTATTGATTACCGTAAATTAAATACAAAAACAAAAGACGATCGCTTCTCAATTCCGAACATAGACACCCTATTAGACCATATAGGATGTTCAAAATATTTCACTACCCTCGATTTGCATTCTGGCTTCCATCAAATCCTAATGAATAAAGATGATATCGAAAAAACTGCATTTTCCACAACGTCCGGACATTACGAATTCGTTCGCATGCCATTCGGCTTAAAAAATGCCCCGGCAACATTTCAGAGAATGATGAATATCGCATTAGGAGACTTACTTAACAAAATATGCCTAGTCTACCTCGACGACATAATCATTTTCGGAAAAACATTAGACGAACATTTACAAAACATAAAATTAGTATTCGAAAAATTCAGAACGGCAAACCTTAAAATACAAATCGATAAATCCGAATTTTTACAAAATCAAACCAAATACCTCGGTTATATCATTACGCAAGACGGCATTAAAACCGACCCATCAAAAGTTGAAAAAATTAAGAAATTAAATATCCCTAAAACGAAAAAGGAAATAAAACAATTCCTTGGTACTATCGGCTGGTATCGAAAATTTATTCCCGACTTTGCAAAATTAACAAAACCTTTCACTCGTTGTTTACGAAATGGTCAAATCATTGATATTTATAATGAGCAATACAGAAACTGTTTTAATAAATGTAAAGAAATTTTAATTACGTCACCAATATTACAATTCCCCAATTTTAATAAAGAATTTATCCTACCGACTGCGCCAATTAAATACTCAATATTTAATTTAAATAAAAAAAATCTTTTTATTTCGTATAATATTAAATACAACAGTATTCGTTTTGTAGACTTACAATGAACGAACTGAGAACAATCAACTCATATTTCTAATGTAACGTGCTATTTATGCTGTTTCTAGTTTTATGGAAATATACTAAGATTTAGCTGATGCTGCAGGTTGCAACTTACAATATATGTAAAATAACTTCAAGGCCTTATATAATTCCTCCCTTCTAAAATTTTACAATAATTGTAAGATGTTATTCTATTGTTTCTAATATAATTTCGTTTGATTTGTTTTTTAATGTGTTCTCTTTTCGTTTCCATAAGTTTTTACATTTATTCTTATATTTAGAACATAACATGAACATTATGATAATTACAATGATGCAATATAATATGTAAGAATGATGGTTATTATTTATTTGTGATTCTTCTATTCGTGGAACATTTTTGATTTTTATATCAACTGGTTTTATTTCTTTTAGTTTAATCTGACTTAGCGTTTTCAAATTATTGGAGGGGTTGAAATTTTCAAATTGTATTTCTTTATATGTTTCTTGAATAACATTGAATTTAAAATTATTTATCTTACATCCTTCTGTTAATTTATATTTGTATATTCCTTGTATATTTTTATTCAAAATATTTGTTTGACAATTAATCTGAATTTGTTGTTCGTTGGGACTTATAATTATTAAGTCGTTCGTATTTTCTATTTGTTCCCAAGTGTTTTCTAATTTTATGTCATGATATAAACAACCATCGTTCTTTTGGTTACTTACAATATTCCTAATACATTTATTAATTTTAATATATCGACTATTACAATAGTGTAAATTACTTATTTGAATACAGTTATCAGTATTATATTTATTTCCATTATCTAGGTAGTATAAACTTTGTTTTTCATTAAGCATAATAAGAGAATTATTTTTGTAGACGGGAATGTTATTATATAATTTATATATACATATATATATATATATATATATATATATATATATATATATATATATATATATATATATATATATATATATATATATATACATGTGTGTGTGTTGGAGATTAATTCCATTCTCTTCACCTCATCACAACGAGACGTAACCATAGCAACAAAACAACTGAATATACAATAATAACTATTTTTCTCAACACAATAAAAGATATTGTTAAACGTGTCATTCTTTTTCCTTTTATTTGTACCACGCTATCATAATAACAGGTTATGGGCCCAGATTGGAAAATCTAAGGAAAATTCGACGTTCTGTGAATCAAACCATAAAAGTGAAATCAATCAAAAATCATCATGACTCACAACATGGTTAACACACGTCTTGAGAATCTGACCAAGGAGAATTACGACACTTGGAAAATTCAAGCAGAGGCTCTCTTAATCAAAAATGACATGTGGGGGTACATTTGCGGCGAAAAGCCAAAACCCGAAGTTATTGGCGAAAACGCTACAAAGCAACATGCAGCACAAGCCGCTCTCGACGATTGGACGCGACAAGATCGTAAGGCAAAATCAGATTTAATATTATGTATTAGTCCGTGTGAATTGAAACAGATCCGAGACTGCCAAACCTCAAAAGCCGTTTGGGACAAACTTGATTCGATTTATGCTTCGAAGGGTCCTGCTCGCAAAGCATCGTTGTTGAAACAACTTTCACAACAAAAGATGAACGACGGAGACGACGTACGGGAACATCTCGCTACATTCTTCGACGCCGTCGACAAATTGCAGTCAATGGGCATAGAAATAAACGGCGATCTATTGACAATAATGCTTCTTTATAGTTTACCTGACTCATTTGAGAATTTCAGATGTGCAATAGAAGCACGCGACAACCTGCCTACCGCTGATACATTGAAAATAAAAATTATAGAGGAGAATGAGGCCAGACAGCAAAAGATCAAAAATAGGAGCACAGGGGCATTCTATTCCAAACATCCACATTCTCAACCACGTTTTTCAAAACCACAGAGACCAAACGACAACAAATTGACGCAACCAGAAAAACATTCGAATTTCAAGTGTCACTATTGCAAAATCAAGGGCCATGTGATATCGGAATGTCGTAAGAAGAAACGAGCCGACAGTCAAAGAAGTAATCTGACAGAAGAGGACTACTTCGCCGACGCACGCAACGTTGACTCGACTCCAACTCATCACCATGGATACGTACCCGCTCAATGGTGTATCGACAGTGGCGCGACTTCACATCTGTGTAACGATAAGTCACTTTTCACTAGCACTGAAAGAGTTCACACTGGACTGCGCTTAGCCAGCAGTGCGACGACACCCATTCAAGCTATAGGCAACGTGAAAATATCGACGAAAGTAGGGAATTATTCCAAATCGATCACATTACAGAACACTTTTCATGTTCCTGACTTACGCACGAACTTGTTATCCGTATCAAAACTAGTTGATAAAGGTAATACTGTAATCTTCCGACGAGAAGGCGCAATTATCAAGGATAAGCAAAATAACATTCGACTACAAGCCAAACGCGTTGGCGATCTATTCTACTTGGACCAAGACAACCAGCACGCCTGTTCAGCGGCATGCGATTCGTCCCAAGTTGAAAAATGGCACCGGCGCCTCGGTCACGTGAATTTCCACGATGTCCAGAGACTCATCAACGAGAGATACATCAAAGGACCGAGTAACAAGATCAACGATCCATCACCTTGTAAGATCTGCATCATGGGCAAGTTGACACGCTTACCATTTCCGAAACGTTCGGAAACGTCAACTACACCCCTCGGCATAGTCCACACGGACTTATGTGGACCGATGCGTACTTTTTCACACGGAGGTGCTCGTTATTTGCTTACTTTTACAGATGAATACAGTCGCTGGACGAATGTTTACTTCCTGCGAAACAAAGATGCAGTTTGCGAAAAATTCATCGAATACAAGAATGAGGTAGAAAATCAAACAGGATATTCAATCAAAGCTTTACAATCAGACAATGGCAAAGAGTTTTGTAACTCTCAATTTGACGCTATCTTGAAACATAGCGGCATCAAAAGAAGACTCACAACTCCGCACACTCCACAGCAAAATGGTATAGCCGAAAGAAAGAACCGAACCTTAATAGAAATGGCTCGCTGTATGCTATCGAATCGGGGATGCCACCTTCTTTTTGGGCAGAGGCCGTTGCTACTGCTAACTACATCAGAAATAGATGTCCAAGTAAGAGTTTGATTACAGGAACTCCATACGAGAAGCGAATCGGTCGTCGACCGAAACTAGGATTCCTACAGATATTTGGATGTAAAGCTTTTGTGCTTGACAAACGACCTGGTAAAGGAAAATTTGAAGTCAGAGCCATTCAAGGAAGATTCGTCGGGTATTCGGAGACATCAAAGGCTTTCCGTATATGGATCCCGAGTGAAAATAAGATCCGTGTATCCCGAGATGTAAAATTTCTTGAGGAATTTGATTCAAAACACGAATTCTCTGATTTTATCACCGAGGATACGATCAACGGAAACAAGAAACTACTTGATGTTAACGTTCAATTCAACCTGTCGAATCCAATCGAACAAGAAATGAGCGATGACCTTCCAATCAAGATTGCGAAAAATTCATCCACAGTATCCAGAGCATCTGAAAACTGTTTGTTGGATAAAAATCAAAATCCATCACAATCAAATTCGATCCGAAACTCCAGCACCAATACCGATGTTCACAACGAAAAAGGTAGCCAGAAACATACCCCTGGACGTCCTTTCAAGATCAAGACTGGAAGACCCGGAAGACCAAGAAAAGGATATCATATCGACAATACTAATCAAGTACGAACTATCAATACTACGACTCATGAATCTAACACTGATTCAGAAGATGAACCTGCGTTTAGAGGATTCGAACGAGTTCCCAATATCGATAGTAACCGAGAAGAAACAAGCAGGCATGATGCAGAAATGGCGATGTTCTGTTCCGAAATACCACTTTCTGTCGCCTTGTCCGGCCTTGACAGCGACGAGTGGCGACGAGCGATTTACAACGAAACTGTAAGTCTTCTCGAAAATAATGCTTGGAAGATTGTCGATCGACCACAAAATCGAAAAGTCATAGGATCGCGAACAATTCTTCGAAACAAAATCAAGAGCGATGGAACTATTGATAGACGGAAGGCTAGAATCGTGGCAAAAGGATTTACGCAATTACCTGGCATCGATTACTACGACTCCTTTTCTCCAGTAGCAAGACTGAGTTCTTTTCGAATCCTAATGGCTTTGTCAGCAAAATATAACCTTGAGGTAGCTCAACTTGACGTTACGACTGCATATTTATACGGAGATATAGATGTCGAACTATACATGGAACTACCCGAATTATTCGAAGAAACCATCAAAGCAATTCTGAGGGAAGAAAAAGATCCACTTATTCTGAAGAAAGCCCGTGAAATGTCACGAAACCTCAAGAAAGGCAAGCAGGTTTGCTTATTACAACGAGCTATCTATGGATTAAAACAAGCTGGACGTCAGTGGAATCAAAAGTTAACCAACTTACTGCAAGAAGCTGGATTCTCGCCCACAAATTCCGATCCTTGCATGTATACAGATGAAATCAAGCAAACTTTCATCCTTGTTTACGTTGATGATATTCTGATTGTTACAAAAGACAAAATTAAGGAGAAACACATCATCGATACCCTATCCAGACACTTCAAGATCAAAAATCTGGGTCAAGCTAACTTTTGTCTGGGTATAGAGATCAAAAAGACGAGGGAGAGCACACATATTTCTCAACCAGGTTTCATTCGAGAAATATTGGATAGATTCCATATGACCGACTGCAAGCCCATGTCAACACCTCTCGCCGTGGGTACAAAACTTCACAATTTCTCTGCAGATGAGGACAACACAAATTTGAAACCCTATCGAGCCCTGGTGGGAGCACTCATGTACCTTGCTGTAGCTACGCGCCCAGACATCGCGCATGCGGTAAGTGTTCTATCTCAATTCAATGAGAACCATGCCAACATCCATTGGATTGCCGCAAAACGGGTTGTGCGATACCTCAAAGGAACAATCGACCAGGGACTTTCATATGCAGCAGACGATTTCGCACTACGAGGCTACGTGGATGCAGATTGGGCCAACTGTCCCAGTGATCGCAGATCCTATACGGGGTATGCATTCCTATTGGCTGGAGCTTCCATCACATGGGAATCCCGCAAACAGCGCACCGTAGCTTTATCCAGTACCGAGGCCGAGTATTTGGGGCTATCTACTGTGGCAAAAGAATCAGTCTACTTGATCCGATTTCTGAAGGAATTAGGATTTGACTCGATCGCAAACGTCGAATTATTCAACGATAATAATGGCGCCATCAAGTTAACCGAGAACCCAAGTTTCCACTCGAGAACAAAACATATAGATATGAGACATCATTACATTCGTCAAGTTCTTTACGAAGAGCCTATCAGGTTATCACACATTTCTACTGATTTTATGATTGCAGACGTGTTAACCAAAGGACTACCACGAGCTAAACACGAATATTGTTCGCGGGGACTAGGCGTCACTTCCATGAGAGGTAAAGACTGCTCGAATTAAGGGAGAGTGTTGGAGATTAATTCCATTCTCTTCACCTCATCACAACGAGACGTAACCATAGCAACAAAACAACTGAATATACAATAATAACTATTTTTCTCAACACAATAAAAGATATTGTTAAACGTGTCATTCTTTTTCCTTTTATTTGTACCACGCTATCATAATAACAGTATTCATTTACTGAGGTAAATAAAAAATCTTTGATGAACACAAGTAGACTAAAAAAATTAACTCGACAGCATATGATTTGACGTAAGAAATTTTGGTTATGATCTTTAACCAAGCAATACCGGTGAGATAAATTATCGTGAGGTTAACTAGGTTTAACTTAAGGTTTAATTTTATATTGCATCCCAATATAGCCAATGATAAAACTATGATAATGGGCGTTGGTGTAACAATTGGAAAAATACATTAGCTTTCTGCTCATTGCATAATCTCGACACTACAGTGATATCGCTAGGTAGTCTATAACAAATAGATGAGGTTATTTTCGATTATAACGACTTGATAGAGACCCATTGTCAGTTAAACAAATAAATACGACACATACTAATAACAATCTCAATATTGGGTATAGAGACAAAATTCATATTCCAAATAACACATTAACCTACAAAATTTAATAATAATTTAATAATGATCAATAAAATCCAATGTTTTTATTTTATTCAAAATAATAATAATTTTCTTTTCGATAAATGTATTAACAGTAATCAATGTAGATACTTCACAATATTTCACTTTAACTAAATGCTTGGGTCGAATAATTTCTATCCAAAAGATTGATGAAAGTAAATATCATATATTGAAAACCTTTAATAGTTTTGGAATAATTTCTAATACTAATAGTTTAATTATTATTAAATCAGAAAAACCAAAATTAAAAATAAATTGCGATAGTAAAAACATTCAGGAAAAATGTATTGGAATATTCTAAAGTAGAATTAAGTGAAGATTGTAAAATTAATCAAAATATATTTAAATAATCAATCAAGAAAATGGAGTTAAGAAATCTGTTTATAAAGAAAATTATGTAAATTTAACGAGTGAACTAAACCTATTTAAATTACAAAAATGAAATAATACGTTTACTAAACCAAATATATTTCAATATTTATAGAAATGATAAGGCACTAGATAAGTTTCACAATAGTATATATTAACATTCTATAATTGTTTCAACCTTTCGGTCATCATCAGGAACTGATACAAAATTTGACATTACATGTTCTTTTATACTCAAATTTAAACCATATTGAAATTAATGAAAGGTGACACATTTACCTCCACTAGGTCATAAACCGGTGGACTACCAATGGGATCTCCATTATCAACCTTAATGGATTGTTCAAAAAGAGATCACACTTTCGTTCTATTTTTTCAACGTATTAATTATTTTAAAGAGACTAGTTATACCTATTTTCTATAAAACTAAACATATTAATGTCAAAAATATTTCCCACTAACAGAAAAATGTTTGTTTTTAAATTTCAGATCAAAGTTGCGATTCTTGCACTATGTCGCGCAGATGAAGATATTGTGCCGAGCGCGCTTTATCAAATGGGCGTCCCGAGCGCAATTTTATGTTTTTTAAAAATTTTATAACATAGTACTTAAATTTCACATATATTAAATATGTGTACCAATAGTAAGAGTTTTGGAATAATTTCTAATACTTATAGTTTAATTATTATTAATTCAGAAAAAGCAAAATAAAAAATAAATTGCGAGAATAAAAACATTCAGGAAAAATTTATTGGAATATTCTAAAGTAGAATTAAGTGAAAATTGTAAAATTAATCAAAATATATTTAAATAATCAATCAAAAGATGGAGATAAAAAATCTGTTTATTAAGGAAAATTACGTGAATTTAACGAGTGAACTAAACCTATTTGAAATACAAAAATGAAATAATACTTTTACTAAACCAAATATATTTCAATATTTATAGTAATGATAAGTTTCACAATAGTATATATTTACATTCTATAATTGCTTCAACCTTTCGGTCATCAACAGGAACTGATACAAAATTTGACATTACATGTTCTTTTATACTTAAATTTAATCCATATTGAAATTAATGAGGGGCGACACATTTACCACCAGTTGGTCATAAAAAATATTTTTCATGGAATGAACTGCTTATCTAATCTCTAATTGTTCAAGTAAGTTTAATCTGTACCCGTTGATCATCGTGTGTAGGATTTTGAAGTTGCCGTCATACCCGTGGAGATGTTCTATGCAATGGCCGGAGAATCCTGTGCTATTCATGAGGTTGGTGATAGATTTCTGATGTTCTTTCATTCTTGTTTTAAAGTTTCTGCCACTATGGCCAATATATATATATCGTAACAATCGTTACATTTTATTTCATAGACTCCTGTGAGATCATGTTTTTCATTTTTGGGCTTATTATTTACTAATGAGCTACACACACACACACAGACGGACGTCATTCCAAAAATAGTCGGAATCGATTCAGGGAAGGTCAAAACGTATATTTCCGTTAAAATCTCGAGTTCGAAATTTTTCATGATTACAATACTTACTTATACTGCGTATAAGAAAGTAAAAATAATGAAACTACGAAGTGGTTTAACCCATATGCGTATAAGAAAGTTCGTTGCATGACACTGCAGATGTTTTAAAAGTTTATCAATGATATTAGTATTGTATTCGTTATTCGTTGCAATTGTTTTTATTGTATTGAGTTCTATTTAAAATTATATTTTTTCATTGGTATACTGGTTAATCTATGTATTAAACTATGAATGGCTGACATTTATATTATTCTTGATTGATTGGAAGAGTATGGATTTATGGCGTCTGTGAATGTTTGCGAAATATTTTAAATTCGAGGGTTTTATTGTTTTAAGTAATTGTTAGATCAAAGAAATTAATGTTATTATTAATTTCCTTTTCAAACGTGAATTTTATATTATTGTTTATGTCATTTAATAATTGAAGAATTTATCTTATTGTCTCTCGGTGCCGGTCCATATGCATAGAATATCATCCACATACCGTTTCCAAAATTTAATTTTATTAAAAAATGGCTTATTTGGTTGGAAGATTTTTTGTTCGATATTGTTCATGTTTCTTTCGGCAAATAACGGTGATAATGGAGATCCCATTGCTGGTTCACTTGTTTGATTATAAAATTTATTGTTACATTTGAAGTAATTTTGTTTTAGAAATACGTTAATAAGGTGGTTCAATTCTTCTACTGAATGATTATTTAGCTCGTTATTATTAATAAGTTCTGCAATAATAGATTTAAGTTCATCTTTAGGTATGGAGGTAAATAAACATTTTACATCAAAGGATATGAATTTCCAATTTTTTTCAATAGTTATGTTTAGTTGATTTACTAAATCGAATGAATTCTGAATAGCATACGATGAATTAAAGATTAGAGCAGTTTGTATTAATTAGTTTAGTTTTATACACAGTTTGTATCTTGGTGCGTTTATGTAAGCAACCACAGGTCGCATCGGATAATCTTCTTTATGAAGTTTTGGTAGAGTCTATAAAATTGGAGCTTTAGGATTCATGTTTTTAAGCCGGTATCTATCGTTATCGTCTAGGATATTATTGCAACTTTTTAAGCTTGTGATAATTTCACATTGATATTTCGATGTTGGATCTATTTTTAGTTCTAAACACTCACATGTATGTATAAGTTCTTCTGTTTTACCAATGTAAATTTTCCTTTCCAGAATGGTGATAGTGTTTCCTTTATCCGCTTTACATAGGACTAGATTATTGTGATCAAGTTTATTTTTCAAGGCTTATATCAATTTTATCACAGTTTTATGCGCTTTCTTATGTTTATTTTATTCTTGAGGTCCATTTAAGCATGGTGCGTTATTAAATTTATGAAAATTTGGTTCTGCCTGGTTGTTTATTGTATTTAAGGCAATTTCTGAGCTAAACGCGATTACTTCATAGTCTTTTGAGCTAGGAATTAAATATGGAGAGTATTTTAAGCCTTTTTCCAGTAGAGTATATTCAGCTGCGTTGAAGGTGATGTTAGGTAAGTTTTTAACTCTCTGGTAAAATGTTGGTGGTTTAATTGTTTGCGTAAGTTTATGTATTTGTCACTTTGTTTAAAACAAAGATTAGAACGTTTTTTGGTATGTCTTTGATATTGTAAATATATGCGGTTTTGAATATTTTCTCGAATGTCATGATCGTATATGTCAAATTCAACTGGATGTAGTCTATTTCTCATTTCACTGTGTATGATTTTTAAATGCAAACCTATATCATCCCGTCTAGCATACCGAGACTTGTTTGCTAATATGAGCTACGAATGATGTGCTTTTTCTAAAACTTTCTTGGAGATTATGGTTGGTTTTTTACAACATATATTTATGTATTTAGGTATAACTTTTGCTTTAATACATTGAAGGTTAAACCATATATGGTTTTAGAACATTTTAAATATTAGATCTCCAATTTGGATTTACTGGCACTTATGATTAAATTAACGCTTTCGTTGGTTGGCACTTGGTGAAACATTTTTCAATATTTATAGAAATGATAAGTGTCACAATAGTATATATTTACGTTCTACAATTGTTTCAATGTTTTGGTCATCATCTGGAACTGATACAAAATTTGACATTACATGTTCTTTTATACTTAAATTTAAACCATATTAAAATTAATGAGGCGTGACACATTTACCTCCACTAGGTCATTAACAGGTAGACTACCAATGGGATCTTCATTATCAACCTTATTCGCCGAAATATGCATGAACAATAACGAACAAAAAATCTGGCAATCAAATAACCCATTTTTTAATAAAATTTTAATTTGGAAACGTTATGTGGATGATATACTATGCATATAGACCGGCTAGAGAGACAATTGGATAAATTCTTCAATTATTTAAATGACATAAACAATAATATAAAATTCACGTTTGAAAAGGAAATTAATAATAGCATTAATATCCCAGATCTAACAATAACTAAAAACAATAAAACCCTCGAATTTAAAATATTTCGCAGACGCCATAAATCCTAACTTTTCCAATCAATCAAGAATGATAAAAATGTTAGCCTTTTATAGTTTTATACATAGATTAACCAATATACAAATGAAAAAATCTAATTTTGAAATAGAACTCAATACAATAGAAACAATTGCAACGAATAACGGATACAATACTAATATCATTGATAAACTTTAAGAAAAAAACAAGAAAATAATTTTAAATCAAATTTATAAAGAACCGGTTGATTCACAAAACTTAAATTAATTTTATTTAAATTATCTTCTTAACATAACAGATAAAATATCCACAAAGTTTAAAAAATTAAATATTAACACTATAGCTACGAACAAATTAACTTTGGGTAGTTTATTAGTAAATAATAAGCCCAAAAATGAAAAATATGATCTCACAGGAGTCTATGAAATATAATGTAACGAATGTTACGCAATATATATTGGCCAAAGTGGCAGAAACTTTAAAACAAGAATGACAGAACATCAGAAATCTATCACCAACCACATGAATAGCACAGGATTCTCCGACCATTGCATAGAACATCTCCACGGGTATGACGGCAACTTCAAAATCCTCCACACGATGAACAAAGGGTACAGATTAAACTTACTTGAACAATTAGAGATTAGAAAAGCAGTTCATTCTAAGAAAAATATTGTTTATGACCAACTGGAGGTACATGTGTCGCCCCTCATTAAATTCAATATGGTTTAAATTTAAGTATAAAAGAACATGTAATGTCAAATTTTGTATCAGTTCTTGTCGATGACCGAAAGGTTGAAACAATTATAGAATGTAAATATATACTTTTGTGAAACTTATCAAGTGCCTTATCATTTCTATAAATATTGAAAAATGTTTCACCAAGTGCCCACCAACAAAAGTGTTAATGGAGTGGTGACAGCGAGAGAGATGCAATGCTTCCCCTTCTCCAAATTCAAAACCGGAGTATAGCAATATGAGATATTAGCATTGTGTAAATGGCCGAAAAATTAAGTAATTGGTACGAGCTGAATTTCAGAGGTATAGCGGAAGAATTTTGCAAAAGGTTGCATTGCCACCACACATGCCAAGGATGTATTTATGATATAGAATTACTGTTGGTTTTGTTAAAGGTCGAAATAAAATGTTATTTACAAATGAAAATTCAAATATTTTACACTTCAGTTCAGACTAGCTGCTGTTAGCGCTGGTGGTGGTAATATCAATCCGTCAAATCTGTTAGATATTATAACTTTTACTCAATGTAATGGACCGATAGCAACAAGGGATATTGTTTAATATTAAATCAAACAATACGGGACAAGAACAAAACAAAATTAATGAAATAAGAGATAAATTTTGAAACATATACAAATTACAGAAAGTAACACATTGAGTTTCGAGATATAACCACCAAATGCGCTCGCGGTAGAACACAAGTAAAATATATTCGAATTTTCATTTATAAATAAGTTTTTATTTCGACGCTTAACAAAACCAAAAGTAATTCTATATCATAAACACATGCTTGGCATGTGTGGTGGCAATGCAACGTTTTGCAAAATTCTTCCGCCGTACCCTATAAATTCAGCTCGTACCAAAATTACTTCACTTTTCGGCTATTTACGCAATGCTAATATCTCATATTGCTATACCACGGTTTTGAAAAGTGGAGGGGGAAGCTAAAATGTTCTCTTTTCAATTTCGTATCTCTATTTTAAATATATTTCAAATTTTTCACCTAAAGAAAAATAACAAATACTTCTTTATTATTTATTCCGTGATAAAATGAACTAAAAGTATTTTTATAGTTTAATTAATAATAGAAAGAAAATGGTAAATGTGGTACAATGCAATCAA
>OX063288.1:16212067-16374567 GCA_944039245.1 Nebria salina
TAACCTCGACATCAGCGACATCCCCACATTCCCGAACACACACACTGCACAATACGCAGACGACACAGCAATACACGCACACTCCTTTAGCGCCCAAGTAGCCACAAAACAAACACAAATACACATAAACATATTAGAACGCTACTGGGACACATGGAAAATAAAAATAAACACAAGCAAAACCGAAACCATAATCTTTACACGTAAATTCACACACAACAGAATATTCAAACCACTCGAAATACACAAACAAAAAATCACACCCACAAACAAAGTAAAATACTTGGGAATACACTTATACAGAACACTAAGACACAACCAACATATTAAACACGCAATTTACAAAGCATCTGCCATAATTCGCAACCTTTGTCCACTCCTTGTTAAAAATAACTGCAAAAAATAATCTCCTCATCTATACATCAATCATTCGCCCCATCATCATGTATGCGGCCCCGGTCTGGTGTAACGCACCGGTAACCACCACCCTACCACTGCAACGCCTTCAAAATAAATGTCTTCGCCTGGCGACCAGCTCTGGAAGATACACACGCATTACACAACTACACGAAATAACTAACATACCTTACATTCGAGATTACATCCAAGACACATCACAAAAATTCTACAAAAACACACAATTTAGTTCAAACACACTTATAAAAAACATCACACAAATACGCGACAACAACACCACATGTAAATTCAAACACAAGCTTCCCTACCAAAATTTACCCATATTTCATGAGGAGTTCCATGAGCAGAACACCTAACATTAACGCACACAACAACACCGTACACAACACAAAACAAAACATTCCTCATACACAAAAAATGTACCATCGATCATCAATTATATAAAATGTTTTGTAAATATATGTAATTTTAAATTAGTTAAGTTAGTTAGTAAGTTTTAACAAAAATGTTTTTCATTAATTTCTATATATTTAAATGGGTTTTTGGTACCTCCTTTCCCACAAATTCACAAACCCAACACACAAATAGAAAGATAAAAATTATAACAAACACAATCACACAATGTTCAAGCGCACAACGCAATTTACACTCATACACAGATATACACTCCCCATGTGAGTAGGAGGTCTGACAAAACCAACCATGTTGTCCAAACATTAGTTTTTTTTTTAACAAATTAATGTATTATTAATGAAAATAATAAAGTATATTGAAAATGAAAATGAATGGACTGGGGTTGTCACAGAAACAACACTAACGGCCTCACACTCAGAACATACATAAACACACACGTCGCCATCATACTCAGCCCTAACACACCCACACACTACCCTGCAAATGGAAGTACACCTTCCATAATCGACATCATCATCAACAAAAACGTACAAAACATCACTCACCCCATTTCACTTCCCGAGCTTATCTCAGATCATAATCCCGTCATATTTCACTTAAAAAACCGCAACACTGAATACACTTCCAAAACCATCACATCATACAAACACACAAACTGGGCGCTCTTCCTAAAAACACTCGAAACGATCATCCCCATAAACAATCAAATACACACAACACAAGACATAGACACACAAATAGAGCGATTCACAAACGCAATAAATGTTGCAAAACATAAACACACGCAACAAATCAAAATAAATCCGCACAAACTTATTCTTCCACCACATATAACACAATTAATTCAACAACGCAACCACACCAGAAGACTATGGCAGAGGACACACATACACATATACAAAATACAGTTAACTTCATTAAACACACAAATTAATCATCAACTAAAAACACACAAAAACACTACTTGGTCCCTTAAACTTGCCGCCCTCAACCCCAACGATAACTCCCTCTGGCAGCTAACTAAAACACTTAAAAAAGGCGTACACCACAATACCAACACTCACACATAACAATAACATAGCCATCACAGACGAACAAAAATCGGAAATGATAGCCAACACCTTTGAAAAAATACACGTAACACACACCCCTAATACACCCACACAAGATAAAATCACACAAGACACACTACAATACATAAACACCCCGCACCACGCTGACGCTAAAACGCTTGCCAGACTCCTTACTACCCCATCCGAACTAACCAATCTCATTAGAACCCTACCCAACCGAAAAACTCCTGGCCCAGACCTAATAGAAAACCTTATCCTTAAAAACCTGTCAAGGAAATCCATTATCCAACTCCATTACATAATAAATGCCATAATAAAACTGCACCACTTTCCAGCTGCCTGGAAAACTGCTACAGTCCATTCAATCCTAAAACCGAGCAAAGATCCCTACCTACCCACGAGCTACCGCCCCATCAGCCTTTTAAATACTCTATCAAAGCTCACCGAAAAAAATTATCGTTTCCCGAGTCAACGTTATCGACACAGGACTACATCTCATACCTGACCACCAGTTTGGCTTTCGAGCCAGACATTGCACGGTGCACCAGGTGTGCAGAATAGCAACCGATATCGCGACTCAATTCAACAAACACAAAGTAACGGTCATGACCCTACTGGACATAGAAAAAGCCTTCGATACGGTCTGGACAGTAGGGCTCATGGCCAAACTCATATCCTTCCAATTCCCTCCTCCACCTCCTCGTCTGTGATGGCTATGTTATTGTTAAGTGTGAGTGTTGGTATTGTAATGTACGCTTTTTTAAGTGTTTTAGTTAGCTTCCAGAGAGAGTTATCGTTGGGGATGAGGGCGGCAAGTTTAAGGGACCAAGTAGTGTTTTTGTGTGTTTTTCTTTGATGTTCAATTTAAGTGTTTAATGAAGTTATCTGTGTTTTGTATGCGTGTATGTGTGTCCTCTGCCATAGTCTTTTGGTTGTTGAATTAATTGTGTTATATGCGATGGAAGAATACGTTTGTGCGGATTGATTTAGATTTTTTGCGTGCGTTTTTGTTTTGCTACATTTATAGCGTTTGTGAATTGGTCTATTTGTGTGTCGATGTCTTTTGTAGTGTGTATGTGATTGTTTATGGGGATGATCGTGTCGAGTGTTTTTCGGAAGTGCGCCCAGTTTGTGTGTTTGTATGATGTGATGGTTTTGGTAGTATGTTCTGTGTTGCGGTTGGTTAAGTGGAATAGAATGGGATTATGATCTGAGTTAAGCTCGGGAAGTGAAAGGGGTGAGTGATGTTTTGGACGTTTTTATTTATGATGATATCTATTATGGACGGCGTACTTCCGTTTGCTGGGTTTTGTGTGGGTGTGTTAGGGCTGAGTATGTATGCGACGTGTGTGTTTATATATATTTTTGAGTGTGAGGCCATTAGTGTTTTTAGTGGCAACCCCAGTCCGTGTGTCGCGCGTTAAGGTCACCAATCACTAGTGTTTTGTTTTTATGTAATAGTGTTGTGAGGTCTGCACGTGTCATGTTCTTTAGTGGTTTGTTGTAGGCAGCGTAGATTATTGTGTTGTCTTCGAGTGTTATGTTGAGTGTTTCGAGTGTAGTTTGAGGGTTTGTTGTTAGTGTGTGTGGTGTGTTGTGTTTAACTAGGATGGCAACGCCTCCCGAGGGGGTCAGGCCCTGGTGTGGTCGGTCAGCTCTGTAGATTGTGTATTTGTGTATTTTAAATTTGTGTGAGGCATTAAGTTTTGTTTCAATAATTAGACAGATGTGTATGTTATGTGTTTGGAGAAAATGTGTAAGTTCACCTACCTTACCCATAACTCCATTAGCGTTCTATGAACAGATGTTTAGTGTTGTTTTGTGTTCAAATGTTGTATGTGTGTACATTTTGGGCGAAATTTAAAAATATTGTGAAGTGTTCATTGCTGGAGTCTGCTTTTGCCAGTGCCTTATTCAGGTTTTTTATGGCTGCCAGCAGGTTTTTTAAATTTATCGTGGCATATAATTTAGCCATCTCGGTAAAAAATTCTGTAATGTCGTCTAAGTGTTGTGGTGTTTTTTGTTGTTGCTGTAGTTTTGGTTGTTGTTGTTGATATTGCTGTTGCTGTTGCTGTTGCTGTTGCTGTTGCTGTTGCTGTTGCTGTTGCTGTTGCTGTTGCTGTTGCTGTTGCTGTTGCTGTTGCTGTTGCTGTTGCTGTTGCTGTTGCTGTTGCTGTTGCTGTCGCTGTCGCTGTCGCTGTCGCTGTCGCTGTCGCTGTCGCTGTCGCTGTTGCTGTTGCTGTTGCTGTTGCTGTTGCTTTAAATAATTTATAACTTGTTCTCGTGTATTCGTGAACGATACTAACAACTCGCTTTCTGGAGGTAAAAGTAATGTATTACCAAAATTGATCAGTACGCCGGGCATTAATGAACCGATCAGCTGTTTATTTGTTACATAAATTTCGAAGCAACAAAACATCTATCATATCTTACCAAGTAAATATTTCGGCTAACTCACAAATAATTTTTAAATAACAGTTACAATCAAAATACAGTTTTAAAGAAATAAAAGATTTTTACTCCAAGAGTGATTCGTTTTGGCAAAGAACGATTGGAATCAGTTCACTTTGTTGCAAAGTTCACATTGGTGATCTTCGTGTCCAATCATAGCCTCTATCACAAATTTCAAACAAATTGGTCATTACGCCCGACATTTTTACTCCTGCTACTAGCGCCGCAAACGAAAATTTCGTTTACGAATTGCAAACTGAATCAGCTACAGTGAGCGCAATAAGTATTCGTACAATTAAAGTTTTAAAAAAGAAACTACATTTACAAAAAAACAATTGAATCTAAGTAAAAAATAAAATATGTAGAGTATTATGGATACACACTTTCAGTATTTATATATAAATGAATTAATAAAAATTAAATAAAAGTGCAAATAAAAAATAAAAACCGATGATACAAGTCAAATTTGCGCACAAAAAGTATTCGTACACGTTAGTTTTTTGTTTTAGCATATGTTATTTTATAGAGCCGCACCTAATGGCACAAATAACAATAACATTGAAACTCCCCCGAATACATTGTATGAAATTTTCCATAAGCCAATGGCATTTACCAATTATCGGTGTAATATAAGAAGTAAAAGCTAAGACACTAGTTAAGCTGAAAGAAAATTTATTATTTCATTGCATAGTTAGTGAATATCGTTGAGGAAGATTTTGAGTATAATACATAGACCACATTACACATTGTATAATAGAATTAATAGCTTTCGAGAAACTAAAACATTGCAAATTTAAAGACAGAAGTGGCCCGGTCACCAGAGTCAGTTGTCTCGATCGTCGGAAAATTGTAAGGAAAATTAAATAAATGCCATAAATTATTGCACCAAAATTTACTGTAGAACTTTATATTACCACTGAAATATCTTTGTGTCCGTGTACTATCCGAAATATACTATCATATACTGGGTATCATAATCGATCTGCTCGAAGAAAATATTGAGATTCCGAAATTAATTGAAAGAAGTGATCGGCGTTTTTTAAAGACTTCATAAAATGACAATCGAGCTCTGGAATAAAGTTATATATCCTGATGACTCGAAAAACAATAATTTTTGTTCGGATGGTAGGGGCAATTAGGGAGAAAAACACAAAAAGAATTTGGCAAATTAAGCTTACTTCGGTTAGTAAAACACGGTGGCGGATATGTACTTGTCTGGGGATGTCTGAGTGCTACTGCTATTAGAAAACTACACTCAATTGATGAAATTATGGACCATATAGTCTATATCATCATCTTAAAAGAATATTTTATTCTAAGCGGGGAGAAAATGGGAGCCAAGAAAAATGTTATATTCCAAAACATAGCGCTTGGTACTCCAGAACGTGTATTCTTTTTAATACACCAACCTATTTAAAATGTCTTCCGAATGATCAGATATTAATACAAATTAGCAATTATGGACTTGAGATGAAAAAGAAATAAGAAAACGCCTAATTTCTACTAAAAACTATTTTAAAATTGAGAACCATGAAGAATGGGATAGCATTTCAATATTTTTTACGGTATATTTGGTAAATTTAATAATAAAAAGACTCCTAGCTGTTATTAGAACCAATAGATAACCAAAAAATTATAGATTATTTGTGTAAAATTGAAAATATTATAACAATTTGTTATATGTACGGATACATTTTGCGCGTTAATTTGAATAGTGATATTGGTTTGCAACTTTTATTTCCACATTAATATTACTTTTGATGAATCGTTTTGGTAAATTCAATTAACATATGACTCCATATAACCCCACATATTTTTATTTTCGATCTATTTTCAATAGGCTTCCCTCAAATGTAGTTTTATTTTGAAAACTTGACCGGTACGAATACTTGCTGCACCCACTTTATCTGTAATTAGAAATATTTAAAGAAATACTTACTTCCATTGTTAACTCCTATATCTTTTTTCAGAAATTCATCAATTTTAAAAGTTGATAAGTCCAAATTACCGTCTTTGTACTGGAATCCAGATATATGTTTAAGCTTCATTGCTAACGATTGCATCATTAATGAGCATGTATTTTCACCTGCAACTTCTTTTTGGCCATTGTTGTCGTATAAAAATGCTACTTTCCGCCAATTAAATCTAAAAATACAGCAGAAATAAATAATTATCATGGCTTGAGAAAATACAAATCAGACTACCAAGTAGTAATTCCCAACTAATCAGAAAAAATCTGTCGTGTAAAACGTTAAAACAAATTATTAAAATAGTGGTATCAAATAGTATTCATGCCAAATCTGCACAAAAAGCTGCAGTGGACTTTCTTATACGTAGTATGCATATCAATTTAGATAGAATAATATATGTTATGAACCAGGGTTCACCTGAGCGAGAGTGTAATTGGCTCGGGCTCTTATCTTTACAAAAACAATTGTTACGCGAAGGTTTAGCGAAGAGGCGCTCGAAAACCAATGGTCAGACGGGTGGCACTCGATGAGCAGTCAAGTTCAATTTTTGGTTTAACATATAATTTTATTGTTGTTTCATAAAAGTAATTTTTATTTGGTTGATTTAAAGAAATAGAAAGGTTTTGTGCAAAATTTTGTTAATTTAAATTCAATACATTTTTTTGGAAATTTAACACTTTTTAATAAAATAAAACTCGCGGTGTGAGAAGCCCGTTCATTCCAAGTACTGTGTTTTTTAATTTGTGGAAAAAAGGTAAGCAATTATATTCTTTATATTTTTTTTGTAACATTAAAATTTAATGAATAGTTTTCTATGAATATAATTCGGTTCTATCCGTATTAAAATTATTGGTTATCTCACAAAGTACCCAACAACATCGGCATTTTTTTTTTTTTTTTTTTTTTTTATCAAAAAATAAGGAATCGGGTTTAGTTTGGTAGCTACCTTTAAAACCGAACTCCGTTCCATTACAAAAATGTAAATTTTGGAAAATGCACATAAATAAAATAATTAATTATACTATATTAACTGAATCTGCTTTTAATAATTAATATTTAATCCAGTCTATTTTGTTAACAAATATTCATACATACAAATTATGAAATTGCCATCCTCTGACTACATTGAGCAGGAAATATATTTACTTTCTCATACGCAGTGTGTGTGTGTGTGTGTGTGTGTGTGTGTGTGAGTGTGTGTGTATGTGTGTGTATTTGTATGTGTGTGTGTGTGTGAGTGTGTGTGTGTCTGTGTGTGTGTGTTTCTGTGTTTGTGTGTTTGTGTGCTTGTGTGTTTGTGTTTGTGTGTTTGTGTATTTGTGTTTTTGTAGGTTTGTGTGTTTGTGTGTGTGTATGCTCTCTACAACCTAAACGGCTGAAGGTAAAATGATGAAACTTTAAACTTAAGACTTGTATATGCCTTGCATGTGCACCTTCTATTTTTGAAAAATAAATTCAACCCGGAAGTGAATGTTTACTCTAGTCATTTTTTCTGTATCTGCAATTACTCAAAAATGGATACAATTATATGAAAATCAAAGATATTTATATTTCGCATAATTTTTGCTTGAATTTTTTTTTTTTTTCAAAAAGTGTACTGATTTCAAAATAATGGTTATTGAAATTTCTACTAATTATATTTATTTTTTAATAAATCGTATTATTTGCGCCTGTGATTTTTTTAAGAAAATAGACTTAAATAATTTGTATTCTATATTGTATTTAAATCTGCGTAATTCATATATCTATATAACACACATACAAGATTTGTTTCTAAGAAATTAATTTATTAAATAAAATATAAAAATATAATTTTTAATAAAATAACATAATTCACAGCATAATTCACAGCAGTTCAAAGTGTCTAGTTAAAGTGCTTCTTACCGAAATTCATCAAAATTAAAGCGATATATCGACAATTAAAATACAAAGTGGTCACAATTGTGATCATTAAGTTGTCATCTAAAACATAAAACAAAAATCGGTACTGATACCAAATAAATAAAGGTAAGTATAAGTGATTGTACTGCTGGACAATCAACACGTGCGGGCATAGCCGTTGGCTACCAGCGCGCACTCGTCTTCGAACTCTTCGCGCCATCAAACCAATCAGTTTTGCCAACGACAGCAATATCGAAAATCACATACGAACAATCAACTATACAAATATGCAATCAACAAGTGGTGGACCAAATACCACCACGAACACGGTAACAAACATAACCATAACATCCGCAATGTGCTATTACATAGCAACAACATCAACATTCATGACATCACCTATTACAACTCCAATGGAGACCTGTCCATATCTTACACAGCCCACCCCTCGCTAATTCACACCTATCTCAACTAACAACATTGCCAATAATACGTCGCCCAAAACGACACACAATCAACAAACATCAATTGAAAAAGATAGCCTCCCATGGTAAAAGGTACAAACACGGGCAACAAAAAGAACAAGAGGAAATGAATCAGAACAACAAAATGGTAACCAAACCAAACGCAGTACCAAAATCCTCACTAATACAACAACTCACACCTCAAATAGATACTCCATCCTGGATAATGGAAATAACGAACATCAATCAAAATTGAGCACAAAACCACCACCAACTTTTATCCAATCAGTAACTGATTATCAATTTATGCTAGAAACCTTTCTAACAATCCTGCAGAAAGCAGAATTTGTATGCAAGTCACTAGCAAACAACACTGTCAAAGTCAACAGGAGTACCTCCAATGGCTATCGAAAACAAGTTCACATTCTAAACAGCAATAAAATGGTATACTACACATACCAACCCCGTGAAGAAATGGCAAATAGAACTGTATTAAAAAACATCCACCACTCGATCCCAGTGGAGGATATTAAGGAAGCCTTAGAGGAAGAAGGTTTCCAAATAAGATATGTATAAAACATCAGAGGCTAGCAAACAAAAGAACCATTACAAATTTTCTTTGTTGATCAGGAACCAGCAGACAATAACCAAAAAAATAAATTAAAGCACATGCTAGGTACTAAAATAATAGTTGAGCCACCAAGAATAAAGCAAGATATACCCCAATGCATGCGCTGCCAGGACTACGGCCACACGAAAACCTACTGCACCAAACCCCACTACTGCGTCAATTGCACTGCAAATCACCCGACTAAAGAATGCAAGAAAAACGCAAGTTCACCAGCATCCTGTAGCCTCTGCTCGGGACCCCATCCTGCAAACTACAAAGGCTGTTCAGTCTACCAAGAACTACAGAAATCCAGAATAAAAAACATTCAAAACAGAACAAATACCCACACGGATCGGAGAGTAAGAGAGAATTTCAGTCACGCAAAAATAACGAAAAACATCGAGAACACCGAGATAAATACACAACAAACACCCAAATCGCAGAACGAATACTTCTTATCAGAACTCCTGAATAAATTTGAAAATATGTTCAAACAGCTTTTGCAACAAAACACGATGATCATCCAACTACTTAAGTCACTTGTCAATGAAAACAATGGCTAACACACTAAGAATTGCACTTTGGAACACCAACGGGCTATATCAACACAGGCAAGAAGTTGAAGTATTTTTAAATATACACAAAATAGATATATTGCTCCTATTAGAAACCCATTTCACAGAGAAAAGCTACTTTAACAAAACAAAATATAAGACAAACCACACAAATCACCCTGACAAAACTGCACACGGAGGTACTGCAATAATGTTCAAAGAAAAAACCAAACACATCGAACTAGAAAAAATACAAGAAGAATATTTACAAGCCACAAACATCAAAGTACAAGAACTAAACGGTACCTTAACGATATCCGCTGTATATTGTCCGCCCAATCAAAAAATGTCAAAAAATAACTTTGAAGACTACTTCGACAAATTAGGCAACAGATTATTTGCCGGGGGGGATAACAACTCAAAACACTTCCAATCGGGATCAAGAGTAACAAACACAAAGGGAAGAGAGATGCAAAAATCAATCACAGCGAAAAGCTATAACCATATTAGCACTGGAAAACCGACCTACTTGCCCACTGATCCTCACAAACTACTTGACCTACTAGACTTCTTCATCAAAAAAAGAATATCACAAAACTTTACTTCAGTAGAATGCTCCTATGACTTGCACTCAGATCACTCTCCTGTAATACTAACGATAAGCACAAAAATAATAAAGAAGGTAAAAAATCCATCCCTCCACAATAAAAAAACCGACTGGGAATTGTTCAAAAAAATCTGAATGAAAACACAAACCTAAAAATTCCGCTCAAGACACCAGAAGACATTGACGAAGCTGTCGAAAGCATAACCTGCCAAATTCAAAATGCAGCTCGGTTCTCAACTCTAACCACAGAGGACACTCAAAATGAGTTCGAGACCAATTATCCCAAAACTCTTATAGATAAAATCTCAGAAAAAAGAAAAATCCGGCGGCAGCGGCAATAAACACGAAACCCCAGATACAAAACCATACTAAACCACCTATCAAAAGAAATAAAAAATCTAATAATACAAATAAAAAACGAATCTTTCCAACACTTCCTCAGCAATCTATCAGGGTTACCCGAAGACAACTACTCGCTATAGAAAGCAACACAAAAATTAAGGCAGCCAACTCAGTCAATTCCACCCATACGCAAAGTAGACGGAAAATGGACCCGAAAATACACAGAAAAAGTCGAGCTATTTGCGGAACACTTCTCAAAAATATTCAAGCTTAATCCAATTATATCAGACGAAGAAGAAATTGAAAACTACCTATCATCTCCTCTACAACTGTCGCCTCATATAAAGTACTTTACAGCAACGGAAATAAAACAGGAAATAAAATATCTTAACAACAAGAAATCTCCAGGATACGTCCTGATCAACGCAAGAATTATGAAAGAACTTCCGAAAAAATCTTTAATCAAGGTAACAAATATCTATAATGTAATAATAAGAATTTCGCTTAAATCATCCTGATTCACAAACTTCCAATCCAATCTCCCTGCTCCCACTATTCTAAAACCTGTTTGATAAATTCTTACTAAAACGACTGAACATAACAATCGAAGAAGAAAACCTGATACCAGCACATCAATTCGGATTAAGAAAACAACCCTCGACTATTCAACAAGTACAGAGGATCGTTAACGTTATAGAAAGCAGCCTACAAAACAAAAAAATCTGTTCTGGAGTATTTATCGACATAAGTCAGGCTTTTGACAAGGTGTGACACAACGGACTGCTATACAAAGAGCAAACTACCGCATCCATACTTTCTGTTAATAAAATCGTACCTTAATGAACGACACTTTCAAATACGACACGAAAACACTCTATCCAAAATACAACCGATCAAAGCAAGAGTACCGCAAGAAAGCGTTTTAGGACCATAGACTATACACAGCTGATCTACCCTGTGGAGATAACGTCCTCGCAGCCACATACGTCGATCCTAGCAACACATGTAGACCCCGATACATCATCAACTATGCTACAAGAATCTCTTGATGAAGTGCAGAACTGGGCAGAAAAGTGGCGAATAAAAATAAATGAACAGAAATCCTCTCACGTAGTGATTACTAACAGAAGAATTACCTGTCCACCAGTCACAATAAACGGAAACACTTTAAACACAAACGACGACGTAAAATATTTAGGCATGCTCCTGGACAAAGGACTAATATGGCGAAAACAATTAAAAACAAAAAAGGCAAAACATTATATGCATATGGGTTAAACCACATCGTAGTTACCTTATTTTTCTAATTTATAATATTTGTTCTAAACTGTAGATCGCTTTTACAGTAAATATATTTCTTAGAAACATTATTAAATGTCAAACATCAAATTATTTAATTCTATTTTGTTAAACAATTGACAGGCGCAGATGATACGATTTATGTAAAAATATATATAATAAGCAGAAATTTATTTTGAAGCCAGTACTCTTTTTGGAAAAAGAATTCAAACAAAAGTTGTGCTAAATATAAATACCTATAATTTTTGTTTATAAAATTTTTTTGTTACTGTAACCATTTTTGAGTAATTGCAGAAACTGCAAAAATTGACTAAAGAAAACAGGCACTTCCGCTTTGAATATTTTTTGCAAAAATAGGAGGTGCACACCTCAGGCATATGCAAATCTTAATTTTAAAGTTTCAAAATTTTAGCTTCAACCGTTTAGGCTGCAGAGAACATACTCACACACACACAAACACACACACAGACACACACACACACACTCACACATACAGACGTCATTCCAAAAATAGTTGGAATCTATTCAGGGAACTACAAAACGTATATTTCCATTAAAATCTCGAGATAGAAATTTTTCAGGATTACATTACTTACTTATACTGCGTATAAGAAAGTAAAAATGTATTTGCTCGTAGGCAGAAAATCCAAGCTATCACTTGAGAGTTAGCTTTTACTTTACAAAGCCACAATTATTCCCATCTTGACGTACGGGATCCAATTATGGGCATGTGCAAAGATATTAAACACTAATATAATACAAAGAAGTCAGAATAAAATACTACGCATGCATGCCAATGCACCGTGATATGTAAGCAATTATACCCTACACAAAGCCTTAAAAATCAAATACGTGCACGAACAGATCCGCAAATTCGCATCTTCCATGAAAACAAGTAAACCAACCATCCCAACAATATGATTGCCAACCTCTCGAAAAACGAAAGCTGCCTGAGACGTCTCAAAAGAACAGAACCATCCGACCTCAAACACATAACCGCATAATAATTGTTAAACATTGATAAAATAAAAATGCAGTATCAATGGATGCTATCCTCACGCAAATGACTTGTTACATACCTGATTTGCTTGTTGGCTTCAAATAAAGCCAGTTGTAAATAAAATAGTTAATAAAGAAAAAAAATATGAAGTTAGACCTTTTATATTTGTTCTAAGAAATACATTTAACGAAAAAGTGTTCCATTTCACTCATTTTGAATTTTCTTTATTATTTTTGTTAATAATAATACATTATTTCTTAAAAATTTACGTTTGGACATCATGGCTGGTTTTATCAGAGCTCTTACACACTAAGAGAGTGTATATCTGAGTATGGGTGTTTTTAGTGTCGTATGCTTAAACCATGTGTTATTGTTTGTGTTACAGTTTGATTTACATTTTTTATGTGTTAGGATTGTCTTTTATGGGAAAAGGGGAAACAAAAACGAATTTTAATGCTTGGCATTTTATCTAAAACTTAATAACTAACTTAACTAAATTTAAAAATCAATTATTGATGATTGTATTGACATTAAGTTTATGCGGTATGTTTTGTATTTGTGGTTGGCTTTATTGTTGGATAGTGAGGTGTGTTGTGTGTTGCAGTGTTGTTATGTGAGTCTGTGTTACGTGTTCGGCTCATGGAGGCTTTCCGTAAATATGGGTAGCGTTTGATAAGGGAGCTTATGTTTTAGTGTTATTGTAGTGTTGTCATGTCATAGTTTAGTGATGTGTTTTGTAAGAGAGCTTGAATTTAACTGTGTTTTGTAAAATTTTTGTGCTAAATATTCTATATAATGTTTTACGTATAGAATGTTTTTGATTTCGTGTAGTTGTGTTATGCGTGTGTACCTTCCAGAGCTGGTGACCCGGCGTAAGTACTTGTTCTGGAGGCGCTGCAATGGTAGTAGTGAGGTAACTGAAGCATTACACCAGACTGCGACTGCGTATGTAAATATGGGGCGAATGATGGCGGTGTATATTAGGATTTTGTTTTTGGTTTAGAGGGAACTGCTTGGCACAAGGAGCGAGTATAGGTTTCTAATGACGTGTTGGGCTTTTCTAATTGCCTGTGATATGTGTGGACCATGGCGTAAAGTTTGGAGTAGGTGTGTTCCCAGGTATTTCACTGTATTCGTTGGTGTGATTTTTTGGTTGTGTATTTGTAAGGATGTTAGGACTTTGTTTTGTGTGAATTTGCGTGAGAAGACAATGGTTGCGGTTTTAGTGGCGTTGATTTAAATTTTCCACTTCTCCCAGTAGCGTTGTAAGATGTTTACGTGTATTTGTAACTATTTGTTTGCCACCTGCGCACTGAATGAGTGCGCATAGATGGCTGTGTCGTCTGCGTACAGAGCGGTGTTCGTGTTTGGGAATGTGATGAAGTCGCTTAGGTACAGGTTAAAAAGTTTGGGTCCAAGGACGCTGCCTTAGGGACTCCTGCCTTTATGGGTTCTGAAGATGATAATGTGTTATTTATTATGGTTTGGAAGGATTTATCAGTTAAGTAGGAGTGGATGAGTTTTATTAGGATTGGGAGAAACTGGGTTCTTATTAGCTTGGCCATGAGCCCTGCTACCAAAACTTGTCGAAAGCTTTTTCGATGTCAAACAGGGCCATGGCTGTAACTTTGTTTAGGTTAAAGTGGGTAGCGATATCGGTTGCGATCCTACATACTAGTTGAACAGTGTTGTGCCTTGCCCTAAATCCAAACTGGATGTCGGGGGTAATTTTTCGTCCAGTATCGATATCGTCTATCCGGGATAAGGTAACCTTTTCGGTTAGTTTGGATAGGGTGTTAAGGAGGCTTATCGGTCGATAGCAACCTGGGTGTTGTGGGTTTTTGTTTGGTTTTAGGATGGGATGGACAATGGCATTCTTCCATGCAGCTGGAAAGTGGTGCAGTTTAGTGATGCAATTGATGATATACGCTTACTGTATAATGGATAGCCGTGATAGATTTTTGAGGTCTATGTTTTCTATATGGTCTGGTCCGGGAGCTTTGCGATTTGGTAAGGTGCGGATTATTTGGTTTAGTTCTGTGGGGCTAAATAGGAGCTTAGAGAGGATTTTTTCTGTGGTTCTGTGTGTTGTTCTTAAGAAGTGTTGTGTTTCTTGAAGGATCTGCTCGTGTTATTGAGTGTGCTGTGTATCGATTATTTGTACGTTTGCTTGTTCACTAGCTATGGCTTCTGCCTTTTCCGGTTCGGAAGCTGCTGTGGTTGTGTTAGTTGTTGTGAGTGTAGGGATTGGGGTATATTGCTTTTTAAGAATTTTGGTGAGCCGCCAGAGGGAGTTGTCATTTGGGTTTAGTGAGGAGAGTTTGAGGGACCAGGTTGTGTTCCGTTGTTTTCTTATTAAATTTTGTATTATAGAATTCATGGCGTCGAGGTGTTGTCTGTGCTGGAGGAGGCGGGTCCTCTGCCATTGTCTTTTTATTTTGTTTCGTTATGTGATAGTGTCTAATATGTGTTGAGGCAGGTGAAGTGTGTGTGTTTTTGTTTTTATGTTGTGTGCGAGTTCACGTTGGGCTGTATTTATTACTTGTGTAAATTTGTGTACTTCTGTGTCGATCTCTTGGGTTGTATTTATGTTGTTGTTTACTGTGATGTGTTTGTCTAATGTGTGGCGGAAGTGTTGCCAGTTTGTGTGTTTGTACGACGTGCTGATTTTTGTTCTGTTGTGTATTTGCCTATTGTGTAAGGTGTAGATAATGAGGTTATGGTCTGAGCTGAGCTGAGTTTAGCAACAGATTCAGGAGGGGTGATGTTAGGGACGTTTTTGTTTATTATGATGTCGATTGTGGAAGGCGTTGTTGCGTTTTGTGGGTAGCGTGTTGGTGTATGTGGATGCATAATGATAGCGACGTGTGTGTTTGTGTATCTGTTGAGAGTGTGGCCGCTTGTCTTGTATCTGTAGCTGTCCCAGTTTTTGTTTTGCGTTCAGATCTTCCACCACTAGTGTTTTGTGTTTGTGTAATAGGGTTGTGAGAACGGCGTTTGTAATATTGTTTATTGGTCAGTTGTCCGTTAGTTATATGCTAAGTGTTTCTAGTGGAGTGCGTATTGGTTTTACTAGTGTATGTGGTACGTTGTGTTTTATTAATATTGCTACGCCTCCAGCCATTACCGGTCCTTGCAGTGGCCGATCAGCTCTGTAGGTGGTGTATGTATGTATTTTGAGTATACGTGTGGGTGTGAGTTTTGTTTCGTATAGTGTCATGATGTGTATGTTGCGTATTATCATGTACTGCTTTAGTTCCTCTACCTTACCCAGTATTCCGTTAGCGTTCCATGAGCTGATGTTCGATGTTAATTTGTCTTCAAATGTTGTATTGGTGTACATTTTACGTGAAATTCATGAATACGGTAAATTGTTGTTGTTTATTTGTAGCCTTTTCAAGAGCGTTGTTTAAGTCCTTCAGGGCACGTATCATGGTTTTGATATTTATTAATTCGTTTAGTCTGTTCATTTATGTAAAAAGGTCGGTCACGTCGTCCATGTTGTTGTTGCTGTCTTGAGAATGCTGTGGTGCTTGGGGTTGGCGGTGAAACGGTTGTTTGGTTGCTGGGAGTGAGGAAAAATCTTGCTGGGTTAGGCTAACTTGGTCGGTGGGCGGGGTTGGTAAAAGTGGCGTTGTATGGTGTCTGGGTAGCCAGTGGTTAGTGTTAGGTAGGGGAGCATTTATGTATTTTTTTTGTCTAGTTTGTTTTGTTTGTATATTAGTCGTTTGTACGTCCAGTTGTCGGATACGTGCCCTGTAGACTGGGCCAGTGACGCTGTTCTCCGGGTGGTCTCCTTAGCAGTTTGCGCAGAAGGCGGGGGAGTCCTTAGTTTTTGCGCAAGTCGTAGTCATGTGGTCTTTTGCGCATTTTAGGTATTTTGGTGGCAGTCGGCAGTTTGTGGTTGCGTTCCCCACTGTTGGCAACGGTGGCACTAGATGATCCTTTCTCGGTTGATGTGCCTCTACCACGCTACTTTTGTGTGGAAGAGGTATTTGGTATCGAAGTTGTGTTGGGTCACCGTGTGCGTGTTGCCCACCGTTACCAGATATAGGGGGCGCCTGGTATTCCTCATTTTAAATACCTTGTGCGTCTGTATGTTATTGTCATGTAGTTCCGTGGTTAGTTGTTTGATCGTCGGGTCGTTGTCGAGCCTTCGGATGACGAAGGCATGGGTCTTAGTGGTTCTGTCCGTGTATGTGTAGTAATGAAATTCGTCGTCATTGTTCATGTCAGTGATAACTTTTTGTCTCTCGTTCTCGTCGTGTATATAGATGTTAGTGTTATTGTTCGTGTATTTGTAGTGCTAGCCTTTAGTCGCGTGTGTTTGCAGGTTATTTTTCACTTCGTTGGGGTTTTTGGGAATTCCGGGTAGAAACATGGGTGGAGGAGGATGGCGTCTGGTTGGTTTTTGTAGTTTGGGGTGCGTGGGTGTGTCTGTTTCTGTTTCGTCTTCGTGTTCAGTATCGTCTGTGTCTGTTAGTGGTTGGTGTTGGTTTTTAGTGGTAGTTGCTTTTTTGGGCAAGTCCGCTTTGGGTTTGGCGGTCCGCTTAGGGTGCTTAAATACCCTTGGCTCTTTGTCGTCCGCGGACCACAATCTTATTCTGGCTTTAGTCGATTCTGTCTGTTTTGTTTTTGTCTGTGTGTTTAATGTGTGTTTCTTTGTGGTCCGTGTGGCGAACAGGTCACTCACCTTTTTTGTGTGTTGTTTGTTGTCAGTAGTTGTAGTTGTTGTGATTGATGTTTCTGGGGTTGGTGTAGGTGTTGTGTCAATTTTGTCGGAAGTGACTGCTGTGCAGTCGAGTTCGGTCGGTTTACTATCTGCCAGGTTCGTATTCCTCGCTTTAGCGATAGCTTCTTAACTCGCGGGGTGGTTTCTGTAGCACATTTTTCTTTTAAAGGTGTGTGTCCCTAAGTCGGACAGACTTACGGGTCGTTTTCGTTTGTGTTTTCGTTCCGTTTGTGAATTGCTTTTGTTTTTCATTCATGAACTTCTATGTTTGTTAAAAAAAAATTACTGTCTTTGTGGGATACACTAGCTGGCTTAGTATACACGTCTGCTCACCGTGATAGTCGCACTAAAAATCGTAAAAGTTTTCCGAAGGTGGAAGAAATTTTATAAATTAGAAAAATAATAAAAATTGGATGTATTCTAATCAAAATGCGTGTAAAAGAGTTCAGTGCAAAACGGTGCAGAAGTTTTTGATGGCGATTGAATAACATTTGTTGTACAATTGAATTTTTAAGTTTTACGTTATATTTGTATTTTATACATTTTAATTGATTTAAAATAATTTTGATTATTAATTTCAAATTAAACAATATGCCAGAGACGCACGTTTATAAATCTTATCGAGTTTGTCTAAAACATTACCATCCGAAATTATTTCGAACAAAAAGAAGAGGAAGAAATACCGAAATATCTGGTGCATATCCAACTTTGTACATGATAAGCGGCACGGTGTACAAGAAGGTAGGAAAACCAAGTAATTTATTTAGACGACTTCGTTGAGGGAGCACAATTATTGTGTTTCAGTGCGACGAGATGGTATATTATAAATAAAATATTTTTACTTGGTTTAACTTGATCTAATAAAATATTATTTCAGATGTATTAGCAGAGCTGCCTGGTACGTAAAATATATCTTCTTGGACAGAGCATCCAGGTGCAAGTGTTTGATCAGGGAAGCCCAACAGGTATATTTCCCTTAAAATATCGAGATCTAAATTTTTTATGAATATAATTCCTATTCCGCATAAAAGAAAGTAAAAATTAGTTTTATTATAACAAAAAAGAAGCTAATTTGATTTTTTAGCACTGCTTAAATCATCGTTTTCAAATAATTGTGATTGATTCCATACATTTTGTAAATGAATTAAACTTTTTCTAGACCAATATTATGTTTCTGAATAGCTTAGTTGAATTAAGAGCTCAGCCTAGGCTTGCACATAATTATTTTAAAGAAAAAATATTCTTTTTTTATTCTATGTTTAACATAGTAGAAAATTTCTTACCGACTGACAATAAATTACTGGTGGATTTTCCTTTGCTGTATTACGAATAAAATTGTGTTTATTTGTTACCCATAGATCTATCACTGACTAAAGCATATACTTATCTGTCTACTATATCTATTTTCTTCTAATACGTCATGTTAAACTTCCAAACCTGTAGGGCTATTCTGAGTCCAAAATCTCGCTCAAAAACGCTATGGCCATCTGTTGGCAACGTTTTGTACACAAGTCATGACGTCATGCATTTCAAATAAATCTCAATTTGCGGGCAATACATCTCGCATGCTCGAGAGGTGGTGAGATTTAAAAAACTGTTTGAGATTTTGACGTTTGTTTAAATAGTTGGTTTTTCCGCTATTTTATACTGCATTAATAACCTCACATATTTTTTGCAGACATTACTCTAAAAAATCTTAATCGTTTTCTTATATTTTGTTGCAGCAGTAATAATCACTTTTGTTTTTTTGCAGAGATTTTTCGAAAAATAAATTTTAATCTTTTTAATATATTATTTATTTGTTCCGCTGCTTTATGCAGCATTAATAACCACACGTTTTTTGCAGATTATTCTAAAGAAACAAATTCTTCAATCGTTTTTTGTATTATAACTTGTTAATAATAATGGCTTTAGTATATGAAGAACTTCGGGTTCTCGAAGATTTAGAAGAGGAAGAACGGATAGAAAAAGATCGTTTGTTTAGAAGACACGTACGAGACATCCAAGATCCTTTTTCGGTTAGTGATAAAGAATTTATCAGTAATTATCGTTTGAATAAGGAGGCATGTATTTATGTAATTGATACATTAAGCCCTCACATGCAACAAGGAGCTGGTATAAATCCAACAAGAATTCCGAACCATTTACGAGTGAGTTCGATATATTTATATATACTTAAAATGTTTTATTACTGTATAAATCATCTTTTTTTTTAGATTTTAGCAGCATTGAATTTGTTTGCCGTTGGCAGCTATCAGAGGGGTATAGGAAATAATTTGTTAGCCTGCATTAGCCAGCCAATGGTCAGTAGGTGTTTGAAAGAGGTGTCTACGGCATTAGTAAGGCATTGTATGAAAACTTGGATACATTTCCCCAGAAATGACGCAGAACGCGAGGAATTGAAGAACAGGTTTTTTTTTAATTACGCTTGTCGGTCTATGCATTTAATCAAAACTCTATTTAGCTTTGAAGCCACATTTCATGTCTATAATACAGTTGGAATAGTTGATGGCACATATTGCAATTGTAAAACCGACAGAAGCACAAAACGAAGATGCGTTTGTAAATAGAAAAGCTTACCACAGTTTGAGGGTCCAAATAGTATGTTTTTATTTAATAAATATTAATACTAAATGTACAATAATTGAAAACTAAATTTAATATTTTTAAGATTTGTGATGCTCGCTTGAGAATTTTGACTTTCCTTCAATTCCCGAAAGTTTGCCTCTAGCAAAACACTGTTCAATTCCATGAAATTGGTTAGCCTTTCCTTCTGCTCTACCGTGACTTTGGTGGTCATTTTTCGCTTTCCTTCCATTTTCTCACGAACTAAACAAAAAATAAAACATATTGTTGCGGTATGGTACGCAGAAGTAATATCGTGTGATTATTCACATACTGCTTTTCTATAAGAAACATAAATCTTTAACAATAATCAACAAATTTATCAAATGAATAGTTCAACACAAATACAATAAGTAAAACATACTTACCAAATAACAACAGCAATTAAAACACAATTTTTAATAGAAATTAGAAAATGTGGAAAATAGCACGTAATAGGCAAAAAAAGTAAGCACGTGACAAAAGACGCGGGGATCGAATTCGTTCGCATTCAACGCTGAGAGACATGTAAACCTTATGGCCAGAATCGGCGGCTCATTTATTTTGAGACATTACACTTGCATTTGTCAAAGAATCAATGAAAAAAATGAATGTGTTAGGGGCAATAGAATCACCTTTATGTTTATAGTATTTATGCAATTGCAAACATCTTTAATAAAGCTATATTTTCAAATTGAAAATGCATTTTATGTTAAATGCGCCTCTGCACATGCGCGACCATGCTCAATATGCTGCGTTTGTTTGGATTTTTACATTTTCTACAACGAAACCAAACAAACGCAGCATATTGCGCATGGTCGCGCATGTGCAGAGGCGCATTTAACATAAAATGCATTTTCAATTTGAAAATATAGCTTTATTAAAGATGTTCGTAATTTCATAAACACTATTGCATAAAGGTTATTCTATTACCCCTAACACATTGATTTTTTTCATTGATTCATCGGCAAATGCAAGTGTAATGTCTCAAACTAAATGAGCCGCCGATTCTGGCCATAAGGTTTACATGTCTCTCAGCGTTGAATGCGAACGAGTTCGATCCCCGCGTCTTTTGTCACGTGCTTACTTTTTTTGCCTATTACCAGTACAAGACGTGGTAACATAAACAGAAATAATGAGAACTTTAGATCACGAAATTCCCTAAAGATTTCAAATGCGCATTCATTAATGTGACGTCATTGATAGATAAGATCTCAACTCAATATTTTTGATTGAGAGACTCAGAATAGCCCTACTGACCCATTCACAATATTTGAGTTCCCCAAGTTGGCGGCTATATTTCTTCAGTTATATCACTGACACCCCCTGAACAACAAATATCTCTAAGTGACCTTTCTTGCTGTTCCTTCGTAAAGGTGGTATAGGTGCATATAAAAACTTTGTTTTTTTCGCAATTTGCAATATAGCTATATTTGAGTTTCATTAATTTATAAATAGATTTAGATTCTAACGTAGATATATGTATTTCGAATACAAACGAATTATAAATTTATTAAATACCAATTGATGTTGAAGTTTGTATCATATTATTGTTAACGTGATTTTTCTGGTGCCATCGGATGAACAGGAGATCGGGGAGTGAAGAGAGAAGATATCAAGGTGTGAAACGGTAGCCAATGGTCAGTAGGTGTTTTCTTATAAGATTGGCGCGGAGCGAACGGGTTGTAAAATAGTTTACATGCGGAGTGCTATATTTTCTATTTGTAAGGTGTATATAAACAGGAGTTTGTTTATTATTTTGGAACAATAAAAGTGGAAAGCTGTAAATTTTAATAAAATAAGTGTAACAATTGTTTCTGAATTCAGTTTTAAAAACGCACCTACTGCGAATAGATAAAACATAACCAAGAATTCATTATATACAAACAAATGACAGATAAATAAATAACCAGTGATTCAAAAACAATGGTCCTCGATGTATCATATTAAATACACTTATTGCCATCATTATTCTGTTACGAACTAATATATATAGATAAAACATGAAAAAGAGTTATGATTTCATTTCTTTTTTTAATTATATCTACACTGAAAACTAATATTAGCTTATAAATCAAGTGCATCTTTACTGGTTGAGAACCTACATGACGTCATAACATTTAATTACCCCCTTCCATATTTGACACATTCCAACTGACTTTGAGACGTGCTGCTAATGTTATCGTGGAGGAACTGTATATAGTTTGTGCACGATTACATGATATAAACATTACCAATGCAGGTTTCACCAATTTTTAATTGAATAAGCAAAGAAACATTAATACCTGAATTGCGACGGTGCAGACTGTAACTAAGACACTGCTCAAAATATGTTCGAGAGTGAGCTTAGTGTTACAAGTGGAGCAGAGTGGTGGTTGTTCTCCAAGTAACAGGAACAAGTGTGTGAGACAAGTGTGCCCTATTCCTAAGGTGGAAGAAATTTTATAAACTAGAAAAATAATAAAAATTGGATGTATTTTAATCAAAATGCGTGTAAAAAAGTTCAGTGCAAAACGGTGAGGAAGTTTTTGATGGCGATTGAATAACATTTGTTGTAAAATTGAATTTTTAAGATTTACGTTATATTTGTATTTTATACATTTTAATTGATGTGTGAGACAAGTGTGCCCTATTCTCAGACGTGAGATAACTACTTGCTCACACCTTGTTAGCCAGAGCGTGGGTGACCACCGCTCCACTGACCACTTTACACGTCGCAATTTTCTAGTGGAATTATTCCACTCCTCCTGCCATGTCTTATGACAATGAACAGACACAGAATATCAACACATCACCGGCGCGCAAGGGATGACGAACTAGATAGTCGCTGTTGGCTGCCCCAAGAGCAGCCTGGTCGGCACAGTGATTGTCGGGTATCCCAACATGACCGGGTATCCACATAAGTACGACATCTCTCTCTAGCTCCCGCAATCTATCGATTTCTCTACGAATGTCTACTACAGTAGGATCAGATGAAAATCTGCTACTGATACCCAAGATGGCTTTCAGCGAATCAGTGCAGACGAGCAGGTGACGTCGCTCATCGATAGATCGACGGGAGTGTCGAAGAGAGTAGAGGATCCCATATAACTCTGCGGTATACACCAAGCATGGGTGACAGTGTGAACGAGTGGGATACGCCGTCAGTCACGAAAGCACAGCTAGTCCCAGAGTCTGTCTTGGAGCCATCGGTAGATGTGTGTTGACAATCTGTGTACTGTTGCAGCTGAATAAAGAATTCGACAAGGTATATGGCATGAAAAGTGGAAAGTTTTGGCTTACTGGTCAGCGCAAGATTAGTTGTTAAGGCTGCAGATGCCTATGAAGATACTGCAAAATTTAACCGTGAACATACAGGCGCTTGGTTGTTGAGGATGTTATTCAACAGTCGTGGGAGTTTTAATGCAAGTGGGTATAGGGCAGTTGCACTATTCGTATAACAATGATTTAACTCCTCGTTATTGCAGAAAATAGGGTGGTTTATGTGCTGCGTGAGCGTTTGAATTTTGCACACGTATCTCAAACCAAGTTTAATGTACTCTATGTGAAGTGGCGGAACACCAGCTTCACGGTGAAGGCTTGGAATTGTGGAAGTCCTAAACGAACCGGTGACAGTTCGAAAACTAGCATTCTGCATATATATATATATATATATATATATATATATATATATATATATATATATATATATATATATATATATATATATTTATATATACATATAAATTACGTTATCGTCGTTTATTGTTTTGAAAAAAAATGTAAGAGAAGTAAATTATTTGATATATTTATTTTTTCAAACCACACTTGTTTTACAGTTGAGTACAAGAAAGAGAATGCTGAATTTCGATTAATGCTTGATATTTATACATCTGAGATAATACGTGACAATTTATGATATCATCAGTTGACTGGAGATATATAAAATGATATTTTGAGATTTCTAAGTAATATAACTCTTTGTTTCATAAATCATAATTACTCCCCTGAAGATATTATGTAATATTTACAAAATTACCATTTCTAATCTGTTATATCATTGTTCCTTCGTAGTTTCTTATTGTTATAACATTTTAATAAATTTATACAAACTAATTACTAACATGATTACAATAATTATACTTATTTATATACACTGAGCATTATTATAATGATTATTCATGTGTTCATGTGTCGCTGGTTTTAAAGTAATATTTAGAGTAATATATTTTTGAAAATATCGAATTATACTTTTATTGAGAGGGAATATTTTCTCTTCGGGATTTAAAAATTTATTAATTTGTAAATTATATTCTTTAGCCATAATATCATTATTGAATTTTTCATTGTCTAAAATACAGTTTTTGTTTATATTTTTATGTATTATTCTAAATTTTATATCTTTATTTATGTTTGTACAGTCCAAATGAACCTTTTAACTTTTTTATACGCAGTATAAGTAAGTATTGTATTCAAGAAAACTTTCGATCTCGAGATTTTAACGGAAATACACGTTTTGACCTTCCCTGAATCGATTCCAACTATTTTTGGAATGACGTCTGTGTGTGTGAGTGTGTGTCTGTGTGTCTGTATGTGTGTATGCTTGTTACAGCCTAAACCGTTGAAGCTTAAATTATATAACTTTAAACTTAAGATTTGCATATGCCTGAGGTGTGCACACTCTATTTTTGATAACAATATTCTGACGGGTAGTGCATGGCTACTCAAGTCATTTTTTGCAGTTTCTGTAATCACTCAAAGCTGCAGTTACAGATAAATTGTTACAATAAAAATTATAGATATCAGCATTTTGTACAACTATTATTCAAAATCTTTTTTCCCAAACGGTACCGGAAACAAGAAAAAGACTCTTGAAATTTCTTGTTATTATATTTATTTAAGCATATATCGTATCATCTTTGCCTGTCAATTGTTTATCAAAAAAGCAAAACCGACTAGAATAATTTGATTCTTAGAATAATATTTAGTGTAATAGTGTTCCAAAAGTTAGAAAAAATCTTATTAATTAGAAAAATAATGAAACTGGGATGTGATTAAACTCAAAAGCGTATAAGAATGTTCGGTGCATGACACTGCAGTTGTTTTTTTATCAAAAAATGCCAAATTTTGATTAATAATTATAGAAGATAAAATTACAACTCTTTACTAGTAAAAGAAAAATTATTCTAAGAAAAGCGATTTATTTTATTATAATTATAGATTATGTTTGAATGAGGTATGTGTTCAATCCATTTTGTGGTTTAGAATTCATTTTAATCACAATTCTTATTGTTACTATCTTCTATTATATTATCTATTATTTTATAATTAGTTTTACAATAGTTAACATTGTTTATTTCGTTACATTTATTTAACATATAATGTTTATTTCCTTTTAAATATATATTATTTTCCCGTTATTTAACATTTTTTTTTTTCTTTAAATATAAATGGCATTGGAAGTATTTGTTTAGTAATATATTGTTCATCATCATACATTGGTACAATCATCAAAAATACAATTTTATTATCACCATTAATTTTGCAATTTGTGGTCATAAGTGATTTATATTCCCAGAAATTATTGAATTTAATGTTTATGATATCACGAATATTATTGGTTACTGTTTGTAGATTATACGTTGAAATTTGAGAGAAATGAAATAAATGTATATTGCAAAACGTTAAAGATATTTCTATATTGTTCAGTATATGCATTAATTGTTGAACTTGAATTTTATGATCATTTACCTTACTTATTAACCATAAGATTTTGTTTTCATCGAAACCACGAGAAAGGGTATGTAAAATATGTCTTAAACTAGTAGTAATATAAACTTGATTTTTATTAATTAGCTCTAACTGTTTATTAGAGTGTTCATTCATTTCTTTAATAATTTGTAAGTTTTGTTCTTGGTTCTGCATTAATTTATCTTGATTTTTATTAGTTACCTCAATTAGTTGATCATATCTTTTTTTATCTTGATTATCTAAATTTCCGGTTATACTTTTCATTATGCTACCTAGACCGATAATTAAACCACGTTTATATCGTTTAGGGAATAATATATTTATTTTTTTTGCAGGTTTTCATTTTTTTAAATAAGTATAAAAATATTATTTTTAACTAATTTTGATAATATTTGGTGGTATTTCGCACATATGTTTTTATTTTAGTTATTAGATTATCGAGTTCCCTACTAGAATTTATAATGTTATTAACATCTATTGTGTAATACAAAAACTTTTCTGATGTAGTTACCTTACTATTTTTTAATTGTATGAGGTTAATCCCGGGGTTTTCAGATACATCTTCTACTCTTGTGGCCCAATTTATAGCAATTCTATAATCAGAGTTTAATTTTATCTATTTTATATTTGTATCATGAAAATTTTCGATCTCGAGATTTTAACTGAACGTATTGCCCTACTCTGAATCGATTCCAACTATCTTTGGTATGATGTCCGTCTGTGTGTGAGTGAGTGTGTGTGTGTGTGTGTATGCTCTCTACAGCCTAAACCGTTGAAGCTAAAATTATTAAACTTTAAACTTAACATTTGCATATGCCCTAGATGTGCACAATTTATTTTTGAAAACCATATTCCGACGCGAAGTGTATGTTTACTCTAGTCATTTTTTGCAGATTCAGCAATTACTCAAAAATAGTTGCAGTTACAGAAAAATTGTTATTATAAAAATTCCAGATGTCAAGATTTTGTACAAATTTTATTTGAATTTTTTTACCCAAACGGTACCGGCAACAAGAAAATGGCTTTACAAATTTCATCTTATTATATTTATTTTTACATAAATCAAATCTTCGCCTGTCAACTGATTGTCAAAAAAAAATCGACTTATATAATTTGAAGTTTGACATTTTTTATTTATTCTAAGAAATATATTTAGTGTAAAAGTGTTTCAAAGGTAAGAACATATATTATTAATTAGAAAATAATGAAATAGGATGTGATTTAACCCAAATGCGTATAAGAAAGGTCGGTGCATGACACAGCAGAGGTTTTATAATTGTTTTTTGTTAATTATAAGGTTGTAATCAATTTTGGGTTGCCAATATGGTCTATTATAATATCAATGTTTGGTATAGGGAATTTATCTTCTGTTGTTAGTTGGTTTATCTTTCTAAAATCTATAACCATTCCTGTTTTGTTGTTTCCCGATGCATCCATGTTTTTTGGTACAATCCAAATGGGTGAGTCATATGGTGATTTTGACTTTTGAATAACGCTTTTTTTTAATATTGTCTGTACATGTGTCATCATCATCCTGATGATGACTGCAAAGTCGAAACACGTGTCGTATTAAGTAATAAAAATTGTGAAACTACCAAGTGTTTGTCCAATTTAATGCAATATGTTTCACCAAGTGCCAACCACTAAATCGATCAATTCTATAACTTTTTGAATAAATAGGGATGTCATTCTTTAATTTAACATTATGTTCGACTACGTTAGTGGTTGATATAATGTCATTTGCTTTTGGAAAGAGACATTCAAACTTTCTTATTAGTTTTTGTAATTTTTCTATTTGTGACTTTAATTAGTGCGAATCCCGTATTTGTATATTAACAATATTTTTATTTGCTTCTATGTCATTCTGTAATATAAATTTTTGTTTGTCACCAAATGTTATTATATTGCTTTTGAAATTTATTGAGACACCACATTTGTTTAAAATTTCTACGCCAAATAATAAATTACAAATATCATGAAATTTGTAAAAATAAAAATCAAAAGTTTTATTTTGTATCTTTGTCTTTACAACTTCCGTGCATTTAATTTTATTCGCTGCAGTTTTAAATGTTATCACATTGGGTGTTGTTTTATAATGTTTTTGTTTAACTAAATTTGGAGATATCAAGTTTATATCAGAACCAGAGTCTATTAAAATATGAAAATCATTTTATTTTATAATAGGTATTGTGTTTAGAATGGTAGTCATCACTCGTTTTGTTCTTGAAATTCGTCTATTTCTAAAAAAAAATCATTTATTCACAGAAAAATTCTCTTTTGAAAGCTACGGTTCTATTTGGATTGTCGATTGTATTGGAGGCGCAAAAGTCCCTAAACTCATGCCAAGGCGAAATATGTTGTAAACACTCGTTATTTGTTGAGATTAATGAGTGTAATCGAGAACTTGCACGTCAGGGCTTAATAAATTGTCGCCAGATTACTACCAAGAAAAACTGCGAGGTTAAAAATACATCAGTAGTTTAAACATTTGTACTAGAGAAGCTTCCAGAAAGGATTTAGGTAGGGTTTCACAAATGCTCTGAGAGAGAATACTTTCCTCGACCAATGCGATGTTTTAAATTTCAGGAGTTCAGGCACACTGCATCTCGTTGTGATGCACAGGCTGTGTATCCACGGTGCAGTGAGCAGGAGCATTTGGGCGAAGAATGTCAGGATTCGGCACCTGCGTCAATTGTTTTGGCAATTATCATTCTTTTTATTCTGATATTCCACGCAATCAGGAAGAAAAAAACAGATTACTAAAATCAAAATTACAGACAAACTTTCATATTTCTACGCTCGGAAGATATTAAAAACGCAGATCAGTCCAGTATTTAGTCGTTCTTCCGCTACAATAGATGCCTGTTATAAAAAAATCCAGTGCAATTCAAACCGATAGCCTTCCTTCCTCTAATATTACAGCAACTCTTCCACATTAGCTTCCTGCTGTGAAAACTATCGTTCCAGAATCTGGTGTTACCCAAATTTGAAAATCTATTTCGAATCCAGCTACCAAATTTTAAGTCGATCTAAAACTAAAGTTAACGCCAAACTAAAAATCAAAATTACTCAATTAAAGGCAAGTACTTCTATTTCGCCGAAAACTATTTCAAAAGACCACTCAATGGAGATTCGAGAAACATCGAGGTTTTCATGTTCCTCAATCACCTTATTTCCCAAAAAGAAGGAATCTCATGCTTCGAGATCTACGTCCCCAATGAAAGCAACTGCAATTAAGCTATCTAGGCCAGCAAAAGTTATTTCTTCCATATTTGAATAATGCTTCTCATACAACAGTAGAATTGTAATGGTTTCTACAGCCATTATGAAGAAATTAGCTCACAATTCCGAGCAAACCATTTCTTGCATTTGTATACAGGAAACACAAAATTTCAAGACACCAGACCTGTTTCTTTACGAGGTTTCTCAGTATTTTGTACTGATGTGCTTACTGATGGCCAAGCTTGTGGTGGAGCAGCGATTCTGGTCCACGAAAATGTTTATTGTGAGGAGATTGCTTTGAATTTTGAATTGCAAGCTCTTGCTGTTCGAGTCGCTTTTCCTCTTCTGGTCACTTTATGTTTTATCTGTCTTCCGCCAAACGGTAATGTCGAAGTGCGTGATATCGTTGATTTAATTGATCAATTGCATGCTTCATTTAATCTTATGGGCGATTTCAACGTCCATAAACCTGAATAGCGATCAGAAACTATTAGTCATCGTTGTAGACGTTTGGAACAACTATTCACCGCAAGTACTCATGTTATCTTAAATGATGTTAGCATGACACAATTTTCTGCTGGGTGGAAATATTTCACTGCGATTGATCTAACGATCTGTTCAGCAGCAATAGCTTCATTGTTTAAATGGAATGTGAAGTTCCAATCATTATCCAGTTGAGTCCATCGCTCGGAAATCAATCTTGGAACATCAATTTATCAATTTTGCTGATGCGGACGATGAAATATACAATCGTTCTTTCTGCAAGGATGAAAGTGCGATTTCAGATTCTCACGACAGCACTCCTGGACCTGGTTTTATTCATTGTCAGATGATTTGCCATTTGGATAATGCTGGGAAAATATTTTTTATACAAATGTACAATCGCATTTGGTTTGCCCAGGACTATGACAATACTTGGCGATTTGGTATTATGCGCTCTTTACACTCCTTGGGCTGGAGAAGTTATCTTCCTTTATTTCTTGAAAGCTCTTTTTTCTTGAGAAAGTTTCAAGTTCGTGTGGGAAAGACCTCTTCAACAAATTTACCAAAGAAAACGGAGTACCGCAAGGATCTATTCTGTGTGTCATGTTGTTTGCCGTGTTCATCAACGGTGTTTCCTTGTACGTGGACGATTGGTCTATATTCTGCATTTTTTTCAGTATGGCTTCCATAGAGCAGCAGCTGTAGTTGACAATCAATCGCCTTCATACCTGAGCAACAAAGCAAGGTTTCACATTTTCTGCGGCCAAGACAGAGTGCATTCACTTCTGTCTACGCCGTCACCTTCATATAGATCCTATTATCCTTCTCAACGGTACTGATCTCAGATTTTTGGAAACTGTAGGTTTTCTTAGTCTTCTATTTGTCAAGACGCTTAACTGGCGTAACCATCTTGTGGCTTTGAGGAAAATGTTGGCTTTCTCTTAATCTGTTGCGAGTTCTAACTACAAAATCGTGGGGTGCCGATAGAATTTCTATGCTACGCCTGTATCGGGCTTTGATACACTCCAAGCTGGATTATGGCTGTATCGCTTACGCGTTTGCCAGGCCATCCGTTATCAAAACCATTGATACGATACACCAAACTATTACACGTCTGTCTATTGGAGCTTGTCATACCAGTACAATACCAAGTGTATTATGCGAAGCTGGCGAGCCTTCTTTGTATGATTGTCGCAGGCTCTTTACCATGAATCTTATCTTCTAGTTTTTGACAGTGTCTTTGGTCAACAGTTTGCGGAGGTTTATGACAGAAGGGCTCGTTAGGTGGTTTTCTTTTTGTCAGATCTCGCAATATTTTGTTAATTTTGAACTACCTTCAACTCCAAACACTTCTTTCAGCCCCTTTTTTCCTTAGACATTTTCTTCTCCGTAATCCAATTTTGCATTTTCAAAGCTAGATTGATCTGCTACTCCACCCATGTTATTCCAATGTGAGTTTTCGAATTATTGTCAACTATCGACCATGCAATTACATTTACACCGAAGGTTCAAAGAGTAACAACAGAGTTGCATGTGCATTTATATCGGCAAGAGGTGCATGTGAGTTTCGACTCGATGGGTGCTTTCAAAGCGATTCATTGTTTGTACCCTAAACATCTTTTCTTGCAGCAGATACAGGCAACCTTGCTGACACTATCAGTAAATGGGTCTATTGTGCGCTTTATTTGGGTACCGCGTCATGTTGGTATTCGCGGAAATGCCGCAGCTGATAAAGCGCTAAACGAGCTTTGTCCAACGTAACTATTGATTATGATCGGGTGCTTGTTCAAGGTTCATTTCAAGCATCATTCGACCATAATTGACAAAATCGTCTGCTTCTCTGGAATGCAGGTATATTTGCAATTATTTAAAAGTGCTAATTTTAAATTTATGTATATATATATATATATATATATATATATATATATTGTTTAGCACTCTTTAATAATATTTTACAATACTTTTTATTTTTACAATTTTAAGCATGTACATTCTATTCATTTATATGTAAATTTTTAATCCTCTATTTTAATATTTTATAATTTTCTTTTTAATTTTAGTTTACAACTGGCCTGCAGGGCCAACCATTGTTATACATGTTAAAAAAAAGGAAAAACACAATATAATTAGCATGCGAAGAGGTGGTCCTCAGTGGAACTCCTTCATAAATTTGGTTATTATCCTCTTTTAGTGTCCCAGCTCGGAGGGTTTGGTTCTTTTAAGTCATCTGGTTTCATTTTTTTCTATTCAATAGGTTTAATGAAAGGTGGTTAATGTGGTTGTTCAGTCGGTTTTCATATCTATTTGCAAATTTTTGTATTTGTTCTTTAACTGTATGGATTTTTAAATCAGAGTGCAGGGTATGGTTGGAAACATACCAAGGAGTGGTTGTTATCATCTTTAGGCATTTGTTTTGTGCGCGCTGTATTGTGTTAATGCTTGTTGCTTTGGCACATCCCCATAGTTGTATGCCATATGTCCAAATTAGTACTATGGCGACTTTATACGTTCGTAGTTTGTTTTGTATACTTAGTTTGGATTAGCGACGTATTAGCAAGTAGTTTTTTTTTTATCTTTATATCTATTTGTTTTCTTTTAGTGAGGACCTGTAGTTTCCAAGTTAGTTTTGGTTCTAAGTGCATTCCTAAGTATTTGAAGTTAGTTTTCTTTGTCTAGTTTTGGTTGTTTATGCTCACTGTGGGGCACTGGATTTGTTTGTTCGTAAATGTAATGTATACTGATTTGCTATCATTTATTTTTATATTCCATTTAGTGGCCCAGTCTTCTATGTTGTTTAGTGCGGTTTCAAGGGATTCTGAGGCTTCTATTAGGTTGATATTCGAGGATAGCACTGAGGTATCGCCCGCGTACGTTGCAACTGCTGTGTTATTTGTACAAGGTAGATCTGCTTGGCTTACGTCGAGAAAAGCAGCTGTACATACTTTTAAAGTTTCTAGGTCTTCTTCAATTTCCCTAACTATTCTGTGTATTCGTTCCATTATCCCATGTTTTTCCCTAAATCCAAACTGGTGATCTGGAATTGCTCTATCTTCTTCGATGTTTGGTGTCATTCTTTTAAGAATAAAATTTTCAAGTAGTGATATTGGATTGTATGAAGATGGTTCCTGGGCCGGTTTTCCTGGTTTCAGTATAAGAATTATTCGTGAAATTTTCCATTGTGTGGGGTAACATTGGAGTCTTACTACCACATTAAAGTTTTGGGTGATTGCTACAATTTCTTCTTTTGGTAATTCTTTTAATATAGTAGCAGTTATAATATCACATCCAGCTGCCTTTTTGTTGTTTAAGAGTTGGATTTCGTCGCATACGTCTTTTGGTGTGACGTGCTTAGGAGGTGGTAAAAGTTGTAATGGTGTATCCAGGGACGTCGCTAAGTCGTCATTGTTAACTTGTCGATGATAAGCGTGCGGTTGGAAAGTTTCAGAGAAGTGTTTTGCAAATGTGTCCACTTTTTCTTGTTCTGTTCTTGCCCTTATAGGTGGGATGTGTTGTTGCGGTCTTTTGAGTTTTCTCGTAGATTTCCATAATGAATAATCCGTACGAGCGATAGGTGATAGATGGCTGACATATTCTTCGAATGCGTCATTTTTCACTTCCGTAATGAGACGTTTTATTCTTTTGCTGAAATTATTTATGTTAGTTTTGTCTTGTGGGTGTCTGCTTAGCTGCCATTTATTTCAAAATTTTCTTTTTTCGCCAATGAGAACTCTGATGAGTTTGGGGTAATTCGTGATGTTGTCATATGATTTGTTTGTTATAAGAGTGGATTTTTAAGTTGCTTCTTGTATAGAGCTTGTTAAAAATTCTACAGCTTTGTCTATTTCATATTCAGTCTTCAGAGGAATCTGAAGATTAATTTTGTTGTGAATGTACATCCTAAAATTTTCCCAGTTGGTTAGTCTGTTATGTAGAGTGGGTCTTCCTTCTTTTTGGATGATTGTTGTTCTAACAGTGACTATGGTGGGTGAGAGGTCAGAGGATAGATTGAAGCATTCTAATAGTTTGTTGTAGTTTATACAAATTCCTATTGAAATGAAGAAGTCTAGTAAGTCTGGGGATTTATTTAAGTCGGTGGGCCAGTAGGTTGGTTTATTTAAGCTTAGAGGGACGTCAGTTTTTGCGGTGATTAAGGATTTTTGTTCTTTACCTATTGGGTTGGTTAATCGTGATCCCCAGCGCAGGTGCTTTGCGTTAAAGTCCCCGCGGCTTTAAATTTTTTTCCTAAGAGGTTGAAATAGTCTTCAAATTCATTTCTTTTAATTGCGTGTCTTGGAAAGCAGTAAACGGCAGCAATATCAAATGTGCCACTTGCAGTTTGTAGTTTTATCTTGGTGGCTTGTTGATGATTCTTTTCATATTTTTCTATTTTGTGATGTTTCAAATTTTCTTTAATGGAGATTTCATCGAGGTGTTTGGTGTGGGTAGTCTTGTATTTGAAGATATTGAAGTAGTTTCTTTGGGTGAAATGTGATTCAGTTATTAATAAGATGTCTAATTTCTGTTGTTTTAGGAATATTTCAATTTCATATTTGTGTTGAATCAGACCATTGGCATTCCATAGTGCTATTCTTAACGTTTTATCTTACTTAAGTTTTTTCTTATTAACATGGAAAGCATGTTGTTTATGTTGGAGTTTTGGCTCATAATTTGAGCGAACATCGTTTCGAATTTTGTTAAGAGCTATTGCAGTGTGATATAGGTGCTTTATTTTTGTGATTGAGTTTTGTTTGCGCGTGAATAAGAAGAACTGTTGCTTATGCTTATGTTCTCGTTAGAGTTTTATCTATTGTTTTAATTTTCTTGTTGTGACGTAGTAATTTGTTCTTTGGAGTTGTTATGAGGTTCGTTTTGATTATTTCTTCTGTGTTGTATTTTCGGTATGCTGGGCATCCTTTATAATTTGCTGGGTGTGTTCCTTCGCATAGTGTACATATTGGTGCACTTTTTTTGCCTTTTAGGCATTGTGTCGTTGGGTGGTCTCCCACACATTTTACACAACGATAGGGTTTCGTGCAATATGTTCTCGTGTGTCCATATTGTTGACATCTTTGGCATTGAGGTATTTGGGTTTTCTTTCTGGATGCTTCGATATCGATTTTCGTTCCTAGGAGGTTCGTTAGTTTGTAAATAACTTTATTATTTTCGTATGGCACCTGGTCAATAACAAACATAGGTAGCGGTTGTTTCGTATGCCTGCTTTTCATATTTGATATTTGTCTAATTATAAAACCTTTTTCTTTTAATTCCTCTTGTATATCTTCTGAAGTTACAGTAGGGTGAAACTCTTTTATCACGATTCTGTACTGCCGTTGGTACGTGTGAAAAGTAACTTTATTTTGATTTAGAAGATGTATAAGTCTTCGATAGGCGTTACATGTTCTTGCATATACTTTGACTTCACCTTCTGTTAAAGTCTTGCATAAGAATTCATCTTTTCTAAGCGAAGTTTGAATACAGGCAAGCTTGTTTGAGTAATTTACCACGTCTTGTATGTATACAGGGGGTGGCTTGTGTTCTTTGGTTTTCGCTTCTTCTATGTGATTTTGTGTACTGAAAATCTCTTGGGTACTTACATTTCCATTGAAGTTGCTTGGATTGAGTTTCATTGTTTTTGATGTGATGTTGGAATTTTCAGTTCTTACACGTTTTATTGATCATCTATTCTTATTGGATTACCATAAGCAGGGTGAATTTTGAATGTTTTGGTTTATTTGTTCTTTTTCAGTGGTTTGTGTAGTTTGTTGTGAATTGGTGGTCTAGCCACGACTATAATAAATTTAGTGTGAATTGGATGGGAAAACAGATAGGATTTGTAATCCTTTGAGTTTGAGAATAGGTTGTTACGGAGGTTGTTGTAATTGTAGCGACTGGTTAAGTGCTGGAATTTGACGTGTCACCACTTTTTTTAGACATCTTCTTTGTTTAATCACTGACACTTGGACTATAGTTTAGTTATGAAGTTGTCTTCACTTAAATATTAACACATTATGTTATAATAATTTGAGTATAAAGTAGCATTGATATAACAGCTTGCTCTTAGCATATCCACTAGGCAGACAAGTTCGCTCCGTTCGACCGACCGAGCGAAAGTGTTACAATTTATTGTATTTATTTTTACAATTTTATTTTAACACAATAAATATTTTAGATTTTACTTTAATTCATTATATAGCTTATGGCGTGAATAGCCCAAGAGGCTGATACGCCTTTTAATTTTAAGCCTTATCCCAATCCTTTTATTCTTTGTAATTTACCCAATAGAATCGCTCACGCACCTTTGCCAACTTAATCTTTATTCCAAAGTATCGTCCGGTAGGTCCATCATGGAGGCTTCGGACCTCCCCCGCTCTTTTCCTGGGAACAAGAAACTATCGATTCTGCTCTGTTCCATCTGGGCTCTCTAATACGCATTATAAGATCACATTTACATCGTTATTGAGTCCCACATTGCCCAATAAAATTTTACACACAGCGATTTTAGAGCAATGTCTTTCGAGGTTGGGCCCTGTTTTAAGATATTCTATTGCAGTATAAGTTTTAAATCCGGGTCTTCAATAATCTTCATTTTCAATAATCTTCTTGGGCTGCCATTAGTCATCCACAACGGTTGTTTCGAGATCAGTTTTTACTCAATTCTACTGCAGTGCTTACAATCGGTTGGACACGGTCTTCTGGATGTAACATCGGCATATTGATGTTTATTTCCCGCCCGATGTTGTATGTCTACGTTGTATTCCTGCAGCCGTGCGATACATCTTCCAACCGGCCCCTTAAGATTTTTAAATAGGATGAGCCACTCCAAGGTAGTTTGATGTGTACGCAATAAGAATTTTTGGTCGAACAAATATTTATAGAAGTGCTCGAGGGGTCTTATCCGCGCCAATAATTTCCTGCTGAAGTAGCCTATAACTGTCAACAAACAAATTATTTTATATGCAAAATATATGACGAAAGTCGTATGTCTAAATAAAAGTTGGAAATCCCACTTGAAATGGTGAGGACTGTAGATGTATTAACCACTTAGCGTACCCCCTCATGACGTATACGAGCGTATCTTACTGGCAATTTTGTACACGCTTGGGTGAGTAACAAGCAACCAATAAATTTACTGACTAAAGTCGATAACGTGTTGTTTGAATTGTGAGCTGTTTGGTCTAATTTGTGACTAATTCTCATTTTATTGATTTAATTAGTAAATTTTCTATATAATAATGAAAATATTTTATTTCATAGAATTTTCTGGATTTTATTAATTGGTTTTAATTTGGATTGTAGTAAAACCCTTTCGCAATTTAATTTTAGAAATTAAAGTATACGAAATTAAATTTTAAAAATTATTTAGTACGCCACTGACATTTGTGGTATAGAATGATTCGTAAGTAAAACCATAATTTACCTATAAATAATGTATATATGAATATTCAACGAATAAACAATATTATATATTTAAGAAAACATTATTTATTAATTTACTTGAACCTGCAGGTAAAAATCACTTGCTGCGCCACTGCAAATAGTTTTTTTTAATTTATTTGAATATGAAGACTTAATTCTATTTTTAAAAATATTCGATTATATTTTGACCGAAAATTCAAAAATAATTAGTACATTATTGCCCGGTATTAAAAAGAACAAAATAAAAGTTAATTAGTTACTATGGAATTAAATTTACTTACACAGTTAATATAATTTTGCGTGTTATAAAATAATCTTACAAGTAAATTAACTAATAGGAGATTTACCGACTATTTGAGTTCATCTATTCATTAATAGATGACTAATATATAAATATTGCTAATTTGGCATCGGTTATTATTATTTGCGGTTGGTGACATTTTGTTTACAAACAAAAATGGATAAAAAGCGGGGAAGAGGTAAAAATCATACAGAAACGGATAAAGCTAATTTGTTGCGGAGCGTAATTAATAATTGATTCATTCATGCCGAGATAGAATGATTGCTCTGAGTGATTGGTTGTATATCATCACTAATTAAACTCAAAACTCGTAAAACATCTTGTTTTTTTAAACGAAATCTATTTTTAAATTCATCATTATTATAAAAATCAAATGGATTATTTCTTTGTCGAAAAACTCGTGGACGTGCTGGTAGTGGCTCATTTTCATGTTCACTATCACTTATAAAATTCAGTGATGAAACCGATAAAACTGATGAAATTGATGACATACTACAATTTTAATAAACACAAAAAAAGAACAGAATAAAATAATTATTAAAATCTTAAGTCTATAAATAGGTAAAAATGTTAATTTACATACCTGTTATTTAAAATAATAATATTTTAAATAAAAACAAAACACGATGCTGTCAAGTAATTGTCAGAATAAATTTTACTAACTAGAAATTCATGGGAGTAGTTTAACTGTGAGATTTACTAGCGAAGTAAATTTATTTTTCGTTTATAATACGGAAATCTATAGAGTAAAGTATATTACTTGGTTACCAAATAAAATCTACCAAGTATTTTAATTATTTGATGTTTATAATACCGGGCATAAGTGGTTTAACCCATTAACGCCGACGCGACCAAAACTTTCCACGACTTTGCTTTGGCGATGTTTTCCAGCCCCAAACTAGTCATAAACGCAATCTATCAAAAAGTATTGGAACGTTTTGGTCGCTGAGAAAGCAAATTTTTCGGTTTTGCACCACTTTGCACCCCTGTACACGCTCGTGGTGGAGTTGTAGGTGAAATATTACCCTAAAATCGAAAAATTGAGAAAATTTCCTATAAGAAGACAGGTTTTGTATTCGAATTGGCTGGAAAACCTCGTCAAAGCAAAGTCGTGGAAAGTTTTGGTCGCGTCGGCGTTATTGATTTAATACGATATTTTGACAAAGTAATTATCATTCGCGCTGTCTAATGGTTTGCTGAGAAGGCATAGTTTTTAGATATCCATTTTAATGTGAACGGTTATGAACAATAAGCATTAATATACAGTTTTCTATTCAGTTTTTAGGTAAAAGAACGGTTGAAGGAAACGGTCGAAAATCACACCTATCTATTGCCAGCAGAGCCATGGCTGCCGCCAGGCTGGAGAAAAATAATGCAAAGTAACGTAAACAAAAGATCGCGACTTGATAAAAGAACTGTTGATGGAAACGGTCGGAAATCACACCTAGCTACGACCAGGAGAAACACGGCTGCCGCAAAGCATGGAAAAAGTAACGCGAAGTTATAGAAGCAAAAGCTTGCGAACCGGTTAAAGAACGGTTTTGACGAAAACGGTCGGAAATTACACCTTGCTACTGCCAGGAGAACCACGGCTTTCGCTAGGCATGAGAAACGGTGAAGGTGATGATATACGCTGACGTTTCGTACTCACCTTGCGGCTGAGAATTTTCGGTGTGGACCAAGAAAACCACGGTCGAGACCCTTTCGGAAGACTGCTCTAAAACACTAGGATGACTAGGTTTCGACTAGGAAACCCGCAGTCAAGACATTTGCAGTAGAGTGATTCAACGGCTAGAGCGAGGCCCATATTTATACTATGGTGCTAATTAATCGAATTCATATTTGGAACGCATGGCGGCTTTTGTCACAATATGTGAATTTTATAATAATTGTGATAATGTTTTGTGTATTTTGGATTACTTATGAGAAAAGGAGGAAACAAAAATGCATTTATTCGCAAATGGAAAATCATTTTTTGTAAAACTTAAATGTAACCTTAACTTATTAAAAACATTAGGTTGTAGTGGTAGATGTTACAATGTTTGTTAGGTTTGCATGGTATTTCAAAAGTTTTGTGAAGTTGTTTTGAGTGTAGGTTGGCTGTTGCATCTTTCTTTGGTAGCGGGTTTTATATGCACGAGGGGTATGCATATGGGATATATTGTTTGTTGATTTGCTAGTAATGTTTTGTTTTTGTAAGGTTTGTTTGTTTTGTGTGTGGGTATGAGATGAGGTGTGATAAATGTGTTATTGTTAGGTGATTTTCTCCGTGGTTAGTGATGAGCGATATTTTACTGATGGTGATTTTATCTCCGTCATTGAAAAATTACTGGTAACCACAGTGACCGAATACTCAAAGTAACGTTGACCGAGATTTCACTATTTTGTATTTGTTTCGAGCTGGCATCTGCCACTATTATTATTCACTAATGCAAATTACTGAATTATTTATTATTAAATATTACATGTCCTGCTAGTCGGTAAGTATAGATAACGATGGAATTTTAATCATATCTAAATAAATATTTTAGAATAACCATTTATTTTCTATTTGATAAATAATCCGTTTATTATACATCTATGTGGTCATTATCTTCTATAAAATCTGTAATATTTCACGTATTATAATTATAAAATTTGATGCTTAATATTTTCCTATTATTTTCGAAGTATTAATTTCTAGTAGTAATAGTTTTCTTTTGATAGGTCCAAGGTGCGCCATGATGATAAGGAATGGTTATATTTAATATTGATAACGCATTTTGTAACCTTGCAATATACGAGATTACGAGAGCGGTTCTAGCGATAGATATATCAACTAATATAGCGTGATCACGATCACGGTAGAAAATTACTGTGATCGAAAAATCACGATCACTGGGAACGACGTTCTTTATAAATAACCGGATCGCTCATCACTACTCGTGGTAAATTGGCAGTAATTAATACTGGAGCTTGTGCTTTGTCCTGAAGAAAACATTGTGATATTTTAGTAAGGATGATTTTTTGTATGAGTAGGTTGGGGTTGGTAGTAGTTTGTGAGAAAACGTTTTGTGCTTGTTGGATGATGTACCTTGTCATTGACGGTGAGTAGATGTAGGGCTGTGATGCGAATGTATCTTGAAGTCTGTGTAGCAAGGCGCCAGCACTTGTAGAAGCGCTGGATTAATAGTGTTATAATGTACAAAACGCCACGCTAGGCTGGAACTGCACTGGTAATGATTGGTCGTAAGAGGGATTTGTAAAGGAGGAGTTTGATTTTAAGGGATAGTGGTCTGTATTTGGTTAAGAGGCACTTTATTTTGCGGAGAGATTATTGGGCTTTTAGGATTAGTTGTTGAATGTGGTGTGCTTAGTTGAGATGGGGTGTGAGATGAAAATCAAGGTATCTTACATGTTTTATGGTGATTTTTTTGTGATTGTGAATGACTAATGGTGTGTATTTTGAAAATTGTTTTGCGAATTTATTGTTTTTTTTCTCAGTATTGTCTCAGTATTGACGAAGGATATTGATGGAGATCTGTAGCTGCTTGATAGCCACCTGTGTGTTATGCATACATGTCAGTGGCAGTATATATTGCAGTACGTGTTTTGGGAAAAGTTGGAAAATCGCAGAGATCAGGATTGAAGAGTTTTGGGCCAAGTACACTCCTTTGCAGTATGTGAACCACGCTCGGTCTGGATTCGGAGATGGTGTTATTAATTTTGCTTCTAAGGGATGTAATGGTGGGGTAGGAGTGAATTTTGATTAGGATTGGAAGAATTTTATGTTTGATTTATTTATGATTTAAACCTGTTATCCATACTGCTACTATATCGAGTGCTTTTTCTCTGTCAAAAACGGTCATAATAGTCACCTTATCTTTGTTAAAATTAATGGCTATGTCTGACGCAATTCTGCACACCTTATGAACAGTATATTGTTGGGCTCTGAAACAGAACCGAAAATGAGATTTGAATTTTTGCTCTTTGTCTATGGCTTCGAGGCAGAAAAGTATAATTTTTTTCTGCTATTTTGGATAAGGTAGATAGGTAAGTAGGTGGATAAGCTGGTATGTAATGAATGTTTTTATTGGGTTGAAGGATGGGTTGAGCCATGGCTGTCTTCCAGGAGGAAGGAATGTTATGGAGAGTAAGGATGGCGTTAACCAGGTTATGTAGTTGGACGATAACTTTTCGAGAGAGGCTCTTCAGGAAGACATTTTCGATGGAATCAGGTCCGAGACACATCCGTTTGGAAAAGGTTCTTATTATTTTTACTAGTTTGATAGGGCTGGTAAGGAATTTGTGCATCTGATATTTCCTAAAGGTGTGTTTAATGTTGAGGTATGTGTGGATAGATTGTATGATGTGTGTGATGATGGTGTGTGAGGTGTGTTAGATATGTGTATTTCTGTGGAAGTGTGAGCAAGTGTTTGTATACTTTTTGTCTGTCAGTAATTGATTCGGTATTATTCGTATTGAGAAAGGGGATAGGTTTAAAAGGTTTTTTAAGGTTACGGGTGAGTTTTCATAAAGTGTTGTCGAAGGGGCTCATTTGGAGGTCCAAGTCCCATTTTTGTGTCCTTTGATTTCTATGTTGATTGTGAAGTTTAAGGCCTTTAATTCTAAAACTTATGTATAGTGTGTTGAGTTCTCTGCCATTGTCTACGGGTGTGGTAGCGATATGAAATGAGGGTGCGTATGTGGTCTGAAATGGGGTCGAGGTATGATTTTATGGTGATTAATTAAGTGTATTTCTGTTTTGTTTTTTGTATAGTACGTGTACATAAGTGTATATCATGGTATTGTTGTAAAGTGGTGTTTATGTTGTTGTTGATGGTTTCACGTGATTTTCTGAAGGAGACCCAGTCTGTGTATCTAAAGCATGTTATTTGTCTCGTGTATTTATTTGTGTGTAAGTTATGTAGTTTGAGGATGATAGGTTTGTCATCTGAGTCTAATTCCGAAAGGGATTCTGGGTGGGATATGTTGGGTACGTTTTTGTTTACAATTATGTCTATGAATGTAGGAGTCGTAGAGTTTTCAGAGCAGTAAGTGAGGGTGTCGGTGTGATGTAAGATAGTGACATATGAGTTTATGTATTTATTAAGCCTATTTTCCGTTGGGGTTATTTTGGTGGCAGCCCCAGTTGATGTGATTATCGTTTAAGTCGCCGATTATTATTGTTTTATTGTATGACATGAGGATAAAAATGTCATGAGCGCTGAAATGGTTGTAGAGTCTATTATAGGCTGCGGTGATAGAAGTATTGTTGGCAAGCTTTATGTGTACGGTTTCAAGCGAAGCATAGGGTGTGTAAGGGTGTGCTACTAATACTTCAGATGGTTTGCGGGTTTGCTGCGGTTGGACGTGTCTGTGTACTATGAAAATACGTAGGCAGAAGGTATGATGAGGTGTTAGGTGTGTTTCGATAATTAGCATGATGTCTATGTTATGATAATGAATGAAGAGCGCGAGCTCTCCCACCTTACACAGTATACCATTCGCGTTCGAGAAGCAGATTGTAATGGATTGTGTGTTGATTGGCTGGTGTATCTGCATTTTCTAATTGATGATGTCGTATGAACCGATGGTGGCTCCTATTTCGATGAAAGTGGTGAATACTTGATTCGGTGTGCTGCATGTCTCAAGTAATTTGTTAAAGTCCCTCATTGCTTCTATTATGTTTTTCAGCTTGACTTTTTGGTTGAGTATGCTTAGTTTTAAGAAAAGCATTTTTGTGTGTTTGTCAGGATTTGTATTTATATTAGGAAGAGGGTTGGGTTGAGGGAAGGGATTGGTTGTTTGTGTAGTATTAACTGTGGAGAATTTTTTTTGTATGGGGAGATGCGGGAAGTTTATGTTGATTTTACTGGTAGATGAGAGTTAGTCTTGCAGGAGGTGGTTTTCCATGTGTTACTTGGAGAAGGGATGAATTTTGATATTTTTTTGATAGTTTGTATGATGGTGTTGTTTCCTCGGATTCATTTTTGTTTGTACACTGGACATTCTATAGAGTTCTCGGGTGTGCTCCAGCACAGTTGTAGTATTTCGCGGTTACGTCTTGCTTTTTAGTGCAGCAATGTGTGTAGTTTGACTCGGCATATTTCAGAATATGTGGGAGCATGCGGAAATTTGCTGTTGCCTGTACCCACTGCTGGCAACGGTGACATTGGAAAATATTTTTTTGTTTTGGTGTCTCTCCCAGATTATCTTCGTATGGAGAAGGATTGTGCAGTGCGAATTAAGGTGGATAAGAGTTATTTTGCTGGATGTTGTTAGTAGATATAGGGTAAGGAAGGTGCTTCGCATAAGGATGATTTCTTGGATCCTGAGTGGGTATTTGTAATTTAATTATTTGGTAATGTCCTGGGTGAGTTCATGTGTTTTGTTGTTTCTGTCTGAATATGTGTAGAATTTGGTATTGCTTATATTGTTAAGTACTTCCATTAATGTTGGTCTCTGTTTTTCCTTTTTGATATAAAGGTTAATGTTATTGTTTATGTGTTTAATGTAGTATACTTTTGTGGCGTATATATTTAAATAATTCATGATTTTGTTTCTGTTGACGGGGATGCCAGGGATAATAGGCGGCGTTAATGGAATGTTTTGGGTGGGGCTGTGCTTGGCTATGTTTACATGTCTTCATCATCGCCGTCGTCTTCATTCACATTGATGGGGTTGAATTTTTGTGGGAGCGCGGTGTATTTATTTTTGGTTTTAGTTGGGATCGAGGTTGCGTCTTTGGGGGCTCGGGGAGTGCATATTGGCTTAAAAATTCTGAAAGCGACATCATTTTTTGTTTGTTTCGACTACTGTTGTCGGTGGATTGATAGCGGGTTGCTAGAATGTATAAATTTTGTCATTGCGAAAGCTTCGTTTACCTCAGTGTATGTAGTTTTGTTAGTTGTTGGTGTGTGGACTGGCTCAGTTGTTGTTGATTCAGGTAGTGGTTAATAGGCGACGTCTGCATTAATTTCCACCACGGTTTCTCCGATGGAGTCTACGTCGGATTCCTAGTCTGGTACTTGGAGTGAAATTTCACACGTGGACAAAAGATCTTCTGCAAACAAGGTCCGGGAAGAAACCTTTGATTTTTGTGTAGCTTGTGAGACTTTCTCCTTGAGGGAAATTATTTCCTGAGCACCTTTGGGGTTCAAGCGATGGTTTTCCTTTATTGATCTGGCCTTAAAGACCAGTTTCGTTTAGAAAACGAACGAAAGAAAAAGGTGAATTACTGTTTTTTTAAAACCGAACCCTCTTTTTAAGCAAATGTAAACGGTTATGAACAGTAAATCGCTATTATTGATATTGCAGGAGGCTTTTGATAATACGTCGGCACTCGATGAATAACACATAAAGACAAGCACTCTAGCCCCGTAGCCATAGTGCTTGTCTACATAAATGCCATAACTTGGTCTAATAAATGAAATATAATATGAATTTTTTGAAAGTACAATTCACCATTTAGATCTGTGTATATGTTTTTTATGTTAAAGCAAATTCTTACCGTTCGAATATTTTCAGGAAAAATGTTGATAGGCCTTCGAATGCAAGCTTGCCAGTTCGTACCAACATGAAGTACTCGTCATCACAGTTCACTTTTTTTTTTTGAAAATCTCCTGATAAACCACCAGTTGTTAGGAGAGGTGTGTTGAAATATTTTATAATTCGACTGACGGATGCTAAAAGGAAAAATATAGAAAGAATTACGCTTGCTGTAATGATTTAATATAAGATCCATTAAAAATGTTAGTTCCTGTTAACAGTATTGTTTTAATGATAAGAAAATGGGAGACTTTAGTACTCGGTTTCAGAAAAGCAAATTAAAATCAATTATTTATTAAAAAACCGTTAACAGTTCATCAAATTTTTAATTTACAAATAATAAGCCGCTAACGGACAATTAATCGTTACTCAAATTGTAACAAATATCAAAGTTAATTAACCGTAAACGGCTTATTAATCCTATTTTGGGTTGCACAAAGAATAAATAAGACTTCATTGGCGGATAGTAAATATATATTTTTAATTGAAGCTAGTTGTTCAAATACTAACTAATAAATTTAATATTTGATTTTTAAATCAAATTTTATTCGAGTGTGGTGTATTTATTTCAAGACTACGTAATACTTATGCAAGTTTAACCTGTTTTTGACAGAATTAATTAAAAAAAAAAACTTTTTACATTCGGTTTTTTAAATTATCTAAATTTTCTGAAATGTATTATTGCACGCAAATTAAATAATTCAATTTGCAGTACTCAATTTGTAAGTCTGATACCTACTGTACATTACAAGTTATTAAATATAAGTAAAAAACTAAATACACGAGTAAGCAGGAACAAACACGTAGATTGCTCCAATATTGGAACACCGGGAAAAATCAGATTAAAGGGGCAGTCTGGGTTTATTGCACATATTTTCAAGATTTTTTCTTTTTATAATAGAGTTATAATAATACTTTTAGGTTAGGTACGGATTAACAAAAAATACTGTCAAAAATTTAATTAATTTTGTGCAAAAATTCAACCATTAACTGGTACAAATCGATTAATAGTACACTAGAAATTTTAATCTGCCTACGCTTTCATGCCGCTGGAACAATCCAAAATGTGATAGGCAACCACATACATATCAACTGTATCTCGCATTATAAAAAGAGTGAAAGATATTTATTCTTTATTTTTGACAGCTATTGATGCTTAAAAGTATAGATCACATGAGCACATTGCGGTTTTAACATCTATGACTACTAATCAACGGTACATCATATGATGTTAGATTAATAAGAAGTTTTTTTGTTTTGTGCAACTCGATTTGTATATGATGACTATCAATTTTTGATGAGCAATTGAATGTTTGCTGATTTTATTAGCTTTTCTGCAACCGGGTATAAATTTCATAATACCGAAATCAAATTAACTCTTAAATTAGAACGATAACTCAATAAGATGTCACTCACCATTAAGCATAAACAATAAAATGCATCCGTAAATTTAAAGGTAACGCTGGTAATTTATATTTTGCCGTGCAAGATAATAACTGTAAAGATATTCCTTAGCATAAACAACAATTTCTTATATCGACAGCGGTTGGTGTTATATTTAGTAAATATGCTAATAACGAAAGTTTAGTATCTTTTAAAATGTAATATGATTAGATGATGCCTCAGATAAAACAAAATAATGGCATGTATGGTTTCTCAAACAAATTTCGTTTAATTGCCCAATTCTGATTGATATTATAACGCTTATTCGATTCGTAGGAGAAATAATAACAGTTTAATTTAAACTATGCTTTGTTTTTTATTTAGGAAACTTATGGACTAAAGCAACTATTTGATTTTGACACCTTGTAACAAATATTCATTTAAAGTAACTTATGGGAGTATTTATTTGCAAAAACAAATATTTATACAGTTCCATTATTTAAACAGAAATTTATTTTTTAAATCAAATCGCGTTACTTATAGTGGCATTAGTACGAATTCACAGTCAACTGTATATTAGCTGACAATTAGCACAGACAATTAATTACTTACTACTTACTGTTCATATACCCACGTCAAGGTTTCTGATAACCTGAAGATCCTATTTATAGAAAAAGAGCTCTATCATATGATTAAAAGCCCACCCGTTATACCCGCATTATGGCAGCATACCCTACAGGTTCACTACAGTGCTCTCTTCTTTGGTCGTTTCGTCCACAAGTACTTATTTTGAAGTGTAAGTAAAAATGACAGTCCATGGTTTTTGAACTTGGTTATACCTTTGCACTATAACTGAGAAGGATATCGACAACATAAAGCTTAAATATAGCCTTGATACTACTCCTTATTCTACGCCAATCCAAACCATCGGGTCAACAATCAACCCTCGGAATATTCAATTTTAATATGTAATATTTTATCAAATGTTTTCGTAAATCATGTAATGTGTCTCGAAATATGCGATAATTCGGCGAATTGTGTGACAGCACTTACGTTACTAAATAGGAAATCCTTCTTGCATCAGACTGTGTTCGTTTTAGTTCTTTAGTAGGCTGAATTTATTTAAAAAGACAATCCCTTGGCTCATCTAAAGGTTTTTTGCTACACAGTGTACAAGCTAATAGTTTTGAGGTTCCTGGAAAAATTCGACATGATTCTCCATTGTCTAACTTCGGACGGTATACTGAATATACCTCGGGTTTCTGCAGCTGTATTTTGAAAATTTCGAGTTAGGTAGTTATGATGTTATCTTCAGTCTATGTTCCCACTTTATTAAAATGGATGTCATTCGGCTTTCGTTGTGGTAGTTTTCAATTTCAACAGATGACATTGTTTTTGAGATTCGAAACGTCATACGGATTTTCTAAAGAGCTCTATAGTAGCAGTGCCAGCGGAAGACAATCGCCAATTGGTATCCGTTATTGTCTTCAATCTACAGCTCGAATTTTGCACTTCACGAGCAACTGATTGAGGATTGCATCATTTCATCTAGGCAGGTCGCTTATGTATTTATCCTCGGACAGATCATCACTCGAATTTCAAGTCACATGGCAACCATGGCACTCATCGAAATACCATAGTTGCTGATGTTTTTCAGATCGCCTTATAAAAGACTGATCTGCACGCAGATAGATACAGGTTAAGGTATGCATCCCAGTCTGTCTGTTGTTCCGAGACGGAATTGACAGGTTGATGATTTTATTCAAGCGTAAGGCCATCCCGCATTTTAAAATGTTGATAAAACTCGTCCTTGTTATGCGAATTTCTAAAAGACTGCAAAGATTTCGGAAAATTTTGGAGCCGCAGTTTTATCCTTGATTGGAATGTTAATCCAGCGCCAAATCGGTTTATCTATTCTCATAATCTCCTAAGTGATACTACTGATTTCTTGTTATCGCTATACGTAAGCTTCAGTCCAACCAAGAATAAGTCCGTTACCAACACAAGTTCTCAATTTAGGTGCAAAATGTAATTTTGGTCTTCATGTAGAGTGTATGGAAATATGTCATAAATAATCTCTACATAATCTATAGATTTAATGTTATTAGAATAAGTAATAAAATATTTTTCTTAACTTATTTTTCTACATGATGTCGGCCTCGATCCCCATTTTGGACAATCTAGAAAATTGCTTATATTTTTAAAACACAACATTTTTTTTTTAATAGTTATACCATTATATGAGTTTCTACGTCGATAGTAAGTATTTTCAATAAAAATTCAAAAAATAAAATCTGGCAGTTAATGTGTTAGGCTTTTCGTCTTGCAGTAAAAACAGTGAGTTTCCTGCAGCAAATCTTAATGCTTTCATTATAATTTACTCAGTACAGCCACTCCCGCATACTTTTCATATCTGCCTTGTACCAAATAGTCATTCATGGAAGTATCATAAAAACTCCGACATCATTGTCCTGAGAATCAGCATTTGTCGCGTCTGCTTTGTATTATCTGGATTCTTCAATACGCGATTAAAGATGTCATTTTGCATCGACAATGAGTCAGATTGTACAATAAATTTTACACTAGTTGGATTTGGAGTAATTCTTTTCCAAGGTAAACCTCTTTCAAGTTCTCCTTCATCTTTAACTACTCAAGCTGCTATTGGTTTTGTACAACGGTTGTTTTAAAGGTAAAGTAGGTAATATTAAATTAAGGCGTACAAACCTCTAGGACTCTTAGCGCCCTAACAATAAAATAAATGAGCTAAATGTATAAAATTTGTATACATAATCCTGTAAAAGTCAAGATATTACAAGGCATTAGTAAAGAGAGTTAAAAAATTATATAATACATGCAAATGTATATAAGGATTATACTTAAAATAATGTAATGAACCAGGGTTCACCTGAGCGAGACTGTAATTGGCTCGGGCTCTTATCTTTACAAAAACAATTGTTACGCGAAGGTTTAGCGAAGAAGCGCTCGAAAACCAATGGTGAGACGGCTGGCACTCTTTTAGCAGTCAAGTTCAATTTTTTGTCTAACGTATAATTTTATTGTTGTTTCACAAAAGTAGTTTTTATTTTGTCGGTTTAAAAAATAGAAAGGTTTTGTGCAAAATTTAGTTAATGTAAATTCATTTCATTTTCTTTGGAAATTTAACAATTCAGAAGAGAAAGAAAAACTCGCGATGTGAGAAACCCGTTCATTTCAAGTACTTTTTTTTGTGAAATAAGGTAAGTAATTATATATTTATACCTTTTTGTATCATTTATATTTAATTAATATCAATAATAGTTTTCTATGAATATAATTCGGCTCTATCTGTATTAAAATTATTGGGTATCCCACAAAGAACCCAGCAACTTTGGCATTTATTTATTTAATTTTTATCTAAAAATAAGAAATCGGGAATAGTTTGGTAGCTACCTTTAAAACAGAACTCCGTTTCATTACATTGGTGGCAGCCAATTGGGATAAATATTAAAAATTATATAACTTTGTTGAACCATATTATTTCATAGAAACTAAACACTTAATCTTTTCAAAATTAACTAAGCTAATTGTGTGTGATTGTAAAAAAAAAAGTTTAACACATATTATTTTGAATTGAATTGCTATGTTAGTTATATATTATCGTTATTTTTTTATAAGAGAACTGTGTGAACGACGAGATAATTTTAATGGTATCAAATATCCACAACACAAAAGAATCATATTACATTTGTTGTTTAAGATCTTTATATCAAGAATTTAGTAAACAGAAATATTCCTTAAATTTCATAACACTTTTATTTTCAAATTAAATTTAATTCATATCAAAAGTTACACTACTGTTTCATACGTAAACCAAAAATGTCTTTACCAACATCGTCAGTATCAGAAAAATCTGAAGATCGAGCATTAGTACCATCTGTGAGAACTATCGGACAGACTTAAGTAGGAATTCCACAATTTTCGGGACACCATAATGAAAATGTTAATGAATTCTTTTCAAAATTATGTCAACTTGCAACTATCGACGCATGGACAGAACAACAGACTTTAGCTGTCGCTAGATATCATTCGACGGGTAATGCATTTCTATTTTTGGAATCTGAACTAATTTTAAATAGTATTACAATTTCTTATTCAGAATTTAAAAATATAGTTAAAAAAAATACTCAAAAAAAATTATATTAGGTCAAGGGGTACATATTTTATCGAAATGCATTCAGATTACTATAAAAATAATAGATCAATACGCCACTAGATTAGAAATAGCGGGAAAATATTTACTAATGGAAAATTTAAGTTTTGCTACAAATGATCAGGAAAAATTTTTAATTAAACAACGATACGAACGCGATTTAATACAACAATTGGCAAAGGGTGTGAATCCAGACATCGCTAAATTAATTATCTTGGATATCAGCAAAAATCCAAGATATACATTCGAAGAAGTTGTCGAATTGGCACAACACGCAGAAACTTCTAATAGCAGCTTGATAAGAGGAAATAATGCTTTTATGTTAGAAACACAAAATTATTTATTCCAAAATAAATGGAAAGATTTATATTGTTTTAAATGCGGAAATACGGGACATTTTTCAGAAGATTGTAGTTTAAAAAGTCATATCAAATGTAACTTTTGTGGAAAAAAAAACCTCGCGAAGATTGTTTGCTTTAAATAAAATAGGCGAAACCATTTTTATAATAGAAACCAGAGGGGTTATACTCCAAATGAACAATATTACCTGCAAAGACGGCTGCAACAAAATTTGAATAGTAATTTCAACAAGCAACGTCCCTTGCTCGCTCCCCAGAACGAAGGAAGTGCAAACCAACATTAAAAAAATTGTTAACTGGTCATGTCAATGTAAACGGATATAATATTTTCGGTTCATGCGTGATTAAAATCCGAATTCAAGATCGAGATGTCAAATTTTTAGTGGACGCTGGCGCGGTAGTTACAGTCAAAGAAGGAGTAATTCGAAATAGGGGATATAAAATTTTTACATCAGAAGACACAATCATAAGAAGTATCACGGGAAAAGAGTTAAACTGCATTGGATTTACTAATGTTCAATTCCAATTAAAGAATAGTCAACATTCATTTGATTGTATGGTATGTGATGATTTTTTACCAATTCAAACTGGAAGTTTACTAGGTCAGGATGATTTAACAGCTCTGAATGGCACTAAAAACTATGATGGATATGTCATTCTAATTGGAGAAAATCAAAAATTGTGTGAATATGCATTAGGTACAATTGAAGAATGAGAATGTACTCTATTTAGAGAAATTAAACAGATTATTTCACGGAACGATAAAATTAAAAATTTCAATGCAAAGAGAAAAATTGTTAATAAAGAAAATAGAATTAAGAGTAAAAACAGTAAAACAGAAATTAGGAAAAATCAAATTAGCAGTGAAACAGCTGAAACGAAATTAGAAGAAGGGTGTAAAAAATTAAATATGGAATAAATAGAAGGTGGCCTCTTGGATGCACTAGAAAAGTATTGTTTAGCGCATTGCGTGGCGCAATATTTACGAATGAACCATGGAATAGCGGTTTGCTTTAAGAAAAAGTTGGGAAATTTGAAAATATTTAATGATCAAAAGATCCAGAAAGGTGGATTAGCTGTAATAAATAATTCAGGAATGTTCAATCATAAAAGAAGATTCCTCTATTAGTTGGTGACTAAGAAATACAGTTACACAAAACCTACATTAACAGATCTAAAAAGGTCATTACTAAAATTAAAAGAACATTGTATAAAAAAGAACGTGTCTCATTTAGCAATACCTAGAATTGGATGTGGTTTGGATAAACTGAAATGGTCAAAAGTTAAGAAAATGTTACAAATAATTTTTGAAAGTATAATTATAGAGATACAAGTTTATTACGTTAAAAAGCCAGTAATACAAAATATAGAACAAATGACAAACCCTATACAAGAAAGTACGCAGTCAAACGGAGTTAAAAACTGTGAAAAAAAATGAGAAGAAAAAAAAACTATGGAAGTAAATTCCGATGAAGAAAATTTGTCTGTAATTACGGTTCAAGCCGAAATACATGATGAACCGAAGAAATCAAAGAAGATGCAAGAGAAGCCCAGAGCTAATATTTCAAGGAAATTGGAACAGAAGAAAGTTTTAAAGCAAGAAACAACCAAAAGCGATAAATATCAACAGTTATCTCCATTACGGTCAATAATGGCTGATAACAAAGATGGGGATTTTGAACGATCCTCTGTCCGAATAAAAGATTCAATTGATATACCGCCAAGATGTCAGTTCGTGTGCGAAGCTGTACAAGATATCCGGAATCCTGTGCAGAATATACTAGTGGAACCCGTTGAAATATTAAGTCATCCACCTAAGAACACCGTCATTAGATACAGCGAAGAAATAAAAATGAACTGGGAAGAAGTTGAATTCAATAAAAATATAAATTATGTAGAAGAGAGATAAGAAAAAAGTTTAGAATTCTTTCTTCAGCATTTAGAAGAAAATAAGAGAATACATGTAGAGAAAAAGCTTGAAGAGAATCAGCATATTTTTATGAGTCGTGGAACAAAACTAGGATGGACTAATCAAGTAAAGCATCACATTATCACAGAAAATGTACTACAAATAACAAAAGCATCGTATAGGATACCCTACAGTCAAAGAAAAGAATTGAAAAATCAGATTAATGACATGATGAAGCATGGTGTTATCGCAGAATAAAAAACGCCCTGGTCAGCACCAGTGGTTATGGAATCTAAAAAGGCAGCCGAGGGTCAAAATAAAATAAGAGTTTGTATTGATTATCGAGAATTGAATACAATTACCAAGAGGGATTTCATTCCCATACCGAAAATACAGGAGACTTTGGATCAGTTAGGCAACGCTATTTATTTTACAATACTGGACTTAGCAAGTGAATATTAGTAAGTAGAAGCTAACCCAGAAGATCAAGAAAAAACTGCCTTTACAACACCAGATGGACATTATGAATGGAAACGAATGCCATTCGGGCTACTCAATGCTCCAAGTACTTTTCAAAGATTGATGCACTCTGTTTAATCAGGGATGACAGGTGAACGTTGTCTCATGTACCTGCCATGATATGATATTCTCAAAAACATTTGAAGATCATTTGAAGAGATTGGAAGAAGTGTTTCTAAGGCTGCAAAAAACAAATTTAAAATTGAAGCCGTCCAAGTGCGAAATTATAAAAATGGGAGCAAAATACTAAGGACACATAATCTCAGTCCAAGGAGTGAAACCAGAACCAGGAGAAATTGAAATTGTAAAAAATTATCCTAGACCTAAAACAGTAAAGGAAATTCGGGCATTTTTTGGGATTAGTAAGATTTTATCGAAAATTCATACCAGAATTCTCCCATGAAGCTATACTATTAACCGCACTGTCAAAGAAGAAAATCAAATTTGAATGGACCAACGAAACACAAAATTCATTCAATAATTTGAAAAATAAATAATGTCATCCTCCAATTTTAAAATATCCAATTTTTTCCGAACCTTTATCTTGTCCAATGATGCATCCGGGTTTGCAATTGGGGCAATTCTTAGTCAAAAAGATGGAGATCATGAAAAACCAATAGCGTATGCCAGCAGACAATTAAACACGGCTAGAATAAACTCTACTCCAACAGAACGCGAATGTCTTGCCGTTGTATGGGAGCATCAAACATTTCAGATGCTATTTATATGGAAGAAGATTTTCAGCGATTACGGACCATTAATCTTTGAAATGGTTACTAACGTTAAAGGATCTGACATCTAGATTAGCTAGATGGCCATTACTTTTATCCGCATACGATTTTGAAGTTATTTACAGGCCGGGAAAGAAGCACAACAACGCCGACGCTTTAAGCAGAATTCCTGCAAATATGATCAACATAAGCTCCACTACAAAGATTTGAGGAAATCAGACGTCCATTTGAACTTATCGCTATGGATATTATAGGCCCATTGGTAACATCCGACAATGGAAACAAACATATTCTTACGTTTCAAGACTACTTCAGCAAATATCCTGAAACAATTCCACTACCAGACCAAACAGCAGACACCGTTGCTAAGGCTCTGGTGACGCATAATTTTAGCAGGCACGGAGTACCAGAAAAATTGCTCAGGGATCAAGGAGTAAATTTTACTTCAAATTTAATCAAAAACATATGTAAGCTACTAGGAGTAACAAAAATTCAAACAACACCTTATCACCCCATGAGCAATGGAATGATAGAAAAAAGAATTTTATATACATATATATATATATATATATATATATATATATAAATATATATATATATATATATATATATATATATATATATATATATATATAAATATATATATATATATATATATATAAATATATATATATATAAATATATATATATATATATATATATATATATATATATATATATGTATATATATATATATATATATATATATATATATATATTTATGTTAAAAAATTATATTATTTTGATATCTGTATATGTATTAATATTATCTTACAGACCAAGAACCAGCGACAGGTAAAGTCACAGGCCCGCGCTGTCTCGCAGAACTGAGCGCATTCTAACAAAACATGTGCCACTTCCACACTTCGGGGAGGTTTAGCTTTGAAAGGCAATAGTTGATTTTTGGACAAGAGAACGTCCCAGGAGGAAAGTGTCGAAAGAAGTATTTGGAGTAAAAGATAGCACTGTTACAACCAGGATTGTAAAATTTTGTTATTCCGCTGATTTATCATATTGCGGGTCGACGACTACCAGATATCGACGAGGATTCGAATAACTTTTTGTGCATAGTCATGAATAGTCATTTACTAATTTTTTTTTTTTTTTTTATTATTATTATTAAATTTACAACTAGCCTATTTTTGGCCAACCAGTAAATGTGATACATGTTTAATGGCATGTAAGAAGGTGTCACCCATTGGTGTTCCTTCGTAATACATTATATTCTATGATATCAGAGTACATTTGTCTGTTTAGTTTGAACTTAATTCTAGGGGTTTTCTTCTATTTAATCTTCTGGTTTCATCTCCATTGTATAAGAGATTCACTGCCAATTCGTTTGGGTGATTGTTTAGTCTTTTCTCGTATTTTGTAGCGAGTATTTGTATTTGTTCATTTACATATTTAATTTTGAGGTCAGTGTGTAATGTTTCATTACTGACGTACCATGGTGCGTTTGTGATGATACGAAGTGTTTTGTTTTGCAGTCGCTGTATTAAATTTATGTTTGACTGCTTCGCGCAGCCCCACAATTGGATGCCGTATGTCCAAATTGGTACCAATATGGTTTTGTATATCAGTATTTTACTTTGTAATGACAGTTGAGACTTGCGACCAATTAACCAGTACATTTTAGTAATTTTTATGTCTAATTGTTTCCTTTTTGTGGATAGATGTTTTCTCCAGGATAGGCCTTTGTCCAGGTGCATCCCTAGATATGTAACTTCTGTTTTCACAGGTAGAGCTTGGTTGTTTAATGTTACTTCTGGACATGTGGTGTGTCTTTTGGTAAATGTAATTTGTGCTGATTTGGTTTCATTTATTTTAATTCTCCATTTTTTTGCCCACGTTTGCATTTTGTTAAGGGATTGTTGTAGGAGTCTTAAGGCTTCCGCTGGATCTTCGTGTGATGCGAGGAAAGCAGTATCATCCGCATAGGTTGCTGTAATTATGTTTTCTTTACTCGGCAGATCGGAAGTGTATAGTTGGTAGAGCACGGGACCTATGACGCTTCCTTGCGGCACTCCAGCATTTATGCGATAGTGTTTCGAGTAAGTTCCTTCGTGGTTTATCTGGAAATACCTGTCTGTCACATATGATTTGATGAGTAGATAGTATTGATGGGGAAGCTTAAGTTTGACTTTGTATAGGAGCCCAGTATTCCATACTCGATCAAAAGCTTGGCTGATATCTAGGAAGGCAGCTGAGCAAAACTTTTGTTCTTCAAAGCAGCATTCAATTTCTTTAACTACCCTGTGTATCTGCTCTGTAGTTGAATGTTGATTCCTAAATCCGAATTGATGATCTGGGATTAGATCGTTGTCTTCCATTAGAGGTTTTAGGCGTTTAAGTATTAATTTCTCTAGGAGCTTTGATAGGACAGGGAGTAAGGATATTGGTCTGTAGGAAGGTACTTCGTGGATCGGTTTACCAGGTTTGGGTAGCATTATGATTTGGGCAAATTTCCATTGCACTGGGAAATATTGAATTCTAATGACTGAGTTGTATATTTGAGTTATTGCAACTACTGCTTTCTTTGGAAGCTGTTTCAGTATAGTAGCGGTAATTAGATCGTATCCAGGAGCTTTCTTGCTATTTAAAAACTTAATTTCTTCGCTGAGTTCTCCAACTGAGAAGTGTTTTATTGGTGGAGATAATTGCAGGGGAGCATTCAAATATGTTAACAGGTCATTTTCTTCTTCTATCGTTGATTGAGATGGGTTTGGTTTGAAGGTATTAGCTAGGTGTTGAGCAAATAGTTCCGCTTTATCATCATTGGATCTAGCCCATGTTCCATTATCTCCACGCAGTGGAGGGATTGCTTGTATAGGTCTCTTGAATTTTTTTGTGGCTTTCCATAATGAGTATTCGTTTTGAGGATGAGGTGTCAAATTTTTGATGTAATTTTGGAATGAATCATTTTTAATTGTGTACAGTAGTCTTTTTATTTCTTTACTTATCTTGTTCAATATATTTTTGTCACTTGGATGTCTTGTATATTGCCATTTTCTTCTGGCCTTTCTTTTTTCAGAGATTTTGTCCCTGATGTATTTTGGGTAGTTTGTGATTGTATTGTTGTTTGGTTTCATTGCGGGTGTTGATTTCCAGGCTGCTTCTTGTATGAGCGTAGTTATTTCGTTAACTGCGGAGTCTATGTCATCTTCTGATTTTAGTGGAATTTTGAGGTTTATGCTTTCATTTAGGTATTTTCTGAATGACAACCAATCGGTCCTTTTGTTGTAAAGGGTAGTTTTTTGTTCCTTGTGAATTATTGTTGAACTAATTGTTAATATACTTGGCGAGTGATCTGATGATAAGTCAAAGCATTCAGTTATGTCGACGTAATTCGAAGACATTCCTTTTGTTACAAAAAGGTCAAGCAGGTCTGGAATTTTTGATGTATCTGTAGGCCAGTATGTCGGTTTTCCGGTACTTATGGGTTCATAGCCTTTGTCCACCATTGCCAGCTGAAGTTGCCTACCTTTTGGATTAATCAGTCTAGATCCCCATCTAGGATGTTTGGCATTGTAGTCGCCGCCTGCTACAAATCTGCTTCCTAATATTTGGAAATATTCTTCGAAGTCTGTTTTCTTTACTATATGCCTCGGAGGACAATAGACTGCAGCTACCACTAACGAGCCGTTTGCTTCTTGAATTTTAATGTTAGTTGCTTGTAGGTGTTCCTTTTCGTAGTTTTCTATTTCATAGTGCTTTATTTTGTCGCTTACGAGTACTGCAGTTCCTCCATGGGCAGTGCCATCCGGATGGTTTGTGTAATATGTTTTGTATTTGTGTATTTTGAAATGGCTTCTGTTTGTGAAATGTGTTTCTGATACCAGTAGGATATCAATTTTTTGTTGGCTTAGAAATGCTTCTGTTTCTATCTTGTGTTGTGTTAGTCCATTGGCATTCCACTGTGCAATTCGTAGACTATCCATTACTATAATTTTTTATTAGCGTGGAGAGCATATTAATCATCATGCTGTTTTGGTTCATTAGCTGGTTAAACATAGATTTAAATTCGCGGAGGAAGTGGGCTAGGGATATGTCTTCGATGTTATTCATTGTGTTATCGTTAGAATGATTGGTGGTTGCTTGAGCATAGGTTCTGTCGACGTTGGTTGTTTTACTTTGCCTAGAGAATTCTGTAGTACCCTCGTTGGGGTAGGAATATGTTTGTTTCTTTGGTGGATGGGTCAGTTTTCCTCGAGTTTTTTGAAGTTCTCGATAAATTGAGCAACCTTTGTAGTTAGCCGGGTGGGGTCCTTCACATAATATGCATTTTGCTTCTGTGTCCTTGGTTTTTTTACAGTCACTGGTCGGGTGGTTGCCTGCGCATTTGACGCAGTAGTAGGGTTTGTTACAGTATGCTTTTGTGTGCCCATATTCCTGGCACCTATTGCACTGCGGTATTTCTTTTTTTTGCCGTGGTGCTTCTACTAGGATTTTAGTACTCAGTAGGAGGTCTATTTTGTATATTTCCTTGTTGTTCGGATTTGGCTCTTGATCTATGAAAAATAGCGGCAATGGTTCCTTTGTTTTCCAGCTTCTTATATTCGTTACATTACGGATTTTAAATCCTAATTTTTCTAGGGCGTCTTTTATGTCTTGTGTTGGAACCGACTGATGTATGTTTTTGATTACCACCCGATAAGATCTTTCTTCTCTGGCCTGGTAAGTATGGTATGCAATTTGATTTTGCTTTAGGAGGTGGATGAGTTTGCGGTATGCCTCTGAGGTGCTGGTGTTTACTTTGACTGTATTATTTGATAGTGTTCTACAGGTAAATTCCGTGTTTTGAAGAACGGTTTCAATGGCTAGCACCATAGTAGGGTAATTTACGACATCTTGTATGAACGTGGGGGGTGGCTTGTGTTCTGGAGATGTTATGTCCGTGATTTCCTGGGAGTTTTCTGGTACAGGTGTTTCATTTTCTAGTGGTGAAAATCTGTTTGATTGTAGTAATCTAGTATTGTTGTCGGTGTTAGGATTTGTGTTGGACCTTTTGCTGGTCTGTTGGGTCTGAGTTCTAGCATCTTCACTTTTTCTTTTTTGCGTTTTCTTCTTATTGATAACTTGCCATGTACAGCATGCATCATCATAGCTTTGATGATGGTTATTATATGTTGTAGAAATAGGTGGTATGGATGTTGGTGTATGTGTACCAAGTATGTTTGGTTGATATGTGGGGCTTGTTTGCATAGGTGAAGTAATAGAGGTTGTCAGGTATTTAGTTGTTATACATGTTGTCGGATGAGTATATATTGTTGTTGTTGTGGTTGTTGTTGTAGCTCTTACTGTGATTGCAGGTACGGGATTTCCGTCTGCAAATCCACCACTTGTCTCCGGCATTGTTTTATCGCTTTTAATTGTTTGATTTAGCGTTGTTTTAATGTATGTTTTTTTAAGATTATGTATTCTGTTTATTTTATTATGGTTAAATATTACCGCACAAAGTGGTTAGATATGCTCCGCTCAGAATAGACGAACACGTCTGTTCAGCTTGCTAGCTTGGACGAGACTATTTACTAATGATTGTTTAGATTTTTTCATGATAATTTGTTCGTTTTAACTGGTTTTAATTTTATTACCTGTTTATTTATTATTTCAAATCAAATATATTAAATAATCTTACTTGAAACGTAAGACGCGACGGAACTAGTTGCTTAAAGTTGCGTATGTTACAGCACAAAATTCATTTCTCAAGAAACATTGCAAAATCAGATGGAAAAGATTTTCGCTGAACGAGCCTTATTGTCATAAGCCTCTGCAAACTGTCCGCAAAAACAGTACCAAAAACCAGGTGATATTGATTAGACATTATGGCTGCTACACATTTCATTGTCAGAATCTTGCAACGGACATACAAAGAAGGTTCGCTAACTTCGTGTAATATACTTGGTATTGGACTGGCGCGAAAATCAACAGTAGCAGGGGCGATGGAGTAAAAATCATTTTAGTTTCTATCTGCTTTAGTGCATACAATGTGTTGGACATGGTCTTTTGTGGAAGACATAGTTACTTTTGAGTATAATTTTCGTTCGATGTACGATGCATAAGTTATATTTCTGCGGATTATCGATCTATCTGACATTCTCTCTGTCAGGCATTAAGAATAAAAAGAGCCTCTTCAAAGCAGCATGATATGTACGAAATAAAAACTAAAAAAGCATTGATAGATGTGGCACTGGCGGCAATGAAAAAGCTGCCGAAAAAGAAGTAAAATATGCTATTATAGAAGGACTCGGGGATGATTAGGGATAACATTTATTTACAGAAGGTAATGATAGATTGTGGGCTATAATTCCCTTTCAGGTGTATCATGTATAGTAAAATTGCTGACAAAGAAAGTTCTATTTATAAGGGTTAGAAAATCATAATGTAGTATATGTGTAAATCAAACGGAAGATGATTCTGAAACAGCACATGTTTGTTATAAAAATTAGACAAAATCAGCTTTAGCAAGAGAATATGACGTTGTGGTGGATGGTTTCAAATTGAGTCTTGAGATGCATATTATAAAAAATTGTCTTATTGGTGATAATGTTAGTAGTGTCATGGACCAAATCAGCATTGCAATACATGCTTAGACAACAAAAAATAAGTCAATCTGTTCATAGTACTTCGAGATATAGTGATTTGAATGAAAGAAAGACATTCAATTTGAGTGTCTCGATAAATCCGGTTTTTAAAAATTAATTTATAAACAGTTGCTCTGACAAACAAATGTCAAAGGAAAAAAAGATGCACATTTGTAAGCTTTAAAATGCGGTAGTTTTCTTAATTTGATATTAGCGATTTTATATTTCCAATAAATTCCCATCGCACTGGATAATCGCTCGACCCAGCATAGAAAAAGTGAGATGATAAGAAATTTATTAATAGCTATTAAAAATGCGCCATATCCATGTGACTGGTTAACATATAAATTGTATAGTAAAATATTGCAATAAACCTACTGTAAACAAAGAAAATATTGACGATTTAAAATTATGTGGTTTATGGAACGATGCTCAATATGCTCTTAATTGAGTAGTTAATTAGCCAAATAGTTTAAGGAGATAACCTCGAATACTATCTTGATGACGCCAGTGTATTGCTTCACAAAACTGACGAAGACCTAAATTACTCAAAATTCGCGATTCCACCAAAATTATGTAATACGATTATACAGATGCGTCATAGATTCAACCCTCTCAGGAAAAAGTGGCTTAGACAAGAAATATGAACGATTGTGGAAAAGATTCCATTGGTCTGGAATACAACGGGATGTAGAAGAGTAGGGAAGGACGGGGCTAGTTGTTACAAGAAGTAAATTTCATTTTTTTTTTGGACAAATGGTAGTAGGTCAGAAAAATCGGTCAATAAATTATGACCTTTGTTAATCCTTTGCGTTGTGTCTTCTAATATTATTCTCAATTTATTTGTTTGTGCCAATAAAAAAAATATATATATTTAAAAGCTCGTGTGGAGTGTAACAACTTGCCCCTGGGCGGGGCAATTTTTTACAGAACTGGGCACGTTGTTACAACATTCATAACTAAGTATGAATAAATAAAACAAACATTTTTAGTAACAAAACACGAATCGCAATCTTCATTACATAAACTAGAACTGCATTTGGCAAAAGATCATTCGACGAACAAGCATATTAAGTTCATCTTTGATACTAGTTATATAATTCCTGTAAGTAAAATTTAAAAAGTTGGGATAAATAATGTTACTAACATATAGTGATAGTGAATCTCTAAGACATGAATCCAAATGCAACTCCACCAAAAACTGTAACTGTGGTAAGCCACCACATACAAAACATTTTAAAATAATGTGACAAGTGCTATGCCTACGGCTACCCCAACGTTCTTTATTACGCTGCCAGCACAAGGTTATCTGACTCTTAAGATTGATGTTCTTTTATGTACTTTAAGTTGATGCTTATTTGTTGTTTATTTTGAATTTTTTTTAAACTTGTTTAAGGGATGTAAGCTTTTGTTTAAATTTACTTTGATGTATAGTACATAGTTAATCATTGAATAAGTTTTTAGGTATTTGTTCAGGTTAAAATTAGGTTCGTAAATATGGAGAGTTATGGAATAATTGCGCCTAGTGAAGGGTTAATAATTTTATAACAGGGGCGTGATGTAACTAGTCAGGCAAGATGTTATCACGGCCGGTTTTAATATACTAGAGAGAATCAAATATCAACGAGCTTTTATTGACTGAGCGTTGAGATGAGTATTTGTTTGCGTCTTTAGGTAGGAATGTCTAGAGTGAGGAAGCCACACCAGCCAGTTTGTTTTGTGCTTTATTTAGTAGCCCTTACGATGAGTGAGAGAAGTGTGCCCGTCTCTATTGAGCAACGTATAATTATAAAGTTCCTTGTCCGAGAAAACTAGTGAAAATACACTGGAAAACACATAATCGTTCACCTTACAGTCCAGACTTATCGCCATGCGATTTTTACATATTTGGACTCCTAAAAGAAGCTCTTGGAAGCATGCGATTTGAGACCAATGATCAAGTGGAAACATTCGTGCCCAACTGGTTAGATACCCGTCCAACTTCTTCCTACGAGAACAGAATGAAAAAGTACCAAAATATTTGGAAAAATGTATCACAAAAAGAAGAAATTATCTAGAAAATTAATTGTTAAACTGCATTAGCATCCTATAAATAAATTTTGGGCTCGTTTATATTCGGTTCACCCTCTATTATAATCACGTCATCTTTTATTATTGGTTCTTTTTGTAAACTATTACTGACTTTTGTTTGCCATTTAGTAATACTCGTTTTTGGTCACGTCCAGAGTTGTTATACAAGTGTCTTTTTGTTTAAATTATCATGTCTGAACCGTTTAGTGGTAAAAATACATATTTATCAAAATTTATCAAATTTATCAAAATTTATCAAAATACCCTTATGGTTTTCAGTTACCAAACCATGGAATCGGGGTCAGTACAAACCGCCACTATAATAATTTGGTTAAACGTAAATAACATACCCCCCGTAGTTACAATATCCTGATATTCGAACTAGCGTCTTTTATCCGTTTCCACCACTTTGGGTAACCCAAATGGTGCAAAACATTTTCTAAACTCTTCTATTGAAGAAATTAAATCTATATGTTTCATGATAAATGCTTCCGGATATTTAGATAATTTGTCTATTAGTATTAAATTACTTTTGCCATTGATTGGATCTAAATAATCTGCTAGTATCCTTTCGTATAAATGATATCGCTTTTATTTATGTTTAATTTACATTTTCGTTTTAAATAAGGTTTTTTAATAAATAATTTTGGGTTTTATTCGAAAATCCATTTTGAATTAAATTGTATATTTTTCGTGAATTAGGGACGCACATGGTTTCCGATCGAATTTTATGTATATGAACAGAGATCGAATTTACTACAAAGTTTATGAGACCTAATTCTTCCACTGCTAATGCACCCTCAACAGTCATTGGAATTCTTGTCAGCGCGCCGGCTTGGATATTCTGTTTCCTTTTTATGTGTTTAAATTATAATTAAAACATCTGCAGTGTCTTGCACCGCTCTTTTTTATACGCATTTGGGTTAGACCACGTCATAGCTTTATTATTTTTCAAATTTATAATAATTGTTCTAAGCTTTGGATCACTTTTACAATAAATACATATCTTAGAATACATATAAAATGTAAAAAACAGACGATATGATTTATGTTAAAATAAATATATTAAGAAGAAATTTCAATAGCCAATATTTTGAAACCAATACTTTTTTGAAAAAAATTTCATAAAAAAGTTATGCAAAATATAAATTCCTTTAATATTTGTTCTAAAAATTCATCTATTACTGTGACCATTTTTGAGTAATTGCACACCGCAAACATTGACTAGAGTAAACCGGCACTTCCGGTTTGATAATTATTTTCAAAAATAAAATGTGCACTTGCGAGGTATATACAAATCTTAAGTTTAAAGTTTCATAATTTTACCTTCAGATGTTGAGGCTGAAGAGAGCATACATACACATATACAGACACACACACACACACACACACACACACACACACATACACACACAGCCAGACGTCATTCAGAAATTAGTCGGAATCGATTCAGGGAAAGTCAAAACGTATATTTCCGTTATAATCTCGTGATCGAAATCTACTTACGTATACTGTGTATAGGAAAGTAAAACGAAATACAGAAGGTTAAAGTCACCCCGAAAACATTGGTGGTTGACTTTGATTTTCTCCAAACAATGCTAATAAAAGTTAATGATTATTAAAAAATCTTAAAGCTTCCTCATAAATCATTGAATAATTTTTTTCGATTTTTGTTATTATCCTCGAACTATAATAAATAGGTCTATCCCGTAGACTTTTCGCTTATATTATTTACTACAGATTCTATACAGTTTTAATAGATCTTTACCACAAAGTGATTTAATATAATTGAAATACTACCCGTATTAGAATCATTTCTAATTTTAATCGCAATCGTTATTTTTCCCACTGTAGAAATAATCTGACCACTATTGGTTCCTTTTTGTACTTAACATAAAATTGTAAGGGCATATAAGATATTTCGGTGCCTGTGTCCACTTCCATTTTTTGTGGTATATCATTAATTTCTACATTTAACTAGAGCAGTTCTATTTAATTAGTAGTAATTTTGGATGTTGCATTAAACATTTCATTAGTATCGTCTTCAACCAAATTAACTGTCTGTTCTAAACAATTAGTGTCTGACTTAATTTTACATGCCTTAACAATATAACCTTATTTTTTGCATCTAATACAAGTATGACGTAATGAAAACACTTTCTTTGATCACAAGAAATTTTCTTTTTCTATTCGCTTTTCTGTTTGATGCTTTTCTTGCCAGGAACCGCGAATTGAACTTGCCTTCTTTGTAGCCTGTCTACTTCTGAACTTCTTGCTTGTTGCAACAACAATTCCCGTATTTTCACGGTGTCCAATAAGTCTGTTGTTTTTTATCACATAAACGATCTAAAATTATTCTTGGTTTCATTCTCACCAGGAACTTGTCCTTCATCCTTTCCGAAAGACCATTGTTTTGACATTAATATACCACTCATGAACTGATACCGATTCCTGTCTAAGTGAATCAAATAGAATTTTCTTCCGATAAGCTGGCATAGCCGATTTAAACTGTTCGGATAGAAGATTCACCAATTCACTTTAGCTTCTTGTAGCTGGTTTATCTGGATCACACAAATTCTCCATGATTTTATATACCCTTTAATGTAGTTATTAAAGCAGAAAGCCTTCTGTTGTCTTCAATTCCATTTGCCAAGATATATTGCTCAAGTCACTCTATTAAAACTTCCCAGTAGCCTTATTCATTGAAACAAACAAATATTGGCTATAATGCCCGTATAAATATTTGTTATTTGATTGTCCTCCAGTTGCCTTTTAGTAACCGTCGAATTTTTTACTCGTCAGTCAAATGAAGGTTAAAATTATATAACCCGCTCAGAACCTAGCAAATTTTGTGTTTAGAGTTTATTTAGAATGAGCTTACTTTTAGAGTTATTCGTGTTTTTCTGATTTTGTTAATTTTTATTGCAGGTGGTTTTCACCCCTTATAAGTAAAAACGGGCAGAAAAAAAATACGTATCGATTATTTTCTTACATACTACAACATATTACAGTTTCATTTATATTGGTAAAACACACCTGGAGATGTTTCCTTGTTAGTGGACTAACTGGAAGAACAATGTCAATGTCTCTCAATAATATCATAATATTTGGCTGGATAATGCAACAAACATTCGTGAAATTGATAGCAATTTTCAAAAGTTACGTAAAAAAATAAAGATTTAAACCAGTGAAATGTAACTTTAGCAAGACCGAGAAAACATATTTGAGTAATATTATCTCAGAAGAAGGTGAAAAGCCTGACCCCACCAAAGCTTATTAAGTTTCTACAGAAGATGTAACCTTACATTTTCTGTATGAGGAAACCTACGATACAGAACGTCAAAATATCTGAAAGAAACCTATTTTAAAATAACTTAATTTTAACAAATCTTTTTCCTCAGTTACAGATTCGTCCAAAACGGTACTATTTAACCGAAAAATTGTAGGACACGAGCATTCAGTATATAACATTTGTAAAATTAAGAATGATTCTGAAATCAAATACAGCACTACCAAATATGCTTGATGCTATCTTTATGTCATGAAATTCATTATCATAATCAATTATAAACTTCTTACAAGTCTGGTGCAGATAAAACACCCAAGCTGTTTCTTTCTCGTTGGGCATTGACGATAGCCTAGCATGACTACGAAATCAAACACGATTCTAAATAGATAATGAAAATAGCGACGCAATAATATTAATGATCTATATAAGATCGCAAACTAATAAAAGCAATTTAACTATAAGTTCCAACTTGATAAATTTTTAAGCAGACCAAAGTTTACAAATGCTTTCTTAATACCGACGACTTATGTTACAAGTGAAGCTGGATAAGTGTGAAGATCATTTATGCGGCCCAAGCTCAATAGTTAGCAGAATTAAGAAGATGTACCATCATTGCCTCAAACCTTTCCTCTAACCTTTCGAAAGAACGTCGATGGATATAGTATAACCATTGTAGTCGCAATATGCATATTTATGATTCACTTTCGCAATAACTACCCAAAAGAATTGCTCTACCAAAATAGAAAACTGAAACAATTGCTAAAGCATTTGTGACTAAAATAATAGCTCGAAAACTTCTCACTGACAAAGAAAGTAATTTTGTATGTGATATGTTTGAGCAATATAACATGCTATTGCCCGTGCGAGTATTGCAAACAACGCACGTTCAGAAAGCTTTAGTCGAACACTGAAAGATTGTTTTTACATAACGTAAATATAATCATTCAGAGTAAAAGTAGGCGATGACGTATGCCCTCATGAAATAATGAAGGTAAAATCAAATTGCAACTAAAGAAACATCCATTTTTACCTTCTTATACGCAGTATAAGTAAGTATTGTAACCATGAAAAATTTAGATCTCCAGATTTTAAAGGAAATACACGTTTTAACCTTCTCTGAATCGATTCCAACTATTTTGGGAATGACGTCTGTGTGTGTGTCTCTGTGTGTGTGTGTGTGTGTGTGTGTGTGTCTGTGTGTGTGTGTGTGTGTGTATGTGTATGTTTGAGCACTCTGCAGCGCAAACGACTGAAGTGAAAATTATGAAATTTTTAATTTAAGATTTGTATCTGCCTGAAAAGAAACCCTCTTATTTTTGAAGAATATGAACAAACTGGTAGTGCTTGTTTACTCTAGTCATCTTTTGTGGTTTCTGCAATTACTCAAAAATGGCTTTACTAATAGAAAAATTGTTAGAATAAAAAATTATTAAAATTGATATTTCGCATAACTTTTGTTTGAAAATTTTTCTCTAAAAAGTTACGGGAGACTAGAAAATATCTATTGAAATTTGTTCTTATTATAATTATTTTTACATCTTCGATGGTGTTGGGCGTTACTTTGTTAACCTCCATAATGATATTAGGGAAATTGATGTATACTGACCTACAAAGATCCCCCTTACTACAGCTTAAATTTAAATGCCCGAACCCTAACTATATATAAACCAGATGTAATTTGTTTAATGTAGATAGTCTGATGATGACACTGTGTGGCGAAACTAGTTACTAACTCAGTAAAAAATTTTAGTAAAACTTAATACATAGTGTACATCTATTACCCTAATATAATTATTTTTACATAAATCGTATCTACTGGGCCTGTCAATATTTTAATAGAAAAAAAAATTAAATAGTTTTATATATATTCTACGAAATAATTTAGTGCAAAGAAATTCCAAAGTTTAGTAAAATATTATAAATTAGGAAAATAGTCTAAATATGATCTTACCGATATGCGTATAAGAAAGTTCAGTGCATGACACTGCAGATTTTAATCTCGTCGAGATTTCAAATCCCAACGAACCAGGTATACTGTGGATTCATATTACAGTGTAGTGATGAAAGCCCGTCTACACGTGTCCAGAGGAGTGTTGAAATAAGTGTAAGGTAAAGCGGAAAAAATAATATATTAAGATATACTAAGTGTTGAAAATTACATTCTTATTTTTGACACTGCAACTAAACCTGGGATGTCACGCAAATAAGAAAATTACAGTAATACATGTGAACCACATTAAAATATACATTCGAAAATCAATAAAAGTTTATTAGTTGAACATTTCGATATACCACAAATACAACAACAAAAACAGCGTTTTGATAAAATAAGACCAATTCAGGACCACCAATTAACACGTATAATATTTTATACACATTCTTTAATAACATGTTTGTAGTGGCAGGCAAGGATATGAAATAACAAGAAGTATTTGGCAAATAGCTTGCCAGTTTGAATGTAAAAGACATAAATTGCTAAAATAATGTAATGCATAGATCGTAGTGGGTTGTTTTCTGTGAGTGTGAATCTACGAAGAAAGTATTTAATAGAGTAGAATTCGAATTACTCGAAGATCAGATTTACGATAAAATCTCTAAAATAATTTTCAATAAACGTAACATACAGAAGAAAAAGCTCCAGTATCTACAAAAACATCAAACGACCCCATACACCAATAACATTTCATCCGAAACTGATAAAGTAACCTTCCACCCCCGAGTCAAAATTCTTACAAAAACCAATTTAAACCTGGATCATAACCATTTAAATTTACTAAATAAAGGTCTTAGTTACAAAATACCAGTACCACCAACCATAAAAAAACTATAATTATTATCACTAGACACAGAAATTGCCCTTAAAAATAGCACAAACAAATCTCCTAAAATATATATCAAGCAACTTAATCCAAGAATATTCCAAAAATACTTTAAATTTAATAAACCCATACTTAAAACACGCCAAAGAAATCAAAAACTTACTAAAAAGCGAGAATTTAATCTTGACCAAAGCTGATAAAGGCAACACAATAGTAATCCTCGACAAAGTTGATTATATAGAAAAAGTAGAAACGTTCTTAAATAATGATAGTAATATAAAACTAAAATCTGATCCTATAAACAAACACCAGACACAAATTAAACAAACCATTAATCAAACTAAATTTGTATTTACCGATTTACAAAAACGTCAATTAGTACACATGAATCCACAACATGCCATACTTTACGGATTACTTAAATTACACAAAGAAAACATCCCAATTAGACCAGTATGCTTATATACCCAAGCTCCTTGTAGTAAATTAGCTCGCAAATTAAATGACATCTTCCACAACTTGACCAAATTTAAACCCAAAAATACAATTAAAAACTCATCAGAACTTTGCAAAATCATATCAGACGTAGAACTTGACAACAACGATAAACTTTTGTCTTTCGACGTACTTAATTTATTCCCAAATGTCCCGTCGGAACACTGTCACCCCCTTATAAAGTCTATTTTAAGAAAAAACAATATCGACGCCGTTATCACCAATGAAATTCTATAATAATTCTCTATTTGTATAAAACAAAACTACTTCATGTTCAACAATAATTTTTATAACCAAGCTGAAGGTTTAGCTATGGGCTCCCCATTATCTCCTCTACTAGCGGATATATTTATGGATAATTTGGAAAACTCTATTTTAAAATGTAACTTAGCCCCTCAAATCAAATATTGGCACCACTACGTAGACGACATCCTAGTCTGTTGGTCAGGAGCAACCAGTCAATGGAATAAATTATTCCTTTTCATGAATACTTTACACAACTCTATTAAATTCACAATGGAATTAGTGGACAACTCAGCAATAAATTATTTAGACTTAAATATCAGACGGGAAGATAAAAAAAACTCTTTTAAAATTTATAGAAAACCTACATATAAAGATACGATAATACACAACACCTCCCTACACCCTTTACAACATAAACTAGCTGCCTTCCACTCGATGATACTCAGGTTACTCTCAATCCCACTTAATGAATACAATTTCAACGCAGAACTGAATACTATTAAACAATTAATAAATACTATTAAACAATCATCACCAACCTATTAAGGAAGAAATCAAGACAATTTTCTCTAACACTAGTTTACCCAAGAATCACCGAAAAAGAAAATGAGAAAACATTCAGATGCATTCCATACCTAGGCAACATATCGGACAAGATAGGAAACACAATTAAAGAAAGCAACAGCGTCATAGCATACAAAAATACAAATAACTTACACAACTTGTTATGCAACCACAAAGAAATAATAAATCCGCTATCTAAATCAGGCGTATATCAACTCAATTGTGAAGAATGCACTGGCACCTACATAGGACAAACAGGTCGAAATATTGAAATCCGGTTCAAAGAACACAAACGATCGCTGCGCTTGAAAAACAATGATTCTGCCTTTGCTAATCACCTCTTAACAACAGGACACCAATTTTCGTCACACAATCAGCCGACACTCATAAACTTTCAAAGAAAAGGATTAAAATTAAACCTACTAGAATCCCTAGAAATTGGGAAATTCATCAACGACAACTCAAGTAATTGCCTCAATGAACAGACCGAATTTCTCCACCAATCACCACTCTTGAAAATATGGCTATCCCCTAAATAAATGTATATAAATATATCTTTGTACATAAGTTTGTAATAGTTCTGAAGATGCCACTGTGTTGGTGAAAATAAGTCATTCACATGAAACATTTACATAGTTTGTCCTATTCCTACTTTAATAATGTCGTTTCATATAGTTAAGGCTAAAACAAAATGATGTGTTTAGTTTATGGTCTGGAGTAAATGAAAATGACAGAGTTAGACGGGGTTTTGGAATCCTTGTCAGTGGGCGAATGAAATCTCGTATTCGGAATAAGAAATGCAAATATTCGAGAACCCTCTGGCTCAGACTGAAAGAGGGTTTGCTTAGGTTCTTCATAATTTTAGTATCTATTCCGAATGAGTCTGACGAGATGGCGCGCAGAGAATATCTGTAATCGCAGTGCATGATTGACTGTCTCCGATGATCTAAATGGATGGGATGGTGTTAAACGTAGTGCAAGTAAAACTGCACTAGGAATATTTGGAATTGATAAAGTAAATTATGATAGATCAAGAATTAAGCTTTTTGTTTGGAACTTGGACTCTTCGTGAAGAATTCATGCATATGAAGTCACATATTTACACGTGGGTGAATGTAAGTCTAAATAAGACTCTGAATTATTTAATTTATTGTAACGAGCGTTTGTGGAGTTTAATTGTAGATGCAAGAATGAGACGTTTTGCCTAGCTAAGAACGAATGAACATTATTTCGCTGTTACGCATATGAATTAAGCAAAAAGTTAGTGCAATCGAAACAAAAAGTCGAGTGTATGGTTCGCGTAAAATCTCTTTGTTTACAGTGTAAATTTGTAAGCAAAGAATGTGCATGTAAGTTGAATGCTAATTTGTCTTCGTTTGTAACACATTATAAGTGTAATGTGAATCTGATCTGCAATGAGTTGTAACATCGTTTCGTCTGCGTTACTGGCTTTTTGCACGCTGCGGTAATTATTGCTCGGGCGCCAATCAGATGGAAGAGGAACTTTTGGTACGGTATGTGGAGACGAGAAAGGAAAAGGGGCGGAGACGGAGCGTGCGGGTCCAAGAGAGCTCGGTGGAGAATATGTCCAGATTCCGTGCAGTCCGTTAATAAATTCACTTGAAACAGTATTTATTTTCGGTAAGAAACCAGAGGGTAAAACATAACATACCCTATCGGGGACGGCGTTACGGATGCTAGATCGTTAGTGAGAAACCTAGAGAGTGGTTACATAAATTCTACCTTCGGTGGAAACACCTACAGGTACTACAATAAGAAACTACTAGATAATCCTTTGGCGGAAACGTCGGCAACATACCTGGAGAATATTTACACAGAGTTTACCCTCGGTGGATACGCCTACAGGTACTACAATAAGAAGCTACTAGGTAATCTCTTGGCGGACACGCCGGCAAGATACCTGGAGAACAATTACACAGTGTTTACCTTCGGTTGACACATCTGCAGGTACTATAATAAGAAACTACTAAGTAATCTCTGGGGGGACTCGCCGGCAAGACACAAAGAGAACAGTTAAATAGTGTTTACCCTCGGTGGACACACCTGCAGGTACTACGGTAAGAAACTTCTAGGTAATCTATTGGCAGACACGCCGGCAAGACACCTGAGAAACAGTTAAACAGTCCTTATCTATAGTGGATACACCTGTAGGTACTACTATTAGAAACTACTAGGTAATCTCTTGGCGGAAACGCCGGCAGGATACCTGGGCAACAGTTATACACAGCAATACAAATAGATACGGTAGTTAGTTTGTCTCACCAAGTGTTTTTCGGTATCGATATGGCTATCAGATATAACGGAAAATACGGTGCGGTCCTTTGCGTGAAGCATACGGTGATGGACTGTGATTTGATAAGAATTGTAGGCCCTTTTTATATCAATCGGGGTGTAGGTAAATATATGAGCAAAAAAATGATAAAATAATATCCAAGCCGATTTTCGGCTTTGACTAGATAACGAACAGATAAAATCGGCAGAGACTAGTATTTTTGATCAAATTTCATGTAATGACTGTGATCAAATTTATATTGGACAAACAAAGAGACAAATATCAACAAGGTTTAAAGAACATCTCAACTACGTCAAATACGGGATTCCAGAAAATCAAGCGTTGCAGAACACATCTTTCAAAAAGATCATAAAATTGATTTGGATAACTTGAAGCTTTTAAAAACTGTTAATAACAACAAACAGTTAGACGCATTTGAAAGTATAAATATTTTCAAGAACAAACATCGTTTAATTAATTCTGACCTTGGTCCCATACCTAATAGTAGATTATTTGATTTTCTAGGAAGTTAGATTTTAGGATGACTCAGGCGGATAGCCATTAGTTACTAGAGATTAGGATACAGCAGGTAGCTTCGTTTTAGTATAAATAGATATTTTTCGAAAACTGAGTTGGAGTCAACCTCGATCACTAGCTTAGTTCTCGAAATACGTATTTAGATTTTTTCTTAAAATACATTAAGGCTTAGGGGTATTTTTAAATAATATTTTAAATACATTATATAATTAAATAATATAGGCACAACATGGTTGGTTTTATCAGAGCTCCTACTCACAGGGGGGCGTGTATATCTGTGTTTAAGTGTTATTACGTTGTGTGCTTTAATACGTAGTGTTATTGTTTTCTGTTACAAGTTATAATTTTTCTTTTACAGTGTGTTAAGATTGTATTTAAGGGAAAGAGGGGACAAAAACCCATTTAACTTCACATGAAGTATTTTGTTAAAACTTAAAACGAGCCTATCTTAATTAAAATTTACATTTACATTGATGATAGATGTACATTTGTTGTGTATCAGATACGTTTTGTTTTGTGTAATGTTGTGTCGCGTTGTGAAGGTGTCAGGTGTTCTGCTCATGGAACACCTTTAGAAATAAGGGTTAGTTTTGGTAGAGTAACTTGTGTATAACTTTACGTGTAGTGTTGTTGTCGCGCATATTTGTGATGTTTTTTATAAGTGTGTTTGAGTTGAGTATCATGTTTTTTATAAAATGTATGGTATGTTAGTGCCTTCGTGAAGTTTTGCAGTGCGGGTCTACCTTCCAGAGCCAGTCGCTGTTTGCAAGCATTTATTTTGGAGGCGTTGCAACTGTAGTAGAGTAGTGTTCGCTGCTTTACACCTAACAGGGGCTGCGTACATGATGATGGGATGTATGATTGATGTGTTTATGAGAATTTTGTTTTTTATGGATAGGGAACTGTTCTTAACTAGGAGAGGGTACAGGTTGCTAATGATAGCGCGTGCTTTGTTTGATTTATGTGTGATGTGTTGGCCGTGTCTTAATGTTGTGTGTAACTTTATTCCGAAGTATTTTACTGTGTTTGTGTGTGTGTTTTTTTTATAGTGTATTAAATGTGGTGTGAATTTACGTGTGAAGACTATCGTTTCGGTTTGGTTGGCATTTATGTTTATTTTCCATTTCTCCCAGTATCTCTCAAGTATGTTTATGTGTAATTGTATTTGTTTAGTGGCAACTTGGGTGTTACAAAAGTGTGCGTAAATTGCGGTGTCGTCATCGTATTGTGCTGTTTGTGTATTTGGGAACGTGGAGATAACACTAATGAAAAGGTTGAACAATTTGGGGCCAAGGCCGCTGTCTTGTTGGATTCCTGCTACAATAGGTTAAGGATGAGATAGAGAGCTGTTAATTTTGGTGCGAAGGGATCGATTTGAAAGGATGAATATAGAAGTTTGGTAAAGTTTGGAGGGAATGGGAAGGATATAAGTTTGGCCATGAGCCCTACTGTCCAGACCGTGTCGAAGGCTTTTTGAATGTCCAGTAAGGCTATGACCGTTACTTTGTTTTGTTTTAATTGGTTCGCGATATCGGTGAGTTTTGGTCTTGTGTCGAAATCGATTTTTTCTGTTAGTTAAGATAGGGTATTTAGTAGGCTAATGGAACGATAGCTGATAGGGAGATGGGGGCTTTTTCTTGGTTTCAGGATTGGATAAACTGTAACAGTTTTCCAGGCAGCTGGGAAGTGGTGCAGTTTGCTTATTGAGTTTATGATTTAATGGAGTTGGATGATGGATTTTTGGGATAGGTGTTTAATAAGGAGGTTATCCATTAGGTTTGGGCCGGGAAATTTGCGATTGGGTTATGTTTTGCTTATTTTGGCTAATTCGAATGGGGTTGTAAGGAGTCTGGTCAGCGTTTTGGTGTCAGTTTCATGCGGCGTGTTTAAATAGTGTAGCGTAATTTGTATGATTTTATTTTGTGTGGATGAGCTTGGGGTGTGCGTTACATGTATTTGTTCAAACGTGTTAGCAATAATTTCTGCTTTGTCTTCGTCACTTATAGCTGTTAAATTATTATGTGTTAGTGTTGGTATTCTTGTGAGTTGTTTCTTAAGTGTTTCTGTCACTTTCCAGAGGAAGTTGTCATTAGGGTTGAGGGCGGGGGGTTTCAGGGATAATTTATTATTTTTGTATATATTTATTTATTTTATTTGTGTATTTAAGGGTTTAAGCTGCGTTCTGTGTGTGGGTAGGTGTATCCTCTGCCATAGTCTTCTAGTGTGTTTGCTTTGCTTAATTAGCAGTGTTTAGGGTGGTGGTAAATTGATTATTTGTGGGTTTATTTTGATTCTATGTGTGTTTTGGTTTGGCTGTTTGTAAAGTGTTTTATTTGTGCATCAATATCTTGTGTGTATTTGGTTGTTAATGGGTATGATCGTGTCAAGTGTTTTCCGGAAGTGCGCCCAATTTGTGTGTTTGTATGATATGATTGTTGAAGTGGTGTTTTCTGTGTGGTGATTGGTTAGTTGGAATATGACTGGGTTGTGATCGGAGCTGAGTTTTGGTCTCTTGAGTATTAGGAATGGTGAGTGTGTTGTGGCTGGAAGGGCGAGATTTTTAGTGGTTTTTGGAAGGAAGGGAGCATCCGTGTATTTGGGTAAGGGTTTCAGGGTATTATTGTTTTGAGGGATTTGTCTGAGTATTTGTAGGTATGTAGGGCACTTAATATTTTTTGCTGGATGCGGCCCTGCACAGTAAGCGCACTTCCGTCCTGTAGATCCTCGGAGGTGACTTGCTAGTAGGTATTTGGGAGTAGGAGTTCACTTCCTAAATTCAGGTATGCGGGTGAATAGCCTGTGCTGGTGTGTCGGCAAGAATCAATATCTAGTGTGAACTTCGGCAGGAGAGCGGCCCATGGTTTATTATTGTCCCCGCAGTACTGCGCAAGCATGGGTTTCAGCACGCGGTTGATCCGATCGACGGGGTTGGCTTGAGTTCACTGGTAGCGGATTCGGTAATTGTCTAGCGTTTGCCTATCCAAGTTGTTATTAAATTCTGTCCCATTATCGGTGATGAGGGCTCTCGGACATCCGTATCAGCAGATAACTAGCTCCCGTAGGGCTTTGCTTGTCGTAATCGCGGTGGCTTTGCGGAGTGCCCTGCACTCAACCCACTTTGACATGCGGTCTTGGAAGGCGATGATGTATTCGTTATCACTTGCGGTACAGGATAGTGGCCACACAATGTCTATACTCACCATCTCTCATGGTTTTGTGATACGCGGTGGTCCCATGGACCCACCCATAGCGTTTTGAGTATCCTTGTAGGTCTGGCAACTTTGTCACCACCGAACATATTTTGTGCCGTCGTGGAACATGCCAAGCCAGTAGTATCGTAAAGCTTATCTTGCCAGTATTTTGGAGATGCCTATGTGCCTGACCTCTGGTCGGTCATGGTCGTTTTTCTTGTGGTCATACCATGTGTGGGGAGTGGCATTCTGCTGAGAGTGTCGGCCAGATGGTTTTAATAATGCCCCTTTCCGATACTCTACTTTGAAATCCTATTGTTGAAGCAATACTGCCCAGCGGGCGAGGCGGCCGGTCGGGTTCCATAGGATGTTTAGCCAACGTAACGCTTGGTGGTTGGTGACCACGGTAAGCTGATACCTCTCCGGCTAGATTCCTTCTCGATGACGAAATAGTTCTTCTCAACGGGGGAGAGGGATTGGCTAGCGTAAGCTATCACGTGCTGGTTCTCAAGCGAACCTTGAATTATGGCCGTTCTACTCCGTAAACGGATGCGTCGGCTTGAAAATAGAACCGCCGGTTGAAATAAGAACAGGCGAGGACTGGTGCTGTGGTTAGACAGCGTTTTGGCTGGTCGAAAGCCCGTTGCTGTTAGGTGCCCCAATTCCAGGGTCTCTGTTATTGCAACAGCTGTGTGGGTGGTGCCGCCTGTCACGAGAAATCTAAGATGAATCGTCGCTATCACGAAGCAGTGCCGAGAGTTTTTCGGAGGCGAAATCTGTGTGTTGGCCTCTACTCTCTCCGGTTCGGTTTGGATACCATCTTTAGTGATAACGTGCACGAGGTGTTTGATGCATCTGAGGCCAAATTGGCTTTTCTGTTGATTTATTCGCAGGTTTGCGGTTTTGAGTTGTCATAAAACTGCAAGATGTTACTGACAACGACGATGTCGTACAAATAAGCGAACGCATGTGGTTCCAACTCTGGTCCGATGATACGGTCTAGCAGCCGCTGGTAGGTTGCGGGGGCAGCGTGAAGCTAAACGGCATAACCCGGAATTGGAAGAGGCCATGGTCCAACAGCATAATGGCCGTGAGGAGCCGGCTGTCGGGTGTAAGCAACACCTGCCAGTATCCGGTTTTCAAGTCAATCTTTGTAAGTATTTTGCGGCCAGTAGTTTGTCTAATATCGCCTTGATGTAGGAAAGTGGATAAGCGTTTTTCTCGGTGACCTCGTTTACGTTACGGAAGTCGATACAAAATCGAGGTTTTCCGTCTTTCTTTCGTACGATTACGGTCGGGGTACTCTAGGGGCTTCGCGATGGGTCGATGATTCCCTCTGACTGCATTTTATCCACTTCCTCGTCGATAACATGCTGCATTTTCGGATTGCGGGGCATGTATCGTTGCTTGATAGGTTGGTTATGTTTCATGCGGATCTGGTGTTCTAGGGTAACCCCTTTCAGTTTCTCAAATTTTGGGAGATCCTGTTTGAGAAGTTAGGCCAATTTAACTTCGTCAGGGCGCTCGGCCTCAGCGGTGATTTTGACGAGTGCAGGCTCTGGGAAAGTATTTATGGGTGTACAAAACTTCTGGAAGGCGGAGGAGTGTATCGCCGCGATTGATGCAGCTGGCCGGTCAAACGTAATTTGCTGTTTCCGCGGGTGGATTGACATTTTGAAGGACTTAATAATGTCCATCCACAGGATCATTTTCGTGGATGGTGATCGCAGGCCAACAAGCCTGACTTGTCTCCATATGCTGGCGATAACGCATCCTATGTTGATTGCTACGGCAATCGGTGCAATACCACCTTCAACAGTGTGTGCCTGTGCTAGTGGACTTGTTTCCAGCGGGTTGGCCGCATCGCGCTACTTGTCCGTAATTTCCGCATTAATGTAGGAGCCTGTGACCCTGTGTCTAGCAGCGCTTCTACGGGCGGGTAAATAGTAGGCCCGGAAGTCGATTAAAAAATCTCCCCAATTGGTCCCGAGGACCCGGTTTTTTCGGAACCAAAAAAGTGGTAATCCTCGCAATAATTCAGGTAGAGCGGCGATCAGTTGGTTTGCGTCCACCCCATAGCTGTCTTTCTGCTCTGCCAGCCTTTTGAGGAAGGTGCTGCCATTGGTTTTGCCGTCGGAGAAAGTATTTTATTTGCGAACCATCTCGCAAATGTTACGAGGACGCCCAAGAGCTACCTCAGTAGGTGGTGTTATCACTTGCGCACCAAGGGCGTAGCTGGTGGGCACGTGACGGACCTACCTGAATCTCGGGACTGGTTGCTAATAGTAGTGGTTTGGCACGGAGGTGCTGTACCATCCGTTGCCTTAGCTAGTTCGCTCGGCCGGCTGTGTTCAGGCTACGGCTGGCAAGTTCCTGGTAAGCGCGGTTTTATGCAGGTTGTAGATCCAGAAGTTAGCAGTAACATTTAGTGGATCGACCTCGGATTCGGTGTTTTTCCGAAAATAGTACTCTCTGCTCCGGCGTCAATTTGTAACGGCGTTACGTCCGCGTTACTGGCTTTCCGCACGTTGCGGTAATTTTAGATCAGGAGCCAATTAGAAGGAAGGGGAAACTTTGGTACGGTATACAGGGAGGAGTAAGGGAAAGGGGCGGAGACGGAGCGTGCGGGTCCAAGATAGCTCGGTGTAGGTTATGTCAAGGTTCCGTGCAATCAGTTAAATAATTTAGATTAAAAGGTATTTATTTTCGGTAAAAAAACACAGGGTACAACTAAACATACCCTTTCGGAGATACGGATGCTAGATCGTTGGTGAGACACCTAGATGGCGGTTACATAAATTCTACCTTCGGTGGAAACACCTGCGGGTAGTACTATAAGAAACTACTAGGCAATCCCTTGGCGGAAGCGCCGACTAGATACCTGGGGAACAGTTAAGCCCAGCAGTACAAATTGATACGGTAGTTAGTTTGTCTCACCAAGTGTTATGGCCATCAGATATAATGAAAAATACGGAGAATACGGATAATATGCTGCGGTCCTTTGCGTGAAGCATACAGTGATCGACTGTGTTTCGATGAGAGTTGTAGGCCCTTTTTATATCAATCGGGTTATAATTAAATACATGAGTAAAACAGAGACCAAATACTATCCAAGCCGGTTTTCGCTGTTCACTAGATAACAGACAGACTAAATCGGCAGAGACTAGTAGTTTTAGTCGATGACCTGACTTTAAAAATATTCAAAAAAACAAAAATGCAACGGCCGGGCTCAAACGCTCGACCCCCGGAGCCTTAGTAATTTTTTTTTTCATTTTCAATTTCTTTATTATTATAATAAATATTACATTAATTTCTTAAAAACCAATGTTTGGACAACGTGGTTTGTTTTGTCAGAGCTCCTACTCACTTGGAGAGTGTTTATCTGTGTATTTTTTTTTTGTGCCCCGATGTGACTTCATCAGAAGCGGTTAATGAATATTTATAAAATTTACAATCTACTTCAAGTACATCAGCTGAACGGTTGTATAAGTTCAGTATAAATAATCCAAGTTCAATATGCTTTAAACCTGTGAGATATAATTATATAAACTAAAATACACAACTTCGCAAGAAATTTATGGTTTCTGTACACACCTAGTTAAATATGTTATTAATGAGATAACTAAGCTCCTTGCCTATTTAATAAATTTATGTTTAGAAAAAAAAACTTTCCGGAATACTTAAAATATGCTAGAGTAAATCACATACTAAATAAAGTATATCCGACCAAATTGGAAAAGTATCGACTTATATCTGTATTACCAGTATTTTAAAAAATAGTTTTAATCGTTTATCTATTCCCGAATAGTTGAATTTTTTTAGTGGAATAACCTGCTCAGTCCTTGTCAATTTGGTTTTCGCAAGAAAAAATCTACAAGCAATTCACGAATTAATAACTTTCGTCTTACAAGCTCTTGAATAAAAAAAATTCCATCGTATATCTATGAAAAGCATTTATTGTGTGAATCATGAAATCTTACTATGTATGTTAGAATACTATGGTATCCAAGGCACACCTTTAGAATGGATTAACAAGGGGAAACCACGTGGTGTGGGTAACCGATTTGACTGAAATTTGGCCAGATAGTAGGCGACGCAATATAAATCATACAAATTTTGCCGTTTTATGCACTTCTCAAGAAAACTCGAGAAAATCGCATTCAAAGTTTTCACATCTTGTTTTGTAGAAAAAAACATCTGCAGTGTCATGCACTGAACTTTCTTATACACATATGGGTTAAACCACATCGCAATTAAATTATTTTTCTAATTTATAATATTTGTTCTAACCTTTAGATCGCTTTTACACTAAATATATTTCTTAGAATAAATATTAAATGTCAAACTTTAAATTATTTAAGTTTAATTTTTGTTAAACAATTGACAGGTGCAGATGATACGATTTATGTAACAATATATATAATAAGCAGAAATTTATTTTGAAACCAGTACTTTTTTTGGAAAAAAGATTCAAACAAAAGTTGTGCTAAATATAAATATCATTAATTTTTGTTCACAAAAATTTTCTGTAACTGTAACCATTTTTGAGTAATTGCAGACACAGCAAAAAAACAAAAGGTTTTCCCTTGAGCCGTTTGGGCTGTAGAGCGCTCACACACACACAGACACACACACACACACACAGACGGACGTCATTCCAAAAATAGTTGGAATTGATTCAGGGAAGGTCAAAACGTATATTTCCGTTAAAATCCCGAGTTCGAAATTTTTCATGATTACAATACTTACTTATACTGCGTATAAGAAAGTAAAAATGAAACTTTTTCAGAGCGGTGGCGTAGCGCAGTGGATAGCGAGCTGGCGTAGTCGAAGTCTTAACTTCATACCAAGCGGACGTTTTTACCAAGCAGAGTGTGAAGTTAAAAACCGAATTATTAATTTGTTTTAAACAAGTTTATTATCGTTTTATATTGTTTTAAACAATATTTTTCATACGTTCAAGTGAAATTTAAACAAAACTGGCCTCTACGCCAAGGCGCAATAACGCACACCTTGGAAACAACCCCAGGAGGGAAATAGTAGATTCTCCATCCCCAACAACATCCCTGGAGAGTCTGCCGGGGACATTTAATTTTTCAAATCAAGAGCCTTTTCCATATATCAAGCTTGATTCCAGCGGGGAAACTATCATAGCTATGGAGGAAGAGGAACCCCCCAATCACCCTCACCGTGGCGTAGAAACCGACTCTGCTACAAGCGGACAAAAAACAAAAATACGGGTAAGCGCTTTATTTGCACCCAAAGCATGTGTCCGTCACAGGGAGGATACACCTCCAGATGAGAGAACATTTAAAGTGCCTAAGAAGACCGCGAGACCCATGTAAGACCCAAATCCCTAACCAAAACCGATAACAAATTCCACTCCCTTACAGACAACGAGACTAACGACGACTCTGATACAGACGAAGAAACCGAACCCAAAATTACAAAACCCCGCCCGCCCCCTCCTATTATCTTTCCATCAATCCCAAATAACGCGACAAAACTGACTAAATATATACAGAACTACGCAACAAAAGGCTACCACATCAAATACACTAACAATAACACAAACACTTACATTCACAACGAACAAGAAAGACAAAACATAATCATGGACCTGAACACTGACATAGACAATCACTACTACACATACACAAACAGGGAGACTAAAACGCACGCGTTTGTACTCCAGGGCCTCGACAGTGCGCCGGAACCGGAAGAGCTGCGCGTGGAGCTGACCTCGCAGGGCATTAATGTGAATAAGATTTTTAGAATGCGCAACACGAGGCGCCCACTCTACCTTATAACAACAACGAACACGCTTACGGTGAAATCATTTAACAACAACAACAAATACATATTTCATGTCAAGTGGGAGCGACATATAAATAAAAAACAGCTGATCCGGTGCCATCGCTGCCAGCAGTGGGGTCACGCCACAGCCAATTGTAGGCCCCGCATACGTTGCCTAAATTGTGCGCAGGACCACCTCACACAAACTTGCGCCAAGAGCCCGGACACGCCTGCCACATGCGCAAACTGCGCTGGCTCACACCTGGCCAACTATACGGAATGCGTGGTGCACATCAATAAAATAAAAATGATAGAATCAAACAAAACCACACGGACTAATAACACATACGTTGACGCATCTGCCCCTTCGAAAAACCACTGGAGAAATCCCAACCAAACAGTCCCCCCAAAACAAAACTTCCTCTCCAATAAACAAGATTTCCCAGCGCTCCCAACCCCAAAACATACCACGCATCATCCCTCAAACAAAACCCAACCACAACCACAACAACAACCACAACAACAACAAAAACAACAACAACATCAACAAATACAACAACCAATGGACGACATCACTGAATTGTTCTCAGAAATGGCCAAGCTGAACGCAACAATTAATATTTCAAACATGCTTGCAGCCATAAAAGACTTGAACATAGCTCTCGCAAAAGCGAAATCAAACAATGAGCATTTTACAATTTTCTTATCATTCGCGCAAAATGTACACACATACAACATTTAAAAACGAAACAACACTAAACATCTGTTCATGGAACGCCAACGGAGTTATGGGTAAGATAGGTGAACTTACACACTTTTTACAAACTCACAAAATTCACATTTGCTTACGAGACGAAACTAAACTCAACAACACACACAAATTTAAAAAACACAAATACACAACGTACACAGCTGATCGACTACAGCAGGGCCCGATCTCCTCAGGGGGCGTTGCAGTGTTAGTTAAAAACAATGTGCCACACACACTTACACCAATCCCACACACTAAATATAACACTTACAAGCAACACAGTAATCTACGCTGCATACAACAGTCCACGAAACCACTTCACACCTACAGATCTTACTACATTGCTACACAAAAACAAAACTTTGGTGGTCGGCGATTTTAACGTGAGGCATGCGGACTGGGACTGCAATACAAACAACAAAAACGGTTGCACACTTAAATCATACACAAACTCACACGTCGCTATCATACTACACCCAAACACACCAACACACTACCCCGAAAACGGAAGTACGCCCTCCAACGATCGATCTAATCATAAATAAAAATGTGCATAACATCACCCACCCCATATTTTTACCCGAGCTTAACACTGATCACAACAAAATCATTTTTCATTTAACCAATCATCACATAGAAAACATCACTAAAATAATAACTTCATACAAATACACAAACTAGGCGCACTTCCGAAAAACACTTGACACGATCATCTCCATTAACAATCAAATACACACAACACAAGACATCGATACACAATTAGAACACTTCACAAACGCCATACACATTGCAAAACAGAAACACACACAAAACATTAGAATCAGCACACACAAACTTAACTTGCCACCACACATTACACAAATAATTCAACAGCGTAACTACAACAGAAGACTGTGGCAGAGGACACACACACCCTTACACAGAATACACCTTAACACATTAAATTCACAAATAAAAACGGAAATAAAAATTCACAAAAACAACACATGGTACCTAAAACTCTCTGCCCTTAATCCTAACGATAACTCCCTCTGGCAGCTGACAGAAGCCCTAAATAAACCCTACACAAGAAAACCCACACTCACACATCACAACAAAACAGCTATCACGGACGAAGACAAGTCAGAGATGATAGCTAACACATTTGAACAAATACACGTAACACACACCCCAAACACCCCCACACAAGTTAAAATCACACAAGACAAACTACAATACTTAAATACCCTACATAACACTGATTCTAAAACGCTGTCCAGACTCCTTACCACCCCATCCGAATTAATAAAAATTATTAAAACCCTACCCAACCGTAAAGCTCCTGGCCCTGACCAAAGAGCAAACCTAACCCTTAAAAACCTTTCCAGAAAATCCATTAACCAATTCCACTACATTATAAATTCAATAATAAAATTTCATCACTTTCCTGCTGCCTGGAAAACTGCTACGGTCCATCCAATCCTTAAACCAAATAAAGATCCGCACTCACCCTCAAGTTACCGCCCCATAAGCCTGTTAAGCACTCTATCCAAGCTAAAAAAAAGTCATACTATCCCGGGTCGACGATTTCGACACACGACAAAAACTCACCCTTGATCACAAGTTTGGCTTCCGAGCCAGACATTGCACGATACAGCAGGTGGATAGGATTGCAACCGATATCGCGACCCAATTCAATAAAATTAAGGTCACGGTCATGACCCTACTGGACATAGAAAATGCCTTCGATACGGTCTGGACAGTAGGGCTCGTGGCAAAACTTATTTCCTTCCGATTCCCTCCCACACTAACCAAACTTATTTATTCCTACCTTACAAACCGATCCTTCACAACCAAAATTAATTGTTCACATTCCACCCCTAAACCTATAGTAGCAGGAATTCCGCAAGGCAGCGTCCTTGGTCCTATACTTTTTAACCTATTCATCAGTGACATCCCCACATTCCCGAACACACACACTGCACAATACGCAGACGACACAGCCATATATACACACTCCTTTAGCGCCCAAGGAGCCACAAAACAAACACAAATACATATAAACATACTGGCGCGCTACTGGAGCAAATAAAAAATACACATAAACACTAACAAATCCGAAACCATAGTCTTTACACGTAAATTCACACACAACAAAATAATCACACCACAAGAAATACACAAACAAAAAATTACACCCACTAACTGCGTAAAATACCTTGGAATACACTTATACAGAACACTAAGACACAACCAACATATTAAACACGCAATTTACAAAGCATCTGCCGTAATTCGCAACCTTTGTCCACTCCTTGTCAAAAACAGCTCCCTCACATTAAAAAACAAATTATTCATATAAACATCAATCATTCGCCCCATCATCATGTATGCAGCTTCAGTCTGGTGCAACGCGCCGACCACCACCACACTACCACTGCAACGCCTTCAAAACAAATGTTTAAGACTGGCGACCAACTCTGGACGTTACACCCGAATAACACAACTACACAAAGACACTAACATAACATACATTACAGATTACATACAAGAAACATCACAAAAATTTTACAAAAATACACAATATAATTCAAACACACTTATAAAAAACATAACACAAATCCGCGACAACAACACTACAAGTAAACTCAAACACAAGCTACCCTATCAAAACTTACCCATATTTCTAGAGGGGTTTCATGACCAGAACACATAACACTAACACGCACAACAACAATGTACACTACTAACACACACGCACACTACACAACACAAAACAAAACATACTCTCATACACAAAACTGTACATCCATCACCAACAAACATGTAAATATTTTAAATTAGTTAAGTCAGTTTATAAGTTTTAACAAAAATATTGTTTTCAATAAATTAATTGGGTTTTCTGGCACCTCCTTTCCCACCAAACACAATCCCAACACGCAATGTACAACAAAAATTTATTACAAATACAATTACACAATGTTCAAGCGCACAACGCAACAACACTCATACACAGATATACACTCCCCTTGTGAGTAGGAGCTTTGACAAAACCAACCATGTTGTCCACACATTAGTATATAAGTATTATTGTAACAAAAAATAAGAACAAATAAAGAATATTGAAAATGAAATGAAATGAGCTGGCGTACAGACCCAGTGGTCAGGAGTTCTAGCCCGTACTCCGCCGTCTTTCTTCTGCGGAATTAAAAAAAAAATTATTGTTTTATTTTAATGCAAATAAAAATAAAATTTGATAAATTTAATATTTATTAAAAAATTTGTGAAATTTATATAATATAAAATATTTTAAAATTAAATATTCCCGCTCTTTTTATTCTCTTTTATTAAATTTTTGGAGTCTGAAACGAGACTATAAACAAGGTAATACAAAGTAAAACGCCACCATAATGAGTTCTTTCTCGCTACTTGCTGGCAGTCCCTACATTTTAAATATTGATTTTCATCGAAATGAATATATCGATTTTTCTGTGATTCCTGATGAATCGATTAATAGTGAAAGCTCGAAAAACCTTTTAAAATGTGCTTTGGTTTATGTAGAGACATTGTGTTTAGAAAATAATATAATTTCTGAAGAAAAACCAACGAACATTACATATGAGGCGAAACTCATTGGTATGGAAATTTATGAGTTAATTGTAAATTTAATGAGTGAAAAAAAAAGTTTGTGAGGAAGATCTTTTATCTTCAGCAAAATGATTAAATATGCTTGGCACGCATCTGGACTTACAGATGACAAGGACATTTTCATGAATGTAAATGAAGTCTGTTTTTCTCAAGTAGTATTGAAAGGTCCTTGTTTCTGCAAAAAAGCAGCATTTATATGCTGTTCTCATTGCAGGAAACCTTTATGTTTCAATCACTTTTATAATAATTACCATCCGAGTGAATGCTGCAATAGTATATAATTTTATATTTTATTTACAATAAAAAAGTCATACAGAGAAAAAAGTCGGTTGAGTCCGGGAGAGAACTCCTGACCAACGAGTCTCTACGCCAGCTTATTCATTTTTTCATTTTCAATGTATTTTATTTGATATAATTTTAAAATACAGGGTCCTTATGAACTAAGTGAAAAACATTGTCGGTTTTGTCAGAGCTCCTACTCACATGGGGAGTGTATATCTGTGTTTGTGTATATTGCGTTGTCTGCTTTACATTGTGTTTTTGAAATGTTATAGTTTTGGTATAGATTTACGTGTAAGAATTGTGTGTTTTGTGGGAAAGGAAGGAGTCCGAAAACCCACTTAAACCTAAATGAAAGTGAAAATATATTTTTGTAAAACTTATGCTTACTTAACTAGGTTAAAAACATTAAAAACACTTGCTGCTGGTGGTTGTAGCACGCAGTGGTAGCATGTTGCTACATTATATGTGTTTTGTTTTGGTTTCTGTTTAATTTTAAGTTTTCCATAGTTAGTCTTTTTGTTGATGAAGATGTTCTGTGTAGTGTGCTGGCTTTAGTGTTGTGTTATGTTCGTGATAATCCTCTAGAAATATGGGCAGGGTTTGGTAGGGTAGCTTGTGTTTGAGTCTACGTGTTGTGTTGTTGTTACGGGTGTGAGAAATTGTGTTGATAAGTTTGTTTGAGTTTGATAATGTGTTGGTGTAGAATTTCTGTGACATTTGTTCAATGTATTGTTTGATGTAAAGAATATTAGCTATTTCGTGTAGTCCTGTGACGCGGGTGTACCTTCCAGAGCTGGTAGCCAGGCGTAAGCACTTATTCTGGAGGCGCTGCAGTGGCAGTAGGGATGACCTAGGGGCGTTACACCAAACTGGGGTTGCATACGTGACTATGGGGCGTATGATTGCTGTGTAGATGAGCAGTTTGTTTTTGTTTGTGTGGGTACTATTTTGGGCTAGGAGGGGGTATAGGTTGCGAATGACGGCGTATGCTTTAGTGATCGTGCGTTTGATGTGTTGGCCGTGTCTAACTGTTCTGTATAAATGTATTCCAAGGTATTTGACTGTGGTTGTGGGTATGATTTTTTGGTTTTGTATTATAAGTGGGGACGTTACGTTGTTGTGTTTGAATCTACGTGTAAAGACTTTGGTTTCGATTTTTTGGGCGTTGATATGGATCTTCCACTTGTCCCAGTATGGCTGGAGTATGTTTAGGTAAATTTGCAGTTGTTTTGTCGCAATTTGCGCGTGGATTGAGTGTGCGTAAATGGCGGTGTCGTCGGCGTGTTGTGCTGTTTTTGTGTTTGGAAACGTGGGGATATCGCTTATGAAGAAGTTGAAAAGGACGGGGCCGAGGACGCTGCCTTGCGGAATGCCTGCTACGATTGGTCTAGGATTTGATACGGAGTTATTGATTTTAACTTGGAAGTTTCTGTTTGTTAGATATGAGTAGAGGAGTTTGGTTAAGATGGGAGGGAATTTGAAGGAAATAAGTTTGGCCATTAGTCCCATTGTCCAGACTGTATCGAAGGCTTTTTGAATGTCCAGTAGCACCATGGCCGTAACCTTATCTTTGTTGAATTGGGTGGCTATATCGGTCGCAATTCTGGACACCTGGTGCACCGTGCTATGTCTGGCTCGGAAGCCTAACTGGTCATCAGGCGTCAGATAATTACCAGCGTCGATATCAGCCACTCGGGAGAGGATGACTTTTTCTGTCAATTTGGATAAAGTGTTAAGGTGGCTAATAGGGCGGTAACTAGTGGGGGATTGCGGGTCTTTATTAGCCTTAGGGATAGGATGCACTATAGCAGACTTCCATGCAGCTGGGAAGTGTTGAAATTAAATGATTGCATTAATTATATAGTGGAGTTGAACGATGGACTTGCGGGATAGGTTCTTGAGGATAAGATTCTCTATTTGGTCTGGTCCGGGTGCTTTGCGATTTGGAAGAGATTTTATAATTTTGGTTATTTCGGAGGGGGTTGTGAGGAGTCTGGTCAGCGTCTTTGTGTGAGTGTTGTGTGTCGAATTTAGGTAGTGTAAGGTTTCGGTGGTGATTTTATCTTGTGTTGGCGTGTTGGGGGTGAGTGTAACGTGTTTGTGTTCAAAGATTTGTGCAATGAGTTCTGTTTTTTCCGCGTCTGATGTTGCTGTATGATTTTGGCGACTGAGTGTCGGCATGCGAGTGTAGAGTTTTTTGAGTGTTTTAGTTAGCTGCCAGAGGGTGTTGTCGAAGGGATTGAGTGCGGCGAGTTTTTGGGTCCATGTGTTGTTTTTGTGTGTTTTGATTTGTGTTTTTATGATTGAGTTTAGATGGGCGAGGTGAGTTCTATAGGGTACTTGGCGGGTCCTCTGCCATAGTCTTCGGGTGTGGTTGCGTTCTGTAATTAGTTGTGTGATGTGTGTTGGTAGGTTTAATTTATGTGGGTTGAGCCTGATGTTATGTGTGTGTTTGGCTTTTGCGTATTGCAGAGCTTTTGTGTATGATTCTACCTTTGTATCGATGTCTTGTGTACTTAAAATCTTGTTGTTTATGGGGATGATCGTGTCAAGCATTTTACGGAAGTACGCCCAGTTTGTGTGTTTGTATGAAAGGATGGTTTTTCGGTCGCTTTCTATGTTGTGGTTTGTAAGATGAAATATAATGGGATTATGATCTGAGCTAAGCTCGTGGAGTGATATGGGATGAGTTATGTTTCGGACGTTTTTGTTAATTATGAGGTCTATAGTGGTGGACGTACTTCCATTCTCAGGGTAATGTGTCGTGGTGTCAGGGTACATTATGATGGCGACGTGTGAGTCTGCGTATGAGTGTAGTGTGAGGCCATTTGTGTTATGTGTGTTGCAGTCCCAGTTTGCGTGCCTTGCATTTAGGTCACCCACTACTATAGTCTTATTTTTGTGTAACAGTGTGGTGAGGTCTGTTTGCGTGATGTTGTTTCTAGGATTGTTGTATTCTGCGTGAATTACTGTGTTGTCTGTAAGTTTGATGCTAAATGTTTCTAGTGTAGTTTGTGGGCTGGGTATAAGTGTGTGTGGAGTACGTCAGCTCGCTATCCACTGCGGAACGCAACCGCTCTGAAAAAGTATCAATTTTTTTTAACAAAACAAGATGTGAAAACTTTGAATGCGATTTTCTCGAGTTTTCTGGAGAAGAGCATAAAACGGCAAAATTTGTATCATTTTTATTGCGTCGCCTACCATCTGGCAAAATTTCAGCCAAATCGGTGACCCATACTACGTGGTTTCCCCTTGTAAGTTATATCTAACTCATCGATATCTGGAAGTAAATTTATGAAATATGAAAAGCAAACGCTTAACGCATCAAGGACCACTCCATTTCATTATTTACTTTTACGATCTGCCACGTAATGTATCCACAAATACAGTGCTCTTCGCTGATGATACGACATTTGTTTCAAAAACAACCAATAGTGCCTGTCTAGAAACAACAGAGAAAGCAAAATCCTGGCTTTCATCAAACATACTAACGATAAATGAACAAAAGATATCACAAGCAATAATTTCGGCAAAACATACAACTTCTGAAGGTATCAATGATAGAGACGTCAAATTAATGGGTATTCATAACGACTGCTGTCTATCGTGGTACAACCGTAAAATCATACATATGCATACATAGAGACATAGAGCTATGTTATACTGTGCGATGCTAATTTCTGAGCGCTGTGCCTCTTTTAAATCCACCTATAGCATAGCACACGATTTTGTCATACGGATAATAGTATACCCATTTACAAGCCGCATAGCACGCATAGAGAAATTAAGCATAGCACAGGAATTTACCTATGTTCATATTCTGTGCGTTTCGGCGCTTTACGCTGTGCTTTGTGCATTTTCGTTGATTTTCGGAGATGTACGAATGAATACTTCAAATAAAAATCGTCGAGTACGCAAACGTTGTGTTATTAGAGAAAAATGTTTGTTATTCTTTATTCAAAATAGATGATAGAAAATTGCTTTAGCATCTTGATTAAGTTTATAAAGAAAGGAAGACATATATTTTTCTTTTTTTATGGGTATTTCTAATATCACTTCATTTTCTTCGCATTACAGACCATGTGTATAGTGCATCTTATAAAACCTCTCAAAAAAATGCTATGTTATGCTGTACTACTTATAAATCGTCCTTAAATGTTTCAAGGTAAATATATGAGATTTTAATCTTTGATTTTCGATTTATTTGGATTTGCTTATAATATAAGAAAAAAAATCAAGGATTGAATAAAGGCAGAAAAATATAGTCGGGATCAGTTGTGAGGTAATTCTTACATTCAGTGCGTTCATATCAAGCGGGCGTTCATCAGATTCTCATTCGTTCATTAATCAGTCAGTTTCATTCCATTAATCCAATTTATAATTTTTTATTTTAGAAAATTCTTTTTCTTCAGAATTTAATAATCTTAAGAAATACCAATATTCAACATTTATTCTTCGAAACTTATGCACTCTAGTTAAACTGTGAATTTAATGCAATGAAGTATAAATTTATTGAATTTAGGGTTTTTTTCTTGTTAATTAAATAATATTTTGTTTGAAAATTAGCTTCATTAAAATTATGACATTGATCTTTATTCAATCATTCATTTAATTCGTAACACCTAGTTCGGAGCGGTCACTATGTTCTTTAAACATTTCAGCGGACCAACTCTTGGCTATAGGGATTTAGGTGATTAGATATCCCTGGTTGCGCAAGCTCTTACTTACCATTCTGTTAACTTCGTCGGACCAACAGTAGCGTGCTGATGAAATAAAGCAACGCAGCTCGAGGAAGGTGTGCTCGGGTTTTCCGGATACCTTCCTACGTGAGCCTACCATCGCTTTAAAAAACAAACCTAAATTTGTGTGAAAAAGGAAAAAAAATTATAAAATGGCGGACAGTTGATAAAAGTGCGTTTAATTTTTTTCATCATTGTTTCGACTTTGACTCCTTGTAAAAAAAATTTTTAGGATTGTTTCATTTTTTGGGATGCCTACTTTATTGTGGGTTTTTCGCTTTTGTTCTTGGATGAAAATTATGGCCTCTAAATATCCCCCCATTTTAAAAACATCGCTCCGAGAATTCGTCATACTGCCGCCATTTTGTATTTTCATGCAAATAGAAAAATACATTTTGAAGGATCAATGATAAATCTACATTTAAGAAAATTAGACTGCTAAGTCAATACCGTTCTTACAAATAAATGTCAAAGTTTGGGTTGTTTTTGGTCCCCTAGATGGGAACCTCCCCTTAAAAGAATTAAATCCATCTAAATTAATTAACTTATTTTATGTTAATTATTTCTCTGGCCTCACGGTCCCTGCTCCCGATAACCCAGATAGGTGGCCGAGGTACTAAATTTGTTCGGAATTTGGTGGCAAATTGGCGCTCAACGTGGGACCATAAACCGTAAAACGTGAAACCATCTAACTTTACTTTCTTGAGAAAATGATAATTAAATAAAATTCAATTGGTTGCCCTGTGCAACACTGTTATATAGACAAACACTTTTCCTTCCATATTTTGCCCAATCATTCACCTCATTGCTCGTCATTACGTGAAACAGACACACACAAACACACACATATATATATATATATATATATATATATATATATATATATATATATATATATATATATATATAGATATATATATATATATATATATATATATATATATATATATATATATATAAATAAATATATATATATATAAATAAATATATATATATATATATATATATATATATATATATATATATATATATATATATATATATATATATACCTATTTATATATATATATATATATTTATATATTTATATATATATATATATATATATATATATATATATATATATATATATATATATATATATATATATATATATGAAGTAGTTTAGTTTAATTATATACTTATACTTACTAATAATAAAATAATAAATGTAAAGATAAAAACGTATTTAAGGGGGTACATATGTGTATTTTGCCCCAAACTTTGACAATGGTTTAAAGAAAAAGTACTCATGCGATTGAAACGTTTTTTTTGTATTCAAAAGATTTATTTTTTGAGAATATAATACGTGGTCGGCAACTGCCGCGGTCATCGCGGTCATCTTGAAAGCGGTCATTTTCAGAAGTCCATATGCATCCCGGTGCCCACTGCTGCAATCAGATGGGTGGTGTAAACAAAAATTCAGTAAAACAGGGTTAATTGTAAATATATTTAGCAACTTGTGACGTTCCAACATTTTGTTTATAATAATTAGAAATAATATAGCGGCAATCTGAAAAAAAATTCGATTTTTACCCGTGTTTTTCAAAGTTTACCCTTGAATTAAATCATGAAGGGGTACTTTTTTTAAAATGTTAGATCGTCACAAGTTGCGTAATATTGTTAAGAATATGTGTACAAAATTCCATATAAATCGGTTGAAAATTGAGCGAGTTCTGATGGGCACGGGCTTTGAAAATGTAGTTTCGAGAAAAACGCGTTTAAAGTTTTAACACTGCGTTTTTTGAATAACAAACGTTCTATCAGTTAGTTTTAAATAAAAATAACGACCCGGTGGGTTTTTGGGTTGCACATCACGAATATAAGGTCAAAATGTCAAAATTCAAGATGACGGACAAAACATGGCGGACAAAACATGGCGGACAATACATTAAAAAAAAAAATTTTTTTTTAATGCTTACGCTCAATCATCAACTCCAGGACCATAAAGTTGACCTTCTTTATGAAGAAACTCTTCATTTTGTAAAGATCTCTTTACCCTACGAATCTTATGTTCATATTATTGTATAAGTTTATTCTTGTTCACGGATGTCCTACCTTAAAACGTATATCGCCATCACATGTTTTGCATTTCACATGTTCACTTATACCATTGAAAACGGAAGCAAAATCCACAATCACATTTTCGAAATCGTTTTCAATGTTGACGTCACAATCTCTTCTCAGCTTCAATTTCTTCGCGCTAGTGCAGACGTATTCTTGACGTTCTGCTTCATTGGGATTTATCGGCCGCTGACGTTTCTTATTTCGATATTTTCAGAATTTTGTAGCAGCCCTTGTTTCTCGATTTATTTTTACTGTTTGGTTAATATTCATTTTCACAAACGCGTGCACGCTGGGGTAACAGATCAAGAAGACTAACCTATGTTTTCAAAATACTTCAAATAATCAGACAATAGCATTACCGCTATCTATGGACGAGTTTAGAAATAGAAAAGGTCAACGAATTAGGCGCTCGGTCGACAATTTTCGCTGTATCTCACAAATGAAATGAGATATCACTTTGACAATTTACTATAATATTCTACAGATAATAAAGAATTAATTTAGTGAAAAAAAATTATTTAGATTTTTTGACATTTTTACACATATGTACCCCCTTAACTGTTAGCAATGTTTTATTCGATATTACTGAAAATATAATAATTAACATAATAATATTATACTGGCAACTGTAACATTGCAGCCGGTATAGCCACCGCAGTGGTAATAACCACTATAGTCACAATATGTATAGTCGCCGCAGTACTCCCCTTCCAGTGACAACGTAAAAAAATAACAATAAATAAAAGAATTTAAATAAACGAAGATATTAATGTGTTATGGAAAATTTTCGTTCATAACGGTTTGGGAATATGATGAAGTGATGTCGTTTCGTGTAAGTTTGGTTTTGTAAAAAATGCAGGTTTTAAGCGATCTATCGAAATTGTCATCCTTCTTCTATTGTAGTCGATAATAAAATATTTCGCTTCATTTGCATTGCACGGGATTTTCAAACCATTGAATTATTAAAAATCATGAATTCCGCGGTGACTTCCAAGTACTACAGACAATTAACAAAAGTCGTAAACTTAACATTTTGGAGAATTTCGAAATTAAAAGAGCCATTCATGCTAAAAGAAACATTGTTAATGACCAGACAGATTTAGGATTTACACCATTGTTAAATTTGTCATATTTTAAACCTCAACTCACTTCAATTCCGGCTAAAACGTAGCCTAATAATTTGTACCGTTACATTTATATATATATATATATATATATATATATATATATATATATATATATATATATATATATATATACACTTGTAATAAATATAAGTAGAGAGTAAGTTAGAATTAGTACCATTTACACTCTGTACCTTGACAAAAGCCGAAGGGCTGAAACGATCGTCGTTGAATAAATCGAATTTTGTGAAACTAACCAAGTGTTTTATTTTAATTTAGCTTCACGTGAAATCACCTTTACAGGTTCCTCATATGGTGCTTGAAGTGGTTTTTGGACTGTATCTACCCTAATGATAACGTGTGTACAGGTTTTTAAATTGTCATGAACAAAAGATTTTTCTCGGCCATGATACGATGCCGGCACGGGTCTTATTCTTCGCATTATAATTTTTTATTGTTGCACGAAATTTGGAGCATTGATATCTTCAGGATTATCAATGAAAAATTCACCAAGTAATTTTAAAATGGTTCTATAAACTAACTCAGCCGTCGATGAATGAAGATCTGGTTTAGAAGCTGTACGTATACCTTGTAATACTAGTGGTAGCGTGTCCATCCAATTATCTTTATTGTGTGCACGAATTGCAGCTTTCAACCAACGATGCATATTTTTTTCAACTTGACCATTGCCTTGTCGATGATATGTGGTTGTTCTACACCGTTTCATACCATAAAGTTGTGATAAACAAAAGAAAAGCTTTGACTCGGATTGCCTGCTTTGATTTGTCACTATATAGCGTGGAATACCAAATCTTGCGATCCGACCAGATAATAATGCTTTTGCTATTGTCGCGGCTTCGATATTTGGTAATGGAATTATTTCCGGCCATTTTGTAAAACGATCTAAGATGGTTAAACAGTAGGTAAATCCTTGACTATATGATAATTTTATTAGATCAATGTGTATATTTTCAAATCGTAGATCTGGAAGTAGGAATTTCTGTGTTGGCATTTTTGTATGTCGTGAAATTTTGTTTTTTGGCATGCCAAACAGCTTTTGGTCCAGCTAGGTATTTCTTTTTTCATACCAGGCCTGACGAAACTTCTTGAGATCTTACGAAGTGTAGCAATGCGACCTTCGTGTGCTAAGTTGTGTAGCTATTCAAAGATTTGTTGCCTGAAGGATGTTGGTACGAATGGTCTTGACATGTTTGTAGATGTATCACATCAAATAAATGTATCAGTTCCTGCTATTTTAATCTTTTGTAGTTGAAGATTGGTTATTTTGGGTCAGTATAAGTTTAAATCATCATCATTAATTTGAGATTCAGCCATCGCATTAAAATCGACTAATATATGGCTTGTATTGATTAGTTCAATTCTGGATAATGTATCTGCGACTATGTTATTATTACCTGATATGTGTCGAATATCAGTAGTATATTGTGCAATGTAATCCAGTTGTCTAAGTCTGCGTAGAATAAGGTTATCTTTTTTTTGTTGAAAGCCAAACATTAGTGGTTTGTGGTCGGTAAAAACGCAGAAATCACGGCCCTCCAGCATGTAATAAAAATGTTTTATAGCAGAATATATAGCTAATAATTCGCGACCGTAGGCGCTGTATTTATTTTGTGTTAAATCCAGTTTTTTAGAAAAAAAATGCTTATGGTTGCCAGCAGTCATTTACCAGTTGCTGAAGTACTGCTCCTATTGCTAGGTAAGATGCGTCACAAGCTATTGGCAAAGGTGAATGTGCTATCGGATATGTGAGAAGAGTTGTTTCTGATAGAGCCATCTTTGTTTGTTTGAATGCTGTTTCGAGTTCTTCGGACCATTTAATTGTAGAATTCTTATTTTTTGACTATTCCATAAAGTGGTGCTTGGTATTTTGCTGTATGCGGTATAAAACGACGATAAAAATTAGTCATGCCCCAAAAAACGAAGATGTCCCTTAACGAGTTTTGGTTTCTGGTAATGCAGAATTGCACTTACTTTGTTAGGATTTGGTTGAATACCTTTTGAGTCAATGTGATATTCTAAAATATCTAATTCCTTCACACCAAAAGTACATTTGTTCGGACCGATAATGATACCATATTTTTGTAAGCGTTTGAAAACTTGTAAAAGATTATTCTTATGTTCTTCTGAATTAGATGACGCAATAAGTATATCATCCAAGATGGAGTATGTATAATCAAGTCCACGTAGAATAGTGTCTATAAAGCGTTGAAATATTTGGGCAGCGTTGCGTAACCCGAACGGCATTAATACATGTTCCAAAAGACCTAATGGAAAAAGAATTGCAGTTTTTTTATGTTATCTGGATGTACCGGTATTTGATTGTAGGCACGGAGAAGATCAAGTTTGCTGAATATTTTGCAACCGTGAAGATTTTGAGAAAAATCTTCGATGTGTGGAACTGGATAGCGATCGGGCACTGTGGCCGCATTCAATCGTCTATAATCTTCACAGGGTTGCCAATCGCCTGTTTTCTTTGAAATCTTATGTAGTGGACTGGCTCATTCGCTTATTGATGGTCTTGCAAAACCTCCTTGACAAAGTCTTTCATATTCACTTTTTGCTGCTTTGAGTTTCTCAATAGGTAATCTACGAGAATTTTAGCAACTGACAGATTGACCTGTGGTTTCAATCCTTGAACAATGTTATGTATGAATTTTGTTGCTGAAAGTTTGGGTTGAATTAGGTTGAAATATCTCGTGATAAGGAGAATCATTATCTAGAAGATGGATGGTTGGCAGTGTTGTGAAAATAGATTGCCAATTGATCGATAATTGAGTTTGTCCATCTATAATACAATTGTTACGAAGGTCTGGAAGAAGATTGTAGTGATAAAAAAAATCTGCACCAATTATAGGTCTTGTGACTTGTGCAACTGTTGGAGGCAACTGCCGTTTTAATTATTGTTTTAATGTTTAACAAAGTTAGATCTAGGTTGCATATGTAGAAAAAAAAAGAGAGTTGCAGAAATAAATAAAATATAGACAATATATTATTTGAATTCATGGTCCTAGTTTTATTTTGAGTTTGGTATTATTATAGTATATTCATATTATCTGAATCTGCAGTGCTAGGTATTACAACGGGTAGTTGTTTTGACCGAGACACAACATTTAGTGGCGACCGTGACAGGACTTTGTGTTTGCTTTTTTTTCTGTTTTGGGTTTTGATCAATATGGAACGTACAAGAAAGTTACGCTCTGTTTTACGTAGCGCATTTACGCGAACGGCAAATCAATTGGATGCGCTCCTGACAAGCGAAGAAACCGATCTTCAAGATATTAAGGTTTCATGGGAAATGCTACAACAAAGGGTATGTACTCTTCAGGAAAACGACAAGCTGATCTTAGATTTTCTGATGGAAGAGGACTCAACTGAAGAAGAGCTGGATATAGAAATTTCTACTACAGATGAGTATACTGCCAAATTTACCAAGTACAAAATTATGTATCAAAAAATGTTACAGGACAAAAATGAATCAAGTAGAATGCATGTTTCTAGCTCGAGTTGTGTTAGTATTAATAGCAAACGTTACAAACTGCCTATAATTGAATTTAAACAATTTGGCGGAGATTTTCGTGACTGGTTATCCTTTTGGAGCCAATTTAAGAAAATAAACGATGATGCGGATATGGTTTTGGAAGATAAGTTTCAATATCTACTCCAGGCTACGGTACCAGGTTCCAGAGCCCGCGAGATCGTTGAAAGTTTTCCTCCAACTGGTGAAAACTATAATAAAGCGTTAGACAGTTTGAAATCACGTTTTGGAAGAGACGATCTACTGACTGAGGTGTATGTACGAGAACTCTTGAAAATAGTTTTGAAGAGAGTTTCAGCAAACGCGTCGAAAACCAATATCTCGACATTGTATGATCGTATTGAAACACAACTCAGAGCTTTAGAGACTTTAGGAATTACGACTGACAAATGCGCAGCGATGCTATATCCGTTGGTCGAATCGTGTTTGCCAGAGGATTTGCTACGAGTGTGGCAAAGAACTCCAGTGGAATCAAGCAATCAGGATTCCCTATTCACAAATCGTTTGGGTGGATTGATGTTATTCCTCAAAACCGAAGTTGAAAGTGAAGAAAGAATTGCGTTAGCAAAAGAAGGTTTTATTGTCCATTCATCTGAACAAGGCACGAAGCGCGGAAAACCAAAAATACCTGACACCTTTCTACCAACAGCAGCAGCTTTAATGAATGGAATTTCGACAAAATGTATATTTTGCGATGGATCTCATAGTAGCGAAGATTGTTTCAAAGCGCAAAAGATGTCATGGAGCGTGAAGAAGAGCCTGTTATCAGAAAATAGAGCATGTTTTTTCTGCCTAAAAAGAGGACATCAAAGCAAAAACTGTAAAGAACGATTAAGATGTGCTATATGTTTACGACGGCACGTCATTTTAATGTGTCCTGATTTGCCAATCAACAAAAGAAATTCAGATTTTACGCCTGGAAAGAATAAATCAAATGAAAAGTTAGTATCGGTGGAAGAATCTTTATCTAATCATTCTGACAGACACGTCTTCCTACAAACACTAAGGGTCAGGATGTATAATGGCCAGTGTAAAAGAGATGTACGTGTTGTAATTGATAGTGGATCTCAAAGATCTTATGTACTAGACTCGACGGCAAAAGAAATGGGATATACTGCTAAAAGTAGTCAAAACATTATTCACGCACTTTTTGGAGGTTCCAAAACAGTTGAACAAACTCATTTATGTTATGATGTAAAACTTGCCAGTTTAGATGGAAAATATTGCTGTAGATTTGAAACCCTGGGCCAACCTGTTATCTGTCAGAATATTTCACCTGTTTATAGTGGTATTTGGATGAGCGAGTTGAAGCGGATGAATATTGACATTACAGATATTCATGCCTGCGATCCGATTGAAATATTAATTGGAGCGGATGTAGCAGGTAAGCTAATTACAGGCCGACATACAATTTTGGAATGTGGATTAGTTGCTGTACAAACACTAATAGGGTGGACTCTACAAGGTAAAATTCCGCTTAAATCATCACGTTCACGTTCCAACACCACAATGATGGCTACTTCCTTATTGACAAATGATACTTCGTTGACCAATTTATGGAAGTTGGATGTTTTGGGAATCAGTGATCCCATGGTAAAACAATCTCGACATGAAGCTGAAGCAGCAGCGAAAGAGCATTTCATTCGCACCATAGTCATCAATTCTGAAGGGCGATATGAAGTGCAATTACCATGGTTAGCAGACCATGCACCTCTGCTAAGCAATTACAAGATCGCATTAAAACGCTTGGATTCTGTTATATACAAATTAAATCGAGAAAGATTATATGAAGCATATGAGCAAGTTTTTAAGGAATGGCTTCAGGAGGGAATAATCGAAGAAGTTCAAGAAAATGAAAACAATTCTGCAGTTCATTATCTTCCACATCATGCTGTCATCAAAGCCAGCAGCGCGACTACCAAAATCAGACCAGTCTTCGACGCATCGGCTCATAATAAAAATGAAGCTTCATTAAATAATTGTTTAGAGAAAGGACCGAATCTGATTGAATTGATACCCGCGATTATTACTCGTTTTCGAATCCACAAGATAGGAGTGGTATCCGATATTCGTAAAGCTTTCTTGATGATTAGCTTACATGAAAAAGAACGGGATTTTTTAAGATTTCTTTGGAGAAACAAAGATAACACTGTTCAAGTATATCGGCACCGAAGGGTTGTGTTTGGGGTATGTTGTAGTCCATTTTTATTAGGAGCAACAATCCAGTATCACCTGCAAATAACTAAAAACAAATATAATTCTATTAATGACAGTCAATATTCTGACAGTACGTTCGATAAACTAATGACTGGCTTTTATGTAGATAATTGCGTCACCAGTGTTGAAGATGAGATTGCACTAGACAAATTTATCCGAGAAGCAAGTCAGATAATGGACGAAGGAAAGTTTGATCTAAGAGGTTGGGAATATACATCACGAGATCTTTCGGAAGATGTAGTTTCTACGCCAGTACTAGGTTTACTATGGGATAGGAGAAACGACTCATTAATGATAAACAAGGATCATCAAAAATCTTTTTGCTGTGAAAAAATTACAAAACGAATTATTTTGTCACAAGCTCAACGATTATTCGACCCTATTGGTTTTACGTGTCCGATAACATTGTGGCCAAAATTGTTATTACAAAAAACCTGGATAAATAAATTAGGTTGGGATGAAGAAGTCGAACAAGATATTAAAAACCAATTCATCAAATGGCATGATGAATTGTCTTTTTTGGAAAATGTTAAAATACCTAGATGGCTAAATTGCTGTGACAATGAAGAACAACACTGGAGCGTGCATACATTTTGTGATGCTAGCCAAACCGCGTATGCAGCAGTGATATTTTTAAGAATTTCCTCTAAAAATGGTATTCGCGTACATTTATTGCAGGCAAAAGCTCGCGTAGCACCGATTACGAAGATGACAGTTCCCCGTTTAGAACTACTAGCAGCAACTATTGGAACAAGATTGTATACTGGAATAAAAGATGTATTAGGTGACAATAAAATTGCTGATAGCTATTTTTGGAGTGACTCTACTACCGTTTTATCATGGATTCAACGAGAAGAAGAATGGAATATTTTTGTATGGAATAGAATCCAAGAAATTCGTTCTTCAACCAAAAAAGAATATTGGCGTCATGTTCCTGGTACTTTAAATCCTGCGGATCTTCCATCGCGTGGTTGTACTGCGAAATATCTTGCAACATCGAAATGGTGGGAGGGTCCAAATTGGTTATATGACTCCCCAGAAAATTGGCCGAAGTCTGAAGTATATTCGGTAAATGAAGAAGAAATTAATTTAGAAAAGAAAAAAGGAGTGATTTCTTCTATGATGATAATTGAAGCAAATCCATGGTACGGATATTACTTCTCTCGTTATCAAAAAATCGTACGTCTTTTGGGTTGGATATTACGTTTTATTTACAATAGTAGAAATACCACACAAACGATAAAGGGTGAACTTTCAACACAAGAAATTGAAACTGCTGAGCAAATGGTCATTCGATTGATTCAGAAAGAGTCCTTCAGTGGCGTGGAAGATAAAACAATCACATCACTTTGCCCATTTAAAGATACAGAAGGTTTAATCCGACTTCGAACGAAAATATCTAATAGGAGAGATGCAGAAGATTTTTGTCATCCATTTGTGTTACCCGCTCATCATTCAGTGGTAAAGAAACTGATATATGAAATACATATCAAGTCATGTCATGTGGGCGTCCAGGGAACAATAAGTTTACTAAGAGAAAGATACTGGATTCTTGGTGGAAGAAGAGCAATTAAAAGTGTGCTCAAAAATTGTATCTCATGCAGGAAACAGAACTCAGAACATCTACAAGTACAGGTTCCAGTATTACCGTATGATAGAGTTAGAGATGCGTTGACATTTGAAGTTGTTGGTGTTGACTTTGCTGGCCCTGTATACTTACGAAACAATCAAAAGGCATGGATTTGTCTTTTTACTTGTGCTGTATATCGTGCAGTGCATTTAGAGCTCACAATGTCGCTTTCTACAGACAGTTTTTTACAAACATTCCGTCGTTTTGTATCTAGACGTGGTAGACCAAGGATTGTGTATAGCGACAATGGAACTAATTTTATTGGTGCTAATAATGCATTTTCTCAAATCAATTGGGAAATCATTGCTACGTATAGCACAACACAGAAAATAATATGGAAATTTAATCCACCTTCAGCAGCATGGTGGGGCGGATGGTGGGAGAGGATGGTGAGACTTGTGAAGCAACTACTACGAAAGGTATTGGGAAGATCTTCTTTGAATTATGAAGAATTTTTGACCGTACTTTGTGATTGTGAATCGGTAATTAATTCGCGACCTCTTACATACGTCTCTGACGAAGCGACAGATTTGGTTTGTATTACTCCGGCGATGTTTCTACGAGACCTACCAGAGATGGGAGTACCGGAGTGCGACGAGATTGAAGCAAGTAGTTTTTGTCGCAGAATTCAGTATCGTCAGAAAATCCGTGAAGATTTACGTCGTCGTTTCAGGAACGAATATTTAGGTCAACTAAAACAAGTACGTGGAAAGAAAACTACACGAGCAATTTCCATTGGCGAAATTGTTCTCATCGGTAACGACAATGTCAAGAGAATTGGATGGCCACTAGGACGAGTTGTAGAATTACTGCCAGGAAAAGATGGAAAGGTGCGTCTGGTACGCCTAGCTACAGCCAAAGGTCAACTATTGAGACCTGTACAACGGCTTTTTCCTTTAGAATGTGAAGGAGAAGTAATTACAGATGATATGTCCAACAAATGCGTCCGCGATGAAATAGTTAAACGTTCCAAGTGCAAAGACAATAAAAATGATGTATGTAGTGGTGATGTACCAACCTGTGACGTGAAGATGTCACGAAGCGGTCGTATTATAAAACCACCAATGCGATATCCAATGTAAACATCAACATGTGTCTCCAGTTTCAAAATGTATTTTTATTGAATTATTCATTGTTTAAATTCATATTTCAAGGTGGGAGAATGTTGGAGGCAACTGCCGTTTTAATTATTGTTTTAATGTTTAACAAAGTTAGATCTAGGTTGCATATGTAGAAAAAAAAGAGAGTTGCAGAAATAAATAAAATATAGACAATATATTATTTGAATTCATGGTCCTAGTTTTATTTTGAGTTTGGTATTATTATAGTATATTCATATTATCTGAATCTGCAGTGCTAGGTATTACAACGGGTAGTTGTTTTGACCGAGACACAACAGCAACAGTAAATAACTAACGAAATGGTCGATGTAATCCTATGTTTAAAATAAGTAGTTTCTGTCCGTATATTGGTATGCGACTGCCATTGGCAGCAGATAATTGTAAGCTACTCTCACGTCGATAGTCTGATGGATTTTGTGGTATTACGCTGATATCAGCACCAGTGTCTTTTAGAAAATTAAGTCCTTTGTTTTTGTTAAATATTAGTCTTGCATATTTTACTTTCTCGTAGGTGGCGTATTATTGTTCTTAACAACGGTAGTTGTGTATATTTTTTGTACCGTCAAAATAACTCTGATAAAGTCCATTTCTGTTTATGTTCTACCAAAACTGTTTATTATTGAAATACACCTGAATAAACATAACAGGTTATGGGCCCAGGACGCTTCTATTTCGAGATATAACTACTAAGGGTTGAGTGTTGTGGAGAATAAGGAAGATACACTTGTGTAGTCGTGGTCTTTGTGTTTGTGAGACAGCAAAATGTCGAACACATTGTCAACGAAGAATATGAAGAAGTTCAACGGAACGAAATTTCTGGGCTGGAGTTTGACGATCGAAAATTTGCAGGATCGTTTACTTCGCGAGGAAGGTAGGTTGAACGCTTATACAGTAGAAAAAACAGCTTTTGCAGCGATGAAGCCCACCAAAACAAGCGGTAAGGACTGAAAGTCAAAACCGAAGAAGGACAAAAAAAAGGAAGAAAAGAATGACGTTGAGTGTTTCATTTGTCGGGCAAGAGCGCCCTGAGCATAAAGTGCTCAGAGGGTTGCATTTGTAGCAGTATGAGCGACTGCAACTGAGACACACCGTCAAATCGAACCCAGTTGTTAGAGGCGGCCAGACGACACGCACCGACAAGCGGTGGTTGCTGTCGATCAAGACGATATCTGGTTTGTTGATAGTGGGTGTTCAAAGCACGTCACGCTCAGGAGAGACTGGTTCACAGAGTTCCGTCCAAAAAGAGATGGCGACACGATATTGCTGGGCGATAATGGAGAGTGTCCTGTGACTGGTGAAGGAACGGTGATCGTGGACAGGCTAATAGATGGCGTCTGGAGCAAAGCGCAAATTGAGCACGTGTTGTATGTTCCGGGTTTCAAGAAAAACTTCTTTTCCGTCGGAATGTGTACATTATGCGGATACTTAATCGTATTTTGGGTGGATGATGAGCTAATAATACTTGGCAACGAGATTCTCGCGAGTAAAGGCAAGCAGTCAAACGGAATTTGCAAGTTGCTGTTTCCAGTGAGAGTTCAACAAACTCTGAACGAGGTAAACGTCTCAACAACGAGTTTGAAGAGGTGGCAAGAGCGGCTTGGACTTTTGAACAAGCGTGCCTTGTCCATGTTGGTAACACGTGGCGTGGTGAACTGGGTTATTCTGAGAAACAAGAAAGACTTCTTCTGTGACGCATGCAGACTAGGGAAATCGCATAGATTCCCCTTTAAGAAAATTCCTGTTGTTGGGAACCAGGGGAGTTTTTTAATAGCGACGTGTGCGGGCGGATGTCAGAAGATTCGACCGGCGGTGCGCGATATTTCATCATGTACAAAGACGCCAGGCGCCAAAGTTGCCTCTGGGTTTAGACAAGTTTCCTTTCTCAAACACAAGTCAGATGTTTTTGAGAGCTTCAGGATCTTCGAACGCGCAGTCTCAAATAAATTCGGGCATGCTATGAAAACTCTGAAAACTGACAATGGTCGCGAATACTGTATCGATCAGATGCAAAGGAATATGCAATCTCGCGGAATTAAACACGAGACAACGGCTCCGTTTTCTCCCGAGCATAATGGAATAGCCGAGCGGGACAACCGGACGGTAGTGGAATGCGCACGTATAATGTTACACGCAAAACAACTCGGGGTTTCGTTCTGGGAGGAAGCAATTAATACCGCGGTGTATTTACTTAGTCGAGTTTTAGCAACTAGAGAGTACCACGTAAAAACGCCGTATGAGCTCTGGACAGGTAAAAACCCAGATTAAGGACACGTGCGAGCATTCGATGAGGAAGGTTACGAGCACGTTTCCTAGCAGTTTACACAAAAATTCGAAGCCAGAGCGAAGAAGTTAATCCTCGTGGGCTATGACGGGGAGTCAACAAATTATCGGTTGTTTCATCCGGGTACAAAGCAGGTAACTGTCTCAAGAAATGTTATCTTTCACGAGAGCGCCGCTGAAGGGACATGTTCAAGCGTAAATCTCGAGTAACGTTGGAAAATGAGATCGGAAAATTGAGGAGCGAGTTCGAGATTACAATCGGAGAATGTAGTAATTTTGTCGGTCAGCAAATAACTCGCAATCGTACCGAGAAAACAATGTTTATACATCAAGGTGTCTACACGCGAAGAATTCTGGAGCGTTTTCGAATGAGTTGAACAAATGTGTTGTCGGTCCTGCGGATCCAAACGTCACACTGCAACCTGTGGAGTCAAATTAGAAAAAACTGTACAACGGGCCCTATCGGGAGGCTGTCGGCTCACTTATGTTTCTTGCAACTGTATCCAGACCAGACATAGCGTTCGCTGTTAACGCGGCAAGCAAATTTTTAAGTAAACCGACTGAGAATCGTCTGGCACGTAGTCAGACGTACTCAAGCGTTTCTAGTCGAAACTAAAGATCAAGAAATAATGTATCAGAGAGGCGAAAGGGAGCCACAGCTGATAGGTTACTCAGACGCGGATTATGCAAGCGATCTCCAAACAAGACGCTCAACAACAGGCTATGTGTTCAGTATCGCAAACTGTCCAGTGACATGTGCGTCTCAGAGACAGAAATTGGAAGTTTTCAGTACAACGGAAGCGCAATATGGTTCCACTTCAGCTGCCGCTAAAGAGGCTATATGGCTCAGATGATTGTTGGCTGGCCGATGTTATAAATGCAAAGAAGGGACCGTACTGTTTGTTGATAACCAGAGTACAATTCGCCTAGCTAAAAAATCGTGAGTTCCATAAGCGAAACAAACATATTGACATACGTTATCATCAATTGCGCGTGATCGTCGAGGTAGGATTTCTGCGTGTAGTTTATACATCTTCGGAAACCCAACGTGCAGATATTTTCACCAAAGCGATGCCGTGAAATCGTTTTCTAGCTCACAGTGACAGCATTGTATTGTATGTATGCAACGATGGGAAAAATATTTAGACGGCGAAAGTGTTTTAGTCTTGCATATTTTACTTTCTCGTAGGTGGCGCATTATTGTTCTTAACAACGGTAGTTGTGTATATTTTCTGTACTGTCAAAATAACTCTAATAAAGTCCTTTTCTGTTTATGTTCTACCAAATCTTCTTATTATTCTCAACGACATCTTAATCCTTGAAATACACCTGAATTACCCTAACAGTTTTTATCATTAACAAAAAGTCGGCGGGATTTTAAAAAGCCCTCGGCAATGACCGACGTTAGTGATGGGGCTGAGCATTTTCCGCTTGTTCTTCTAAATTTTTGTAGTTGCATGGTGTAATGCATTTTCTTTCCTTGGTGCATAAATTTTAAAAATTTTAGTAGCAGGCAGAGATACTGATGATATCCCTCTAGAAACCCTTGCAAAATTTGCTGACAAGATTATTGATTGGCAACGCCCACTTACTTCTTCAGGTATGTATTCCATTCAAAATAATCCTTCTCGAGACAAAATTCTAGAAGAATTACCATCACAATTGAAGACATTAAATACTCGTTTGTCACGTTTGGAAGAAATAGTCCACCATCGAGATACTTCACATCACCGAAGTAGTTCTTATACGAAAGATTTATGCTACCATCATAATCGATTTGGCACCAGGGCAAGAAAATGCAGAACACCATACAACTACAAAAATTTAGAAGAACAAGCGGAAATTGCTCCACCGCATCACTAACGTCGGCCATTGCCGAGGGCTTTTTAAAATCCCCCCGATTTTCTGTTCACGATAAAAACAATGGACTCAATTTTCTAATAGACACTGGTAATTCCACCAAATCCATAATATATATATATATATATATATATATATATATATATATATATATATATATAAATATATATATATAAATATATATATATATATATATATATATATCGAAACTTATTGTTATTGGTCCAAATTTCGAGTGTAATTCACCTATATATATATATATATATATATATATATATATATATATATATATATATATATATATATATATATATATATATATATATATATATCGAAACTTCCTTTTTGCAATAAATTGTTATTGGTCCAAATTTCGAGAGTAATTCACCTAGTTGCTACCGTTCTTATCTCCACTGCCGACTCCGGTATTATAGCTAGTCGAGAATTCCGTTCTGTTGGCCCAGGCTCGCGAAAGTTGTTAATATATATATATATATATATATATATATATATATATATATATATATATTTTTTTTATATATGTATATATTTTTTCTTTATATATATATATATATTTATATATATATATATATATATATATATATATATATATATATATATATATGTATATATATATATATATATATATATATATATATATAAATATATATATATATATATATATATATATATATATATATATATATATATATATATATATATATATATATACAACCTTGGGAGTTTAGGAGCGAGAGGGTAGAGGTAAGTTACTCTGTTTCTGTACAGTTGGTCTTATACGCAATTATTGGCAAAGGTAGAATAATTTATGTGCTGCGTGAGCGTAAGAACATAACGTAAACCATGTTTGATGTACCTTATGTGAAGTGCGCCGGCTTCACAATGAAGGCGTGGAATTAGAGTAGTCTAGAACGCATCGGTGATTGTTTGAATGCCAGCATTGTGCACACTTCTTCAAATGATGAGGCCTAGCAGTATATACAATGATATCACCGAAGTCTATCTTAGACAGTACTAGACTGACGTATAAGCGCAGCAACGAGTCCCTAACACCTCCAAATTTTGTGGAGGCAATACACTTGAATGTATTCAATGGGTTTTGGCACTGCGCAGAGACAGTGTGATTTGTTTCATTTATAATAGACGTCGGTCGAAAATTATACCCAAGAACTACACCTTATTCACTATCCGCAAAGGTGTGTGGTAGAGCATCACAAGAGGACAGTTTAGTTCTTTGCGTGGTTTACAGATGTCAATAGCACAGGTTTTCTCCGCAGAGAGACAAAAACCGCGGTCAGACGCAGCCAAAAAACTAGGTCAACAGCCTACTGTAATCTCTCCTAACAGATAGCAAAAGATTGGGATGAAGTGAAGTGTCGACATACAAACAATATTCAAAATTATGCGGCAGATTGAAAACAATGTCATTGATTGCAATCAAGAATAATGTTACACAAATGGAAGAGCCTTGGGGCATTCCGTTTTGCAACAGTCGTGAAGAAGAGAATGTTAATCCAACTCAAACTCTAAATGAACGGTTCGAAAGAAAGTTTTCTGTGAATTGAGACAAATGGCTTCGCAGACCCCAATTGTGGAGTTTACGTAGAAGTCCGTATCTCCAGGTAATGTCAGACGCTTTCTCCAGATCAAAAAACACTGCAACCATCTGGTTTTGTTTTAAGATGCTAGTTTGTATAGCGCACATCAGAAACACATTCAGGTCGGTAGGGGAGTGGTGCTTGCGAGATCCGCATTGATGCTGGTTGAAGAGATTGTGAGATTCTAGGAACCAGCTTAGTCGAAAATTGATCATGCGTTCATATATCTTTGACAGATATTGGATGGTAGTTTCATGAAGAAGATACATCTTTGCCCATTTTGTGTATTGGCACAATAATCGCTTCGCGCAAGATGTCAGGTTAGACATTGTCAATCCAAAGCCAGTTGAGAAATTCCATTATTCTTAGTTTAAGCAGGATGGGTAAATGGAGATATATTGCGTAAGTGATATCATCATGCCCAGCAGATGTGTTGGTTGTGTGACTCAGCGCAAATTCATTTTCTGCAAGAGAGAATATTGAATTATAACTCTCAGAATAATCAGACTCAAAGTTTAAAAAAACCTCTTGGGCCGCCTTTGTGCGTAGAAAATGAAGCAAGTAATTATCAGAATTATTATCGGATTTAATTTGGTTCGCTCGAGTATCACAAATCTCATCTCTGACAGCGTGCACCTTACCATTGACCTGAAGCATTGAAATATGAGAATTATTTTTGTAACCGTTCATATACCTGACTTACCTCTAAAGCAGAGATCTGTCGATATTAGTACCAATTGAAGAAGCAAATCCGCGCCAAGCCTTGGTTTAAGCCTGAAGAATTAAACAATTGGATTGTGCACGTGCATGTTCATGAACGTGGCTGAGCCAGTGTGTAGAAGCGTGACATCATTGTTGTCCAAGAAGCTCTCGATAATGCGACCGCGAGAATCTATGCTTACAGAACCTCAGAGTATGTTATGTGGATTAAAGTCTCCGACAAGGATATAGGGGGTCGGGAGTTGTCGTACTAAATCCTCGAGGTCATTTAAGTTCCACTTGCCATCTGGAAGATAGACGTTGCAAATAGTAATATTCCGAGGTAAGAATACCTGGCATGCAAGTGCTTGTAACCTCGTTGTAGTGTTCCAATCTTTATGTGGAATAGAGTCATCAAGTACAATTGCAGCGCCACCATAGGCACGTGCAACAGGGTCAACGTCTTTGCGGAAAATTTTATATCCACGAGAAGGCTGACTTTAGAGGTAAACCCGAAACGTGTTACGGTTTCGGGTTCCTCGGTCTGCCCATAGCCCACCTACGCTTATCTATTAGTTTACGATCATTTAAACCGTCTCATTGTATATCGACAAAGCACTTGAATATGAGTCGGTGAGACAAACATTTGTAGTCTGCTCTGACAAAACAGGAGCAGGAGATGGCCCTACATTAGAAGAGAGTATGTTTTTTTTATTGGGATGTACCTGGTTGAGCAGGTGCTGGCACGGCAGAGGAAGACTGTTTTGCAGTTATGCTAGTTGTTGTACAAGTATTAGAAAAGGCAGCGCTAATGATAGCGCCCATATTAGTGGAGATCAACCCCATAATCAATTTTTTAATTTCAGGTAAAAAAAAATGGAGCAATGTCGTTAACAAAGGCAGCAGAAGTAGCAGGCTTAACTACAGCAACCTTAGCAAAGCTCAGTGTCGGAACTGCAGAGTTCTGACGTACATCAGCCCTGGCTTCAGGAAAGCTACAGTTGCTAAAACTTTCTTTCGAACCGTTCCTTTTTAGTTCGAGTTGGCCAAACATTCTCTTCTTTACGACCATTGCAAAACGGAATTCCCCAAGGCCCTTCCATAAGTGTAACACTATTCTTGATTGCAATCAATGACATTGTGTCCAACTTGCCGAATACTGTTGATTATTGTCTGTATGTAGATGACCTCACGATCTTCACTTCATCCCAATCGCTTGCTCTCTGTCAGGAGAGATTACAGCAGGCTGTTGACTTAGTTTCTTTGGCTACATCCGACCATGGTTTTCATTTCTCCGTGGAGAAAACCTGTGCTATCGACTTCTGTCGACTACGTAAAGCACACAACTGTCCTGTTATATCGCTTTAAGATAGATCAGTGCGGATAGTGGATGAGGTGAAGTTTTTGGGAATAATTTTCGACCGTCGTCTTTTATGGCTGAGACAAATCAACACTGTTTCTGCGCAGTGCCGAATGTCATTGAATGCTATCAAGTGTATTGCCTCCACAAAATGGGGAGCCGATAGGGACTCTCTGCTGCGACTTTACGTCAGTCTGGTTCTATCCAGAATAGACTTTTGTGCTACCATTGTGTACACTGCTAGTACTTCTCACTTGTAGAAGCTAGAAAGCGTGCACAATGCTGATATTCGAGCAGTTACCGGTGCGTTCTGGACTACCCCAATTCCAAGCCTTCACTGTGTAGCCGGTGTACCGCCACTTCACATAAGGTACATCAAACTTGGTTTGAGGTACGTCTGCAAAGTTTTTTCGCTCACGCAGCATATAAACCATTCCATATTTTTCAACAATCCATTATTGAATCGTCTATATACCAATAGTGCAACTTCTCTTTATCCGCTGGCACTGAAACTCCCAAGGTTGTTAAATACCATCATTGACAACCAAGGGACTGTTTTATCGAGAATTTTTGCTAACATTCTTCTATGGGCATCTCTTTCTTTGACGATAAACCTAGAGCTGACCAACTTACCAAAAGATTCTACTCCTAACGCCATATACCTTATCGGGATCTTCATTCAATTGCAACCGTACACAGACTTTCAACACACTTATACTGATAACTCCAAGACAGACTCCGGTACAGGCTGCGCCTTCATGACTGACGGCGTATCCCAGTCGTTCACACTGTCACCCATATGCTCAGTATACACTGCTGAGCTATTAGGTATTCTCTACAGTCTTCGACACTCCCGGCAAGCAATCGATAAGCGACGCCACATGCTCATCTGCACCGATTCCCTAATTTCTATCTAAGGCATCGGTAGCAGATTCTCCACAGATCCAACCGTTTCGGACATCCATGGAGAAATAGATAGATTACGGGAGCTAGAGATAGATGTCGTACTCATGTGGATACGCGGACATGCTGGGATACCCGGTAATCACTGTGCCGACCAAGCTGCTCTTGGAGCAGCCAACGGCAACTTCGTTGTCCGTCATCCCTTGCGCGCCGATGATGTGTTGAGGTCTATGGCTCTGCATTGTCTTAAGCTATGACAGGAGAAGTGGAACTTTTCTACGAGTAAATTGCGACGTGTAAATTTGTCAGTGGAGCGGCGGCTAGCACCGCTCCGCCTAACAAGAAGTGAGCAAGTGGTCATCTCTAGTCTGATAATAGGCCATACATGTCTCACACACTTGCATCTGTTACTAGGTAAACAACCACCGCTCTGCCCCACTTGTAATACTAGGCTCACTCTCGAACATATTTTCGAGCAGTGTCCTAGTAACTATGCTGGTATTGAGGGACCCTTAATGCGTATTTCATTAAGCAATAATGCAACAAGCATTGTTAAAGTGCTTTCATTTCTCCGGGTAGCTGATTTGCTTACGCAAAATTGAAAGGGTTCTATTCTTTTGTTCTCGATCCATAAATGCTAATACTCCAATTATCATTTCTTTCTTTTTTCAATACACAATTATCGTCCGGGGCCGTGGTTTTTGTGGCTTTCATAAAAAACCTCAGAACTTGACTGGTGTCTGCTGATTCCAACCGTGCAATGTTCTTTTGCACATGTGAAATTATAACGTTTTTCTTTAGGCTTTATTGAAGCTAAAGCTTATGTTTTTTTTTCTCAATTGATACATTTTTATAATTTTTGTTAGTTGTTAATCATGTACCTATTTCCCCTTTTATTTTGTCCCGTTATATAGAATCCGGTTTTCCTTTGCATATACTATTTTTCAGTTTCACTTGCACAAGCGATAATGACCATAGTAGTCAATCAGTAATTTATATATATATATATATATATATATATATATATAAATTTATATATATTAATGAAGGGGGGAGCCCGGAGTCGTAACGCGTAGTTCAGTTGAGAACGCGAACTCGGTTTGCCGCATATCGCTCGTATCAGTAGAAACTGAATCCGAGGTAAGCAAACAAGACTCGCGCATCGTCAACCACACCGACATATATTCGCTGACTCAGATATTCGTCGTGGGTCAATTACATGCCGATGACCGGCATTTGTTATCATGGATTTTAAATAAAAACGAGGTTTTATTGAAACAAAAATGAAAACCTTTAAATAATGTCAGTACCACGATGAGCGGAGAAGACGCAGCACCACAGAAGGCTCAGCTACGTTGGAGGGGAAACAAGTACCCTCAGGCATATGTCGGGGGAAGGCAGGTGAAAACTACAAAGGTACGCAGCTCTAGTCAATATGGATGTTATCTGGGAGGCGATCCATCTCGATCAAGACAGGAATCCGGGTAGAGATGAAGAGATGAAGAGGTCGCTACCGTAAGGACACTTCCAAGGGTGAAAAGGACCAAGTACGTGATAGCACACTCGTTGTGTGATAACAACAATCCGGCGGGCTAAGCAGTATCACGTATTAAAACTGAGAAAAATCCGGCAGAATTCCAATTTAATGGCGCTGGTACTCACTAAGCTGCTATTTCTAGAAACAAGTGAGCGACGTGGTTTGACATGCCATTCCAAAACGATACCCCCCGTGAGAGACAAACACGAAAATCACATTGGTTTTTGCCCGCGATGTCATTAGCGACAGGCATCCGGGCATCTAAGTGGGAAGATCGTGGATTGCCACAATGGAGTTCTGATCCCAGGAACTGCCCGCGAAATAAAATGGCTAGAGCTTAATCCATTTTCGTTGTTATAGTTTTTATATTATTATATAGTTTAAATTAAATTGCTATTTATTGTTGAACCAATTTAATCTCTCACGAGCTAAACTCAGTCTTGACATTAAAGTGTGTATTAGAAGATTTCAGCTAAATACCCAACCAGCAGGTGAGTATAAGAAGAAACATCGCTACACGCATATAGTGAAGAGGGAGGCAAAAGCGTGCAAGTTCACTTAAGTCGCGCATTTGTTACACTATATATATCTATATATATATATATATATATATATATATATATATATATATATATATATATATATATATATATATATATATATATATAGATATATATATAGATATATATATATATATATATATATATATATATATATATATATATATATATATATATATTTATATATATATATATATTTATATATATATATATATATATATATATATATATACATATATACATATATATATATATATATATATATATATATATATATATACATATATATACACACACATACACACACACACATACACACACATACACACACATACACACACATACACACACATACACACACATACACACATACACACACATACACACACATACACACACATACACACACATACACACACATACACACACATACACACACATACATACACATACACACACATACACACACATACACACACATACACACACATACACACACATACACACACATACACACACATACACACACATACACACATACACACACATACATACACATACACACGCACACACACGCACACACACGCGCACACACACACACACACACACACACACACACACACACACAGACTTCATTCCAAAAATAGTCTTAAGTTCATTCAAATAGTTCTGACTATTACAGAAGTTAAATCTCTACTGCTAACTAAAAGTATAATATTTCTATTTGTTAAATCAGAATGATTACATAGTATTTTCTTATCGTTAAACATGGTCTCTACAAGTGTTTTAACATGAGAGTATCATGTTTGGAATACTGCTATGTCGGCGGTTACGTAGAAGTGACGTTGACCTAACTCCTCCATCCTTAGAATGAAGCTTCATCGGGAAGATTCAATTTGGGTTGCGGGGTTGGAATCGGTGTTTCCAGTTCTGTATATTTTTCCTTTCTTGATTTATGGACTTTTCTTCTTACGTATAATACGGATAGAATAATTCCTGTAATTACTATAATGACATATAATATTATGATATTATAATTATTGTTGTTATTTTTGAACGGTTCGATGTCTTGATATTTATTGATCGGCAACTTGAGTTCATGAATTGTGTTCAGTTCGATAGAGATTTTCGGTATTTTTGTTGTATCGATTTGAATTTTGAAGTCTTCTATTATGATTGGTTTTCCGTAGGTTCTGTCTTGGAATGTTAATATCTGATTTTGAAATGTTAATTGACAATCGTCTACTTTGATGAGGAAGATTCCGTCTAATGGTTTTATTTCTTCACCATGTTTACAATTTAGGTGAATATTTTCTGGCATCGGAAGTACGGCGAGATATTGATTAATTTCGTCAATGATTTCTATGTGGTTCTTTAGAATGAATAGTTTGACATATTGGCAATTTTTATTGTCATTTTTTAGAATGATATTTCTTTCACATGTGTCATCATTTATTGTGTTTATTTTGTTTGAACATTGATACATGCGGCGTTCAGAGATTTGATTTGATTGTTATTTGTTTTTATAAAGTAGTCTTTACTAGGAATGATAGTTAAGTATTCAGACTGATATTTTGTGGGGATGGACACAAGGTGGTAGAGTTGAAAATCAGTTTCATAATTAATTGGTATCTCTAAAAAATAAATTATTTTATCTGATTCGATTTCGCAGTTAACAGTGATTAATTTTTCAAGTTCGTACATATTTTCAAGGGTTGGTTCTACAGGGAATTCGTTTTTGTAATGTTTATAAATTCTGTTTAATTCTTCATAAAGGTCGTGAGTTTTAATTATGCTTGGGTGGAGAACGTGTAATTTGCAAAAAGTCAGAGAGTTTTCTATATCTTGTAATATGTTTAAGATTATATTAAATAGTGTAGATAGTTGGTTATAAATATCAATTTTTCTGGGTCATTTTATATTAGATAAATGTATTTTAGATTGTTTTTAAGTAAGTATTGTAATCATGAAAAATTTCGATCTCGAGATTTTAACGGAAATATACGTTTTGACCTTTCTCTGAATCGATTCCGACTATTTTTGTAATGACGTCTGTCTGTGTGTGTGTGTGTGTGTGTCTGTATATGTGTGTGTGTGTGTATGTTCTCTACAGCCTGAACGGTTGAAGCTAAAATTATGATACTTTAAACTTAAGAATTTCATATGCCTGAGGTGTGCACCTCCTATTTTTGAAAAAATATTCAAAACGGAAGTGCCGGTTTACACTAGTCATTATTTGCAATTTCCGCAATTACTCAAAAATGGTTACAGTTACAGAAAAATTGCATGACCAAAAGTTAAAGGTATTTCTATTTAGCACAACTTTTGTTTGAATATATTTTCCAAAAAGAGTACTGTTTTCAAAATAAATTTTTGTTTATTATATATATTTTTACATAAATCGTATCATCTGCGCCTGTCAATTGTTTAACAAAATAGACTTAAATAATTTGAAGTTTGACATTTTATATTTATTCTTAGAAATATATTTACTGTAAAAGCGATCTAAAGGTTAGAACAAATATTATAAATTAGAAAAATAATTTAACTACGATATGGTTTAACCCATATGCGTATAAGAAAGTTCGGTGCATGATACTGCAGATGTTTAACTTTTAGGGTCTGTTTCTATAATTGCGGTTTTTAATTTCAAATTTAACTATTTTATTTTTGCTTTTCTAAATTTTTCGTTTTGTTAACTTTTTGTTTATTTTGTACATAGACGGTTTCCGGTATTTCCAATAAATTTTCGCGATTTTCGTTCAGTTTATTTATTATTTTAGTTTTCCTGTTTTGTAGCTGTTCGTTAATATTTTGGTACATTATTTTCGTTTTTTCTTTATGATTTTGTATGTAGTCTTGCGTGACTTGTTTTTCTAATTCTACATTGAGTGGTGAATTTGTGTCTAAATTTCCTGTGATTATTTCGATAGGCTTTAAGTTTGTGCCCGTATGATTGGTATTATTATATGCTAATAATGCATAGTAAATTTTATTTTTTATTGGTTCTGTTAAGGATTGACACATTTCAAACCGCCCGCGCTAATTTAGGTTGGCAACACGACACCTTCTACGCCTGACGGCGCGTTTTTACAGACAGTAGAGTAGTTCACTAAAACACGCAAGATATTGTACACGCGCAAGTATACCCTAAATATATCATTTTAAAGCTCTATCACAAGTGTTGTGCGTTACGTTTCCTTTCCACCCTTCCATGCAACTCTAACAGGTTATGGGCCCAGACAAAACGGTAGGTGAGAAATAGAAACGTGAAAACGCAAGATACGTACCAACCAAGCCTCGTGCGATTTTTGAGGTTAGGCTGAACATTTTTTTTGAAACGAAACGCGAACAAGAATGGCCTCAAACACGGTGGTACGCATCGAAGCATTATCGAAAGACAATTTCGACACGTGGAAAATCCACATGCGTGCACTTTTGATAAAGAACGACGCCTGGTCGTACGTGAACGGGATCAAGGTCAAACCCGAACCGGATGCGGATAACGCGGCAGACATCACGAGCTGGGAAGACCGTGACGGCAAGGCAATGTCGGATATAATACTGGCAATACATCCGTTGGAACTAAAGCAGATAAAAGACTGCGTGACATCGAAAGAAATATGGACGACGCTCGGGACCATATACGCCTCCAAGGGACCTGCACGGAAGGCCACGCTGCTGAAGCAGATCGTTCTCCAACGAATGGCCGAACACGACGATGTGCGGGATCATCTGAGAAGATTTTTTGACGCAATCGATAAACTGAGCGAGATTGACGTGATCGTCAACAACGACCTGCTGTCGATTCTCCTCCTGTACAGCCTACCATCTACATTTGAAAATTTCAGGTGCGCGATCGAATCTCGAGACGCATTACCAACTCCAGATGTGCTTCGAGTGAAGATAGGGGAAGAATACGACGCACGACACGGTGATCATCAAAGTACGCCGAACGCGATGGTCGCGAATACTCGCAAGACGCTTTTCCATAAAAAGAAAAAGAAGTCAAACGGCGGCGATCAGGAAAGCAACAAAGATCGAATCCTTCGATGTTTCAACTGCAAGAAACCGGGCCACAAAGTAAATGTGTGTCGAAGCGCGAAAAAGGGTCATGAAACGTCAAGACAGGCAGAACACTCGTCGCTATACATCACCAAAAATCAAGAATCGTGCAAAATGGTGCCGCGGTACAACAGTGAGGAAACGAAACTGTGGTGTTTGGACAGTGGTTGCAGCTCGCACTTATGCAAAAACTTGGACAGTTTCACGCCCATCGAGTCGAGCATCTCGGAAAAATTGAACTTGGCCAACTCGGCGTCGGCCGAGGTCAGAGCAAAAGGTGTATTGCAATTTGCCACACAAGTGTCGAGACGCAAAAGAACAATCGACTTGAACAATACTTTACACGTACCAGACCTGCGCACAAATTTGTTGTCGGTCGGAAAAATAGTCGAAAAAGGTTATCGTGTGACTTTCGAGAAGACCGGAGCCAGCGTTTTTGACGCTGAAGGCAAGAGAATACTACAGGCATACAGAGCGGACGGACTTGAGTGCGAGACATGTATGCGTGGCAAGATGGCACGAAATCCAATCCCAAAGAAGTCCTTCAGACGCATCGAGCCGGGCGAATTAATCCACACAGACTTGTGCGGGCCCATGAAAGTCGCATCAAATGGTAAGGCATTGTACATTTTGACCTTCACAGATGACGCGTAATCGCTATCCCACCAGCAAGTTGTGCAGCATGGCACCGTTCGAGGCTTGGACGGGAGAGGCGCCCGACGTCAGCAATATATTAGAGTTCGGCTGTACGGTCTACAGCTTCAATCGGACAAAGGCTACCGGAAAGTTCGAAGCAAGAGCTAGAAAGGGGCATTTCCTGGGATTCGCAGAACACTCCAAAGCCTACCGGATCTGGATTCCGGAAGAACATAAGGTCGAGATATCGCGCGACATCAAGTTCGCCAGGAACGCCACCAACAACGCTTTCAACGAGGCGACCAATCCGAACGCAAAAGACAAATCTAAGCAAAGATCATCGAACACTCATCAAGAAAGGGACTCCGAAGCAAGCCCGTTACCCTTCTGCGAGACGCAAACTTCAACACCGGTCGAGATTAGGCCAGAGAATCTCAACTCGATTGACGAGGATGATGAGGACGATTTTCTGAATGCTGAAGCAAATGAACGTAACGACGTGACCGAAGATGAAGATCTTGGCGAACCTTTCAGAGGTTTTGAACCCGCTCCTGAGAAGGACAGAGTAGACGTCGCAGTAGTGAAGCGTGGACGGGGTAGACCTCGAAAAGTACTCACAGGAAGTCGAGGAAGGCCGAAGAAAGTTTATCCTACAGTCCCAGTCGATTCCGTCAACATCGCATACTTGGCAGAAGTTCCACTCAAGCCCGCTATGGAGAGCGCCGACGCAGACGAATGGAAACACGCCATGGCCGATGAGTTTATCTCCTTGTTCAATAATGATACTTGGGACGTAGTCAATCGTCCAGGAGACGGAAGAGTCATCGGGAGCAGAATTGTACTACGAAACAAACACGGTGCAACCGGTCAGGTCACGAAGAGAAAAGCCAGGGTTGTAGCCAGGAGATTGCCCAGCAACCAGGCACTGATTTTGCCGAAACATTCACGCCAGTTGCTCGACTCAGCTCCATACGCCTCGCAATCGCCGCACACAAGAAAATGACAATTCGACAGTTCGACGTAGCAACCGCTTACTTAAACGGGTTTATAGACGAAGATATTTTCATGGAAGCTCCGCGCTACACCGTGGAGATATTGGAGCGTATTATCGGAACGAGATGAGCTCCGCCTCAGATTATTACTAAAGCTGCAAGGATGCTCGAGACATATCGCACGCCACAAGCGTACTAAGCCAGTTCAACGACTGTGCGGGAAAAGTACACTGGCAGGCGGCAAAACGGGTACTTCGTTATCTGCGAGGGACGCCCGACGTGGGAATTCACTTCGGTACGGCAGGAGATAAAGTGACCGGGTATGTGGATGCCGACTGGGCTTCCTGCGTCGAGGACAGACGATCATACACCGGATTCGCCTTTACGCTGAACGGCGGACCCGTTTCATGGGAATCGAAGAAACAGCGCACTGTAGCGTTATCTTCGACGGAGGCTGAGTATATGGCTCTCAGCGAAGCTTGTAAAGAAGCCATACATTTGCGCTGCATGCTCAAGGAGCTGACGACCCGCGAACAGCTTGCCGTGCAGATGTACAACGATAACATGGGGCCGAAGAAGTTAGCAGAAAACCCCATTTTTCCTTCGCGGACTAAACACATCCAAGTGCGACACCACTTCGTTCAAGAGGCGCTACGGGAAGAAGAGGTGAAAGTCGACCATATGTCCATCGACAGGATGCCAGCAGACGTTTTCACAAAAACATTATCGAAAACGAAGCACTGGAATTGCTTGAAGGTCATAGGAGTCTTGGAGCAAGAGCGTCGAACCAGCTAAATCGTTTGGCTGCAGTTCGGTTTGAGGAGGGCGTGTTAAGGATTGACACATTTCAAACCGCCCGCGCTAATTTAGGTTGGCAACACGACACCTTCTACGCCGGACGGCGCGTTCTTACAGACAGTAGAGTAGTTCACTAAAACACGCAAGATATTGTACACGCGCAAGTATACGCTAAATATATCATTTTAAAGCTCTATCACAAGTGTTGTGCGTTACGTTTCCTTTCCACCCTTCCATGCAACTCTAACAGGTTCACTTTTAAATTTATCCTGCACATTAAATAAACGGAAGTGTTCAATTAATGTGGAGTGAAACCTTTCTACAATTTCATTTGAGTCGGTGTGTTGTGAGCAAGTAAAGTGTATGTCAATTTTATGTAAATTTAATAGTTCTTTTATTATAATATTTTCAAATTCTAAGCCGTTATCTGAGATTATTGATTTTGGTATTCAATGGTGTGAGAAATATTTCATTAGCTTGTTTGTTATTTCTAAAGCGTTTGTAGATTCAACTTTATATGCTTGAGCATGTATTGAGAAGGCATCGACTATTGTTAGGAATTTACACTTTTCTAATGTTAAACTATGGATGTGAATTATTTCGAATGGTTTTTTGGGGGTTGGTGTTATATTAAATTTTGGTTTTAACGGGTTGCGTTCATATTTGGCTGCTAAACATATTACGCACTGATTAATGTAATCTGTGATAGTTTTATGTTGATTTGGCCAGTTATATAAATTTTTAATCTGAAAATACGATTCGCGTGTGCCACGGTGGTTAGTTTTTCCTTCGTGGTAGTTTTTTATCGTTTTTAATATTTCGTCTTCTGCTTCTACGTCTATCAGTTTATTAGTACATTTAATAAATTTAATTTCGGAATTTTTAAAATGGCTTTGTAAGACGTTACTTAGTTTTTCATAAACTGGTTGTTCAAAGTATAAATAATATTTTACTTTCGGTATGATATATTCCTTTATAAATTCAATGGCGTCTTTTTCGAATTCATTTTGAGATAGTTGAATGTGTATTCTTACTTTATCAGCGTGTAATTTGGAGATATTTGGCTTTGAGGGTGAATGTAATACTTCGGTAATTATTATTTGATTTTTGCCTATATTTACGGGTGTTTGACTGACAGGTATTCCAATTATAGGTTCTTCTGAATTTGAGTGAACAGTGTTATCTGTGTCTGATTTATGTGAGTTATCTGCTTCAACAATCATGGATTGTGATTCGTTTGCTGGTCGGAAAGTGTCATTGAAATTTTGCATATAATTAAAGAAGTTGTCTGTGCCTTGGTCTGTCGAATTAACATTTATTTCAATTCGAGAAAGTGCATCCGCGTTTTTATTTAAAATACCTTTTTTATATACAATTTCAAAATCAAATTCTTCCAATTTGAGCTGCCATCTTACTAATTTAGAATTTGGTTCTTAAAGAGAGAATAACCATTGCAAAGGTTTGTGGTCTGTTATAATTTTGAATCTTCTGCCGAAAAGGTATGGCCTAAAGTATTTGGTTGCCCATACTATTGCGAGTAACTCTTTTTCTATGGTAGAATAGTTTTGTTCTAAATCATTTAAGGTTCTGCTGGAGTAGGCAATGGGTAAATCAGATCCGATTTTTCCTTGCGATAATATGGCACCAATTGCAAAGTTGCTTGCGTCTGTTGTTAAATGAAAGGGTTGATTAAAATCCGGGTATTGTAATATTGGTTCGTTTATAAGAAGGTTTTTACAAATATTAAAACAGTTTACGTAATCAGGATCGTTTGGTTTTATGTCGACATTTTTCTTTAAACACTTAGTCATTGGTTTGGTTATTTTCGTGAAGTCTTTGATAAATTTTCTATAATAACCTAATAGTCCTAAAAATCCTTTGATTTGTTTTGTCGTTTTCGGGAGAGGATAATTTTTTATGGCTTTAATTTTGTCAGGGTTAGGCTTTACGCCTTCCGGTGTTACGATATGGCTAAGATATGCAACTTCTTTACGAAGGAACTCTGATTTATCGAGCTGAATTTTTAAATTTGCCTTTTTTAATCTATCAAATACATTTTTTAAACGGTCTATGTGTTCTTGGAGACTAGTGCTAAATATGATGACATCATCTAGGTAAACAAGACAGATTTCGTTTTGTAATCCTTTTAAAACATTATCCATAACACGTTGAAATGTTGCGGGCGCGTTTTTAAGACCGAATGGCATTCGCGAGAATTCGTAATGACCGTTCTCTGTATTAAACGCAGTTTTTGGGATATCGTCTTTGCTCATCTCAATTTGATGAAATCCGGATGCTAGGTCGAGAGTAGTAAAATAGTGACATCTACCGAGTTGGTCTAATAGTTCGTTTATATTTGGTAGAGGATATTTATCGTCTATTGTTTTCTCGTTTAATTTCCTATAGTCTATTACTATTCTCCACTTTTTCTCGCCTGATGCGTCTAGTTTTTTTGGTACGATCCAAACGGGGGATGACCAGGGTGAATGAGAGGGTCTAATTATTTTTTGGTCTAACATTTTTGTGATCTGTGTTCGAACTTCTTTTCTATGAATCTCGGGGTATCGGTATGTTTTGCTATAGATCGGTATTTCATCTTTTGTGCGAATATGGTGTTTAATTTCGTTAGTAAAAGACAATGGCTTGTCGTTTGAATGAAAAATATCAGTGAATTGATTTATTAATTTAGTTATAGCTTTTTTTTCTTCCTTGTTCATGTTGTCGGTACGAATTTGGGATATGTCGAAGTTAATGTTTTGTTTTTTGTTTTTAAAAATTTCGGTGTCTATTTCGTAGTTGTTTAGGGGTTGACCACGTATAGGGTTTACTGAGCTTATAATTTGTTCATAATCGTATGGGTTGATAAGTGGGTAAACAATTTCGTGATTTTGAACATTAGGTAATCCTTCGGGAATTACTAGATTATTAATATGGGTTTCTGGAATAAAAACTTCGCCATTTTTAATGTTTTTCACATAGAATTTTGATAATTTTTCAGTTTTGGGTGGTACTATGGTGTAATGTGAATATGGTTGTATTTTATGGTAGTGTATTTTAATGTCTAATGAAGGGGTGATAATTTTGTCACGTGTTAAATCTATTATTGCTTCTAGGATTTTGAAGTTATCTAAGCCAAGTAAAATATCGAATTGATTGTGGAAGTTGAATAAATGATATTTTAATATTACATTTTGTTTTTAAAATAATTTTGAGCACGGTACAAAAATGCTAAATTTTTCAATGGATGTTCCGTGTGCGGATGTGATTTTAAATGGGTCTTTCTTAATTTGGTTTTTAAAATACTTTTCTGCAATTTCGGGTTTCATGAACGAACGTGTGCTACCTGTGTCAATTAGTGCTTTTAAATTGTGTTCTGGAAATATTAGAAAGGGTAATTCACTTTCGTTATGTGTTAAATTCATAATTTCTATTCTGTTTCCGAGGCTATTGTCTCTAAAAAAGAATCAGAGTCGATTTTATCATACTCTTCCGGGATTTGGTCTATTTCACAAATTGTAACGTTAGTATCATCGGAATATTGTTCGTTATCGGGTATGTCATAAATTTCTGTATTAAAAAGTTCTTCGGAAATATAATTTCGTGGTTTAGATTGCTGTTGTCTATACGCATATTGTTGCGGACGAGGTGAGGTGTTTGTATATGATGGTCCAGGTTTGGGTGTAAATGTTTGTTTAGTACAAATACTCATAGGTGTTGGTTTGTTAAATTGACGATTTTGATTTGGGTTAAAAACGTTAATTTTGTTTGTTTGTGGTGATGAGGTTTTGTTAAAGGTATTAGATAAGTTTGGTCGATATGTTAGTTGAGAATTTGTTGTATTCGGTTTATATTGAAAAGGTTTCGTATTTATATAATTAAGAGGTTGTCTCTGTTTCATATTATTATAATTTGAATGTTTCTTTGTTTGAGTTTCCAATTGGAAATCAATGGTAAGCATGTTAAGTGCAGTACTTAGATCAGCGGGGTTCTTAGTGCGCATAAAAGTTCCTAAAGGTTCTTTAAGACCTCTCAATAATATTCTTAACGCGTATGTTCTGAAATATTGAATAAGGATGGTCGCTTCACTTGTTTTTATATGTGTACTAAGATATGATGCTTGAAGATTTAATAAATCTTGTATTTTGTCATAGAATTCGAATGCGGTTTCGTTTCCTTGTTTTAATTCTGTCATTTCAATGTTGAGGGTATAACAGTCCCTTTTATCTGCGTACGTATTGAGTAGCGCATTTTTAATATCTAACCATCGAGTAATTGTGCAACTAGCTATATTAATCGCGGCTTGACCTTTAATTTTTGCAAGAATGCTTGACATAAGATATTCATTTTGAAAATCATTTGTGTCTGTGATATTATAGAATTTATTCACTAACTTTTCACAAATTTCAATGAACCGTGGAAGAAGTTTAGTGTCTCCATAAAAATCTGGGATCATTTCTAAGTAATCCTTTTTAAGTATAGGTACTGCCATTTCGCCTAGATTTAAATTTCTGATTTGAGCAATTAAATCTGAACTGATTGGAGTAACAATTGTAGGGGTAGATGGGGGTGAGTCAGAGGATTTATCTGAATCCGTATCAGTTTCTATATGACGCGTATCTCTGAAGGACATATGTACTTACAGCAATAATATCAAGATCGACTTGTCCATTGGCATCTACCGACGGGTCAGCGTGGCAGGAATTGAGAACGATGACTTGGTGGTCTTTTGATTTCGTACAAAAATATCACAATGCTTTACGTTGTCGAACGATAAAAGTCTGTTTTTAAAACTTTTAATTTTGTTCACTATGTATTTCGTTTGAGAATCCTACCGACTGCGCCAGTTATACAAATTCCATTTATAATTGTAATAAAAAAAAATTTATTGTTCTTAAGTACATTCAGATAGTTCTGACTACTACAGAAGTTAAATATCTACTGCTAACTAAAAGTATAATATTTCTATTTGTTAAATCAGAATGATTACATAGTATTTTCTTATCGTTAAACATGGTCTCTACAAATGTTTTAACATGAGAGTATCATGTTTGGAATACTGCTATGTCGGCGGTTACGTAGAAGTGACGTTGACCTAACTTATATAATTGTTACCAATATTATTGAAGATAGTAATATATATATATATATATATATATATATATATATATATATATATATATATATATATATATAGACAATAGCCTCGGAAACAGAATAGAAATTATGAATTTAACACATAACGAAAGTGAATTACCCTTTCTAATATTTCCAGAACACAATTTAAAAGCACTAATTGACACAGGTAGCACACGTTCGTTCATGAAACCCGAAATTGCAGAAAAGTATTTTAAAAACCAAATTAAGAAAGACCCATTTAAAATCACATCCGCACACGGAACATCCATTGAAAAATTTAGCATTTTTGTACCGTGCTCAAAATTATTTTAAAAACAAAATGTAATATTAAAATATCATTTATTCAACTTCCACAATCAATTCGATATTTTACTTGGCTTAGATAACTTCAAAATCCTAGAAGCAATAATAGATTTAACACGTGACAAAATTATCACCCCTTCATTAGACATTAAAATACACTACCATAAAATACAACCATATTCACATTACACCATAGTACCACCCAAAACTGAAAAATTATCAAAATTCTATGTGAAAAACATTAAAAATGGCGAAGTTTTTATTCCAGAAACCCATATTAATAATCTAGTAATTCCCGAAGGATTACCTAATGTTCAAAATCACGAAATTGTTTACCCACTTATCAACCCATACGATTATGAACAAATTATAAGCTCAGTAAACCCTATACGTGGTCAACCCCTAAACAACTACGAAATAGACACCGAAATTTTTAAAAACAAAAAACAAAACATTAACTTCGACATATCCCAAATTCGTACCGACAACATGAACAAGGAAGAAAAAAAAGCTATAACTAAATTAATAAATCAATTCACTGATATTTTTCATTCAAACGACAAGCCATTGTCTTTTACTAACGAAATTAAACACCATATTCGCACAAAAGATGAAATACCGATCTATAGCAAAACATACCGATACCCCGAGATTCATAGAAAAGAAGTTCGAACACAGATCACAAAAATGTTAGACCAAAAAATAATTAGACCCTCTCATTCACCCTGGTCATCCCCCGTTTGGATCGTACCAAAAAAACTAGACGCATCAGGCGAGAAAAAGTGGAGAATAGTAATAGACTATAGGAAATTAAACGAGAAAACAATAGACGATAAATATCCTCTACCAAATATAAACGAACTATTAGACCAACTCGGTAGATGTCACTATTTTACTACTCTCGACCTAGCATCCGGATTTCATCAAATTGAGATGAGCAAAGACGATATCCCAAAAACTGCGTTTAATACAGAGAACGGTCATTACGAATTCTCGCGAATGCCATTCGGTCTTAAAAACGCGCCCGCAACATTTCAACGTGTTATGGATAATGTTTTAAAAGGATTACAAAACGAAATCTGTCTTGTTTACCTAGATGATGTCATCATATTTAGCACTAGTCTCCAAGAACACATAGACCGTTTAAAAAATGTATTTGATAGATTAAAAAAGGCAAATTTAAAAATTCAGCTCGATAAATCAGAGTTCCTTCGTAAAGAAGTTGCATATCTTAGCCATATCGTAACACCGGAAGGCGTAAAGCCTAACCCTGACAAAATTAAAGCCATAAAAAATTATCCTCTCCCGAAAACGACAAAACAAATCAAAGGATTTTTAGGACTATTAGGTTATTATAGAAAATTTATCAAAGACTTCACGAAAATAACCAAACCAATGACTAAGTGTTTAAAGAAAAATGTCGACATAAAACCAAACGATCCTGATTACGTAAACTGTTTTAATATTTGTAAAAACCTTCTTATAAACGAACCAATATTACAATACCCGGATTTTAATCAACCCTTTCATTTAACAACAGACGCAAGCAACTTTGCAATTGGTGCCATATTATCGCAAGGAAAAATCGGATCTGATTTACCCATTGCCTACTCCAGCAGAACCTTAAATGATTTAGAACAAAACTATTCTACCATAGAAAAAGAGTTACTCGCAATAGTATGGGCAACCAAATACTTTAGGCCATACCTTTTCGGCAGAAGATTCAAAATTATAACAGACCACAAACCTTTGCAATGGTTATTCTCTCTTTAAGAACCAAATTCTAAATTAGTAAGATGGCAGCTCAAATTGGAAGAATTTGATTTTGAAATTGTATATAAAAAAGGTATTTTAAATAAAAACGCGGATGCACTTTCTCGAATTGAAATAAATGTTAATTCGACAGACCAAGGCACAGACAACTTCTTTAATTATATGCAAAATTTCAATGACACTTTCCGACCAGCAAACGAATCACAATCCATGATTGTTGAAGCAGATAACTCACATAAATCAGACACAGATAACACTGTTCACTCAAATTCAGAAGAACCTATAATTGGAATACCTGTCAGTCAAACACCCGTAAATATAGGCAAAAATCAAATAATAATTACCGAAGTATTACATTCACCCTCAAAGCCAAATATCTCCAAATTACACGCTGATAAAGTAAGAATACACATTCAACTATATCAAAATGAATTCGAAAAAGACGCCATTGAATTTATAAAGGAATATATCATACCGAAAGTAAAATATTATTTATACTTTGAACAACCAGTTTATGAAAAACTAAGTAAAGTCTTACAAAGATAAAAGTCTGTTTTTAAAACTTTTAATTTTGTTCACTATGTATTTCGTTTGAGAATCCTACCGACTGCGCCAGTTATACAAATTCCATTTATAATTGTAATAAAAAAAAATTTAATTGTTCTTAAGTACATTCAAATAGTTCTGACTACTACAGAAGTTAAATATCTACTGCTAACTAAAAGTATAATATTTCTATTTGTTAAATCAGAATGATTACATAGTATTTTCTTATCGTTAAACATGGTCTCTACAAGTGTTTTAACATGAGAGTATCATGTTTGGAATACTGCTATGTCGGCGGTTACGTAGAAGTGACGTTGACCTAACTTATATAATTGTTACCAATATTATTGAAGATAGTAATATATATATATATATATATATATATATATATATATATATATATATATATATATATATATATATAAATATATATATATATATATATATATATATATATATATATATATATATATATATATATATATATATATATATATATATATACAGTAGAACCTCGATTATCCGGGCCAGCCGGGACCGAGCCTTCGCCGGATAATTGAAAACACATATAATCCAAAGACCTCATTTTTATTTTTTTAATAATTTATTCAGAAAAATACATGTGTCAGGCGGAGAAAAGAAATGTGACATGTAACAAAAAATAACAGTGTTAATATTTATACATAATGTACATTGAACAATATACATATGTATACATATATGTATGTATCACGCAAAAAATCACTTAAAAATATCACTAATTTTTGTTTGTTTTTGGGCTTCGTATCTTCTACACTTTATAATTTCCTTTATTTTTCTAAGCTGAAGCACATGAATGTCATTAGTTCCAGGCTGTTCTTCAAAATATTGGATTAGTACATTTACTGCATCCCCTGCTTCTAGATGACTTGTTATGATGACGTTATTATTCTCATCGTCATCACTACTTTTTTCAGAACTTTCTGCAGAGGTCTGGTTATCTAAATAATCGTCAACCATAATCTGATACCCTTTTTCTTCTTCAACACATTCTATCCATTCCTGTATTTTTCCGTCGTCCATTTCTTTCAAACCTTTGATTTGCGAGGCTATGGACGCTATGATTCCGATCCATAACTTCATTTATGTGGGTATCGTCTTCAGTACCTTCTCCATCTGATGTATCTTCTAAGGTCTTTATTTTATCAAATTCTTTTTTAATGTTAGTCGCTTTCACATCACTCCAAGCACGAGCTACAGCACAAATTGCTTCTTTCAAATTTAAACGTTTCCAAAACCCCATCACATTCTCCCAACAGTTGAAGCATAAGGTCTTTCCTATAAAGCCTCTTCATGGTCTCTATAACACCTTGGTCCATAGGCTGGGCAACAGATGTTACATTCGGAGGAAAATATGCTTCGAATATGTTCCCATCTGCTGACTTTAGTTGCTCAACATCAGGATGTGATTGCGCATTATCCAGTAGCAGTACAGCCTTGGGTGGAAGATTATTTTCATGCAGATAAGCTCTAACTTGGGGTATACATTTTTCGAAAAACCACTTTTTAAAAATCACCCGATCCATCCAAGCTGTCTTTTGATTATAATAATCAACGGGCAGTGTAAAAGCCCTCGGATTTTTGGATTTTCCAATGACGGCTAACCTAAGTTTATGGGTTCCTGATGCATTAGCACAGCATAACACTGTTAAACGGTCTTTGCTTGCTTTGAAACCTAAGAAAAATACTTTATAAAAACACTGGACATATACGTAAAAATATGTATGTAAAGCTAACCTGGTGCACTAGTTTCTGAGCCTACAGCTAATGTTCTTTTCGGCTTTGCTTTCCAATAAAGTCCAGTTTCGTCTCCATTATACACTCACTCAGGTTTTAGGTCGTGCTCCTTTATAAGATTTTCCAAATCATAGCAAAATTCTACCATACCTACATCATCAGCACGCAATTTCTCCCCTTGAACTGCTAATTCTCGTATTCCATGACGTTTTTTAAACCTGTAAAGCCAACCAGAAGATGCCGAGAAGTTTCCTTTGATTTTCAACTGCTCGTGAAACTTTTGGGCTTGTCTAGCACACATTGGTCTTGATATTGGAACCCCTTCCGATCTTTTCTACAAGAACCACTTGGTCATAGCATCATCAAGCTCTCCAAAAGTAGACCCTTTTAGAGATTCCCTGTCAGAAATAGCTTTTGCACTGTCAGCTTTAGCTACAAAGCTCTGTAATTCGGCTTTCTTCTTCACAATGTCACGAACCGTTGTTTTCCAATGTTATATGCTTAAGCCAACACAGCAACACTTATGTTATTTTCAAATTGTTTTAAAATTTCCATTTTTTGTTCAATAGTTAAAACATTGCGTTTACGCTTTCATTAGCACCGGTACGCTGCATTTTGTGTGTCTTTTTACTTCATTCCAAAAATAGTCGGAATCGATTCAGGGAGGGACTTAACGTATTTTCATGATTGCAATACCTCCTGATGCTGCGTATGAGAAATTGATAATATATAATTGTTACCAATATTATTGAAGATAGTAACAATAAGGATTGCGATTATAATGAATTCAAAACGACAAATGAGTTCAACAAACAGTCGAAACAATTGTCTTTTTAATAAAAACCTGTGAAACTTAACCAAGTGTTTAAATTATTTATTTGTTTTTAAAATGTTTCACGAAACTCCAACCTCAACTTCTATAAATATAAAATATAATATATATATATATATATATATATATTTATATATATATATATATATATATATATATATATATATATATATATATATATATATATATATATATATATGTATGTGTGTATGTGTGTATGTGTGTATGTGTGTATGTGTGTATGTGTGTATGTGTGTATGTGTGTATGTGCGTATGTGCGTATGTGCGTATGTGCGTATGTGCGTATGTGCGTATGTGCGTATGTGCGTATGTGCGTATGTGCGTATGTGCGTATGTGCGTATGTGCGGATGTGCGGATGTGCGGATGTGCGGATGTGCGGATGTGCGGATGTGCGGATGTGCGGATGTGCGGATGTGCGTATGTGCGTATGTGCGTATGTGCGTATGTGCGTATGTGCGTATGTGCGTATGTGCGTATGTGCGTATGTGCGTAGGTGCGTAGGTGCGTATGTGCGTAGGTGCGTGTGTGCGTGTGTGCGTGTGTGCGTGTGAGCGTGTGTGCGTGTGTGCGTGTGTGCGTGTGTGCGTGTGTGCGTGTGTGCGTGTGTTCGTATGTGAGTGCGAGCGTCTGTGCGTGTGTGCGTGTGTGTGTGTCTGTGTGTGAGTGTGTGTGTGTGTGTGTGTGAGCGCTCTACAGCCCAAATGGCTTAAGGGAAAATTATGAAATTTCAAACTTATAATTTGTATGTGCCTAGCAAGAAAACCTTTTATTATTGAAAACAATATTCCGACCGGAAGTAAATGTTTACTCTAGTCATTTGTTGTAGTTTCTGCAACTCAAAAGTAGCTGCAGTTACAGAAAAATTGTTGCATTACAAATTATAGATATCAGTATTTTGTTTAACTTTCATTTGAAACTTTTTTCCCAAGCGTAACCGGAAACAAGAAAATGGCTCGTGAAATTTCTTAATATATTTATTTTTACATAAATTGTAACATCTGCGCCTGTCAATTGTTTATCAAAAAAACAAAACAGACTTAAATAATTTGAAATTGGACATTTAATATTTATTGTACGAAATATATTTAGTGTCATAGTGTTCCAGAGGTTAGAACAAATATTATAAATTAAAAAGATAATGAAAATAGGATATTATTTAACTCAAAAGCGTATAAGAAAGTTCGGTGAAAGACCCTGCAGATGTTTATATTTAGTTTTACCATAGTTAAAATTGTTATTGCGTTACATTTATTTTATATGTAATTTGCGTTGCATTTTACAATATACTATATTATGTTTTCGTTACTTAACATATATGTTTTCATTTAGTCGTTACCTAACGATATATGATTGTATTACAATTATTTTTTTTGTAATATATTCAGCCTAATTCACGTGTCCCTTGTATGCGAAACAATATTGTATTGATTACAAGTGACTTTACAATGTGCTTTAAGATATTGTTTTTATTTGGTATTCTCGTGACCACCTTGTAAAACCCAATTTATATCAAACGATATCTTATGGCTTACAAGAATGAAGGTAGCGTGCATTGCTACCAACAATATTTTTTAAGTTGGTATATGGTTTATTGTGAAGTTAATCGCGTTAAACATAACCACATAGTTGCTCATAAAAGTGATATAAATAAACATTCAACATATTAATTTAATTAAAATTAATGTAGGGAAATTTCTTGATGGCTTTATTTTAATTACAAGTTCCAGAACTCTTTCTTCGCCATCCAAATTAGTGCGATTATTTTTATTTCTTATAATAAAGATATGAATTATTTGTAAACTTCTTATTCAAAATTAAATTGGCCGCAACATTTCCGTGAATTCCAATTTATTAAAATTAGTGCGTATTGTTGTAACGCTTGGCATCGGCCTATTTGGAAATATTATGGCGAATAAATTTAGAACTTAGCGTAAACAATTTTTATAATATTAAAAGTTTTCATAATAAGTTTTTCTTAGTTAGAAATTTTTTTATTAATTTTAATAAGGGAATCACAAAATAAATAAATGACATGTTTCAAACGGCACAAATTCATTAGTCTTTTGTTTTAATATTATAGTACTATTTAATTGTAATTTTGAATATTTTCAAATCTAATTTCTGCAATTATTAACACATGCAAAATTAATTTTGTTTATTGATCTGAGTGCAGAAAATTAATCTCTACAAATCTTTTTTGAGTCATTTTTGCTTATAATAATTTGTGGGGCAATTCGCAATGAAAAGCTATTTTTACATGTTGAATGCTTATGTACGCAGCCACCGACTCTAAACGAAACAAAAATAATTATGAAAAAAAAAAAGTGCTCCGAAGCAAATTTATATTTAAACAATTTAACAATTATTTTAAAAATAACAATATTATATTTTATGAATTTAGACAAATTTTAGAGCGTCACTTAATAATATGAAATAGTTTTGGGCCATTTTACATGGAATACATATAATAATCATGTATACATTCAATACAATACTCCGTAACAACAGCTAAGGAGGTGTTGTTCAGTATACAATAATTGAAAGCAAATATTGTATTGTATTCAATCTAAATTTTGTCACAAGAATACCAAATATTATAATTTCTTGTTTCATACACAATATTGTAACTCATACAAGACTTGTTTCGTAAACGATTGTCACAAGAATAAAATTTTTAAAATTTCTTGTGTACTATACAATAATCGTATCGTATACAATATTGTTTCGAAAACGGGGGCACGTGAATAAGGCTGATTGTTAGTCCAGTCATGTTTGCTAAAAAAAAGGGGTCAACCTCGGAATTAAACGGAATAATCTGAAAATTTGAACAAACCATTATTTTTGCATTCTAAATGTTGACTCAAAAATCCCATAAAGTCATTTTGAGCGTTCTTAGACATTCAAGGTCAAAAGTCGCGAAAAACAGTTTTTTTGGAAATATCTCGCTTCTTTCGCTCAAATTGTATTTACGTTTATTATAAAAGTAGTACAGTATAATATTCTCTACAAATTTTGTTTTAATTAAGTTTTTATACGCTTAACCGTTTTTAAGATAGAGCAAAATGAGTGCGGAGCGCTAAGCCGTACATGCCATAGCTCAAGGTCAATCGCGAATCCCAGTTCACAGTACTGTTTTTTAACGTAATTATTCATTAAATATCATTTAATTAACTATATAATACATTTTATTAATATATATTACTTATACCTCAAATAGTCACATTTAATACCATAAGTAGTCAAAGTTATGTCGATTATTTTTCATGGTGTATTACGAATGTCTTTGTGCTTTAGTATGAATATTACGAGTGCGAAGCACGAGCGATATTCGAAAGCACAAGAGACGTGAGTAATACACCATCAAAAATAATCTACCTAACTTTGACTACGAATCGTATTCGAGGGACTATTCAATGAGCCAAATCTATTTTTTAATTTAAAAATAGCAATACTATTTGGTTATGTTTTCATAACCATAGCAACCAGAAAAACAGATACTGTTATTTGCAAATATTCAATGTCAAAAGTGTTTTTTCACATATATTGTCATTTCATTAGTTTAAAATATTCACTTAAAAGTACTAGTACTGAATTGTCAACATACAACCTTACTAGTACAAAATATGCATTACAATTCATTTTGATTGGCTGTAAAATAGCTCAAGGTCAATCGCGAATCCCAGTTCACAGTACTGTTTTTTAACGTAATTATTCATTAAATATCATTTAATTAACTATATAATACATTTTATTAATATATATTACTTATACCTCAAATAGTCACATTTAATACCATAAGTAGTCAAAGTTATGTCGATTATTTTTCATGGTGTATTACGAATGTCTTTGTGCTTTAGTATGAATATTACGAGTGCGAAGCACGAGCGATATTCGAAAGCACAAGAGACGTGAGTAATACACCATCAAAAATAATCTACCTAACTTTGACTACGAATCGTATTCGAGGGACTATTCAATGAGCCAAATCTATTTTTTAATTTAAAAATAGCAATACTATTTGGTTATGTTTTCATAACCATAGCAACCAGAAAAACAGATACTGCTATTTGCAAATATTCAATGTCAAAAGTGTTTTTTCACATATATTGTCATTTCATTAGTTTAAAATATTCACTTAAAAGTACTAGTACTGAATTGTCAACATACAACCTTACTAGTACAAAATATGCATTACAATTCATTTTGATTGGCTGTAAAATTCAAATTCCTGCATTCTTATTCGTCTACTTTTGACAGATGACAGGTGAGTGGAATAGTCATTTAATATTACTTGGCTGTGACATCAAAGCGTTAGAGAAACTACCCAATTTGTATCAACTGGCTCAAGAATTTCAACAAGAAAACTAGCCTGTACAAATATTATTTGAAACTGAAACACGCATTTTTTGGGCAGTATATATTGCTCCAAAATCTGAGGACAGTATCGATCATCTTCGCTACATACAGTCCATTTAGAAAACAAAATTAAATAAGCCTGTGCAGTTATCAACTCTAACACCAACGAGTGCAGCAGTTCACCAACATATCAATCGTGTCTACTACCAAATTCAAACTTGGTTAGGCAATGATTTAAAACCCCAGGAATGGGGTTGTGTTCTGTAAAATGATGCCCTGGAACCAATAAGAACATTATAACGGAATGATGAACTGCTTAGTACAATATTCTGCAACTGCTAAAATTGTTGTGGTTTGCGCTCCGGATGCCGAAAATCAGAGTTACAATGTTCGTTAGCTTGTAGTCATTATAATGGACATACATGTTCTAGGCTTTAATTTAATTATATATGATTGCTGAACAAAAATATTCTTAAAAAGTGTTTTCTTTATTTCTTTCCTACTTAAAATGCAATTCTTCTTAATGATATTATAAGTAAAATATATTTAAAATAATTTACTTAATTACATTGTTATTTATATGAAAAGGGTAAGTAACATTAAATGACTATTTGATGTATAAGTAATATTTATAAATATAATGTATTATATAGTTAATTAACTGATATTTAATGAATAATTAAGTTAAGAAACAGTACTGTGAACTGGGATTCGCGATTGAAAATGGTGCAGCGTATTAAAACTCATTTAAGACAAAATTTGTAGAGAATCTTATACTCTTCAACTTTTATAATAAATATAAATAAGATTTGAGCAAAGGAAGCGAGATATTTTCAAAAAACTGATTTTCGCGACCTTCGACCTTGAATATCTAAAGACGCTCACACGTGACCTTATGAGACTTTTTAGGCAACATTTAGAATGCCAAAATAAATGTTTATACAAATTTTCAGCTTATTCCGTTTCATTCCGAGATGAAACCTTAGTTTGACTGGGTTATGTTTATTATTATTTGGTACAAGGCGCTTACTCAAATAGCCCGGCGGTAGGTTTTGAACCTTTTTTGACCTTTCATTTGGCCCGAACCATCGGTATAAGACAAAGGTTCACTAGCCCTCTTAAATTGCCTAGTTTTACGAGAAGTACGTATTAGACAGGAAGATTTGAAATTGGAACTATACTGCGAAATTTCCTTTAATTTTCTAAAATTAGTATTACAGGTAATAATGTATCAACAGGGAAAATATAATTTAGTTTAAAGTTGATCACGATGGAAGAAGTGTCGTTTTGTGTTGCTGCTAATGGTTTCTGCTATTGTTTTATACTTTTATATTTATCCATTTAACTTCTATATTTTTCCATTTATACCTTTATATTTATCTATTTATATTTTTATATAGACATTGAAATAAAATATCTAAAAAAATTTGATTTTTTTTTTGCCTTTGTGAATCTACCTTCTAAAATACTGATTTCTTAAAATTGGCATTCGGGCAGAATGACTATACGATTTGACAGTCCAATGATTTGTGACACCAACCGCCGGGCAGTTAGAGTATGCGCCTGGTACAACCATCAATAATAAAATTTTATTAGCCTCCTTAATTTTACAACTTATGGTTATGAGCGATGCATATACCCGGAAATTATTGAATTTAATATTTATATTTTCACGAAATTACTTGAAGATTATCCGTAGATATTTGGAATTACGTAATTGATGTACGAGGGCGGGTCTATAAGTCCGTGACTTTTTGAAAGAGACACAGGTTTTTTGACAAAAAATCAATTTATTTTTCTACATAGTCTCCTTTGAGCTCTATACACTTCGTCCAACGTTTCTCCAATTTTTTTATCCCTTCCAAAAAATAAGTTTTGTCGAGGTCCTCAAAATAGGTGTTTGTTTGTGAGATGATTTCATCATTGGAGTCAAATCTCTTTCCACCGAGCCATTTATTTAAGTTTGGAAACATGAAATAGTGACTCGGGGCTAAATCCGGAGAATAGGGTGGATGAGGGACCAATTCATAGCCCAATTCATGAAATTTTGCCAAGGAGACTATACATGTGTGCACCCTTGCATTGTCTTGCAGGAAAAGAATTTTTTTCTTGGCCAAATGCGGTAGTTTTTTCTTCAAATCGTCATTGAATCGGTCCAATAAGGTGGCATAATATTCGCCATTGATTGTTCTTCCCTTTTGAATGTAATCAATGTGGATTATACCGCGTGCATCCCAAAAAACGGTCGCCATGACTTTATTGACTGACAAACCCACCTTGGACTTCTTCGGCGCCGATTCACCCGAAATGACCCACTGTTTTGACTACTGTATGGTTTCTGGTGTGTTGTGGTGAATCCATGTTTCGTCCACGGTTACGAAACGGCTCAAAAACTCAGCCATATTGCGGTTGAACAACGCTAAACACTCCTTCGAAGTTGTCACACGATTGTGTTTGTGGTCGATTGTGAGCAAACGCGGCACCCATCTTGCGGCTAGCTTTTTCACACCCAAGTGATCATTCAAAATCGAAACCACTGAGCCATGTGATATTCCTATGACTTCCACAATCTCCCTTACTTTCAATCTCCAATAGGCCAATACCATATCGTGAATTTTTTCAATTGTTTCAAGTGTGGCGACCTCGACTGGACGTCCAGAACGTTCAGCATCTGCCGTATTTGTACGGCCGCAACGAAATTCAGTAAACTACTTTTTTACCATTGAAATTGATGGTGTAGAGTCTCCGTAGTATTTATCAAGCTTAGCCTTGGTTTGAGTGATGGTTTTTTCCCTCAAAAACAAATGCTTGATGAGCACACGAAATTCACTTTTTTCCATTTTCTCCACAATGAATGAAATGACGTGGCTTGTTCAAAATTTGACAGGAATCAACTGATAGATGCTTGTTAACAGGAGCAGTGTTGCCCTTCCTGTTAAGAAGCGGGAAATTCAAAAAGTCACGGACTTATTGTTGTTTCTATATTGTTCAATATTTACATTAATTGTTGCACTTGAATTTTATAATTATCAACTTTACTTATTAACCAGAAGATTTTGTTTTCATCGGAACCATACGAAAGAATAAGTAACAGAATTCGTTTTAAACTAGTTGTAATATAAACTTGTTTTTTATTAATTAGAATTAACTGTTTATTATATGCTTTTCATTCAAGCCATTAATTATTTGTTCTTAGTTATGCATTAGTTATCATGTTTTTATTAATTACTTTAATGAATTGATCGTATCTTTCTTTATCTTTATTATCTAAATTTCCAGTGATACTTTTTACTATGCTACCTATCATATTTAGTCCGGTTGGTAGGTTTCCATTCATTTCAAATAAATCTATAAATGTTATCCATCTTTCATTTATTTTGATAATATTGGGTAATTTTGGCGCATTTATTTTTATTTTAATTATTTGATTATCGAGTTTTTTTACTAGTATTTCTATTGTTATTTATATCTATTGTGTATTATAAAAATCATGCTGACGTAGCTACCTTCTTTAATTGTATGACGTTAATCTGGGGCTTTCAGATACACCTACTATTTGTATGGCCCAAATTATAGAAATTCTGTAATCAGAGTTTTATTTTATATTTTCTAACGTTTTTAGTACTTTTCTTACTATGAGGTATAATATATTTAAGTTCAGGATTTATTTAATTTTTAAAATACGTGTTTTTCTTTTGTTTGTTCAGGAACATATCTCTGATGCTTTTGTTGCTCTATCGTTTACGGTTTCATTTATTTTTTATAAATTTGTTTTATTATCGTTGCCCATTTGTTTGTGAGTTTCAAGTTTCTTTTTGGGAAATATATTATCTTTACTTCTTCCGTATAATATTTCTAATGGTGAAAATTTATTATCGCTTTGTATTATATTATTGTAAGAGTAAAGAATAGTTTGTAATTCATCGTCCAATTTGATATTGGGCATGTATTATTCTAAGGTGTTCAATAATAGTAGAGTGTAATCTTTTTATTGCGTTAGATTAAGGATAATTGATATAAGATAAGTGAAGATTTACTCCGTCTTTTTGTAACAATAGGGAGTGTTAAATATTACTAATCCTCTGAACTATCATATTGCGGGACGACGACTACCGTAATGTCCGGTCGCTGTCATCAACGTCGAATCAAATTACTTTTTATACATAATCAGGAACATTAAAATATGTTGTGATATTACTAAACCTATGCGGAACTTACCTAAAAACCAAGCCAAGCAGGGAACATCAGGTGATCGATACCGACATTCCCGGTTTGGCAGTTTAGACAATCAGTCATTGTTAATCACTTACAGTATTAAAGTAATTATATTTTTGTAGATTATTTGATTATTTACAATAGAATTAAAAATATTAATTTAGTAATTACGAGTTGATTATTAAATTCGCGAGACCACAGGGTTCCACTGCATCTCGAAGTTATCAGCAACCAACGAAATTCAGTTAAGTATAATAACGCTTACCTTAAACCGACTATTATTGAGATGCAAGATGCGACGACTAGTTGTGGTATGTTGGCGCAGTCGCTAGGTTAGGTGATAAACTAGAATCTGTATTTTTACCCTAAGATTACATTAAGGTTAAAGGTTTTTTAGGAGTGTGTTAAATTATCTAATATTAAAATTGGATTTCTGTTATATTTATTTTCCATGCAAGTTTTACAAGTATTGATTGTTTCAGTGCCTGCTATATTTAATATTTATTCTATATATTCAATTCCTTCGACTAGGTTTTTATCAGAACTTTGTAGGGTATTTATAGCTAATACATATTTTGTTGCATTATTAGATTTAATTTCAATTGTTAAAGAGATGTTCATATATGTTTAATATTACGTTAGTTTCACTAAATACTTTATCTAAGTATTTTATTAATATCTTTATTTGGAGCATTGTAATTTTTCTCTTAAGGAGTTTTAAATAACACACGGCACTTTTAACTATAACATTGATTTACAAGAAAGAAGCACAATTGTTTTAAAAAACACCAAACAAAAATAACAAATAAACATTTTCTAATAAGCATGAGATTATATTGCTGTTAATATTTCTTACGTTGGCTTCCAGCAGTGTGCATTTTAGGGGACATTACAGGTTGCAACTTTGATAAAATCGATTTTTTTTTGCATTTTTTCTAAGCTACATTCATGTAAAATCAACGGCCGAAAGGTCTATGCGATCCGGAAAGTCTTACGGTCCCTACGGCCACTTATACACAGGTACCTTCCGAGCGTTCAGCGGAGCGCCAGTTCCGTAGGGTTATTATGTTTTATTTTTGGGGGGCCATTTCGATTCAACAACATTGCGAAAACTTTAAACGCGTTTTTCTCGGAACTACTTTTTTTTTACTGTGTCGCTTATTGCGGTCAAACGACTCAACCAATGGACTTGAAACGAATTGGGCTGAAAACAAATCAAAATTTACTGGATCTTGAATTTATTTTCATTTAATTATTGTAAAAATTTACTATTTTTTAACAGGTTTTATGCAATGAAAATTTCATCACTTTTTTGACACGGTCGCAATGTTGTTTTAATTTCCAAAAATTTTCTTTAAATTAGGTTTAAGATCCAGCAAATCTATTATAATTTTCTGCGTTTTTTGGTTTAGACGACCAGGAGGGGCCCGGGGCCCGACATAGTGGGCACATGTTTCGCGTGCTCGGTGCCATCATGGCCGTCGATGCGGCCATGTTTGTGATAACATATTGTTGAATAAAAAGTCAATAATAGAAGAAAGATGATTAATTCAACCCGCAAAACTGCATGACTCTACTGTTTTTAAGTCTTTCATAAAAAATTCCCAAAGTTGACCCACTTATCAGGCCTACAACCTGTAATGTCCCCGTAAGTTGACTGGACCCTTTGGTTATCTATAAAAGATTGTTCCTTGGTAAGTCGTGAAACCTGTAGGAAGGGTAACCCCCAATAATTTAAGAGATCCCGTAGGAATGTTAGCACGATGGACTCTTCGATTATAGCAATATAGTTTCGATATTGTACACAGAAAAGGTAACCAACATGTTGTTCCTGGTGCATTATCTCGTATCGTCGAGTCAATTATAATTAATGATAATGATCTTGACCCCTGGTATCGCAACATTCTTCAAAAAGTTCGTGATCATCCTGACTTTTATCCATATCGGAAAGCCGAGGATGCAACTCTCTTTAAATTTTGCAAACCCATCAATCCCGCAGTTATAAATGATAGTCCTACCTAACAACTTAGGAAAACTGTTCTATATCAAAATCATGATGCACCTACCGCTGGACATTTTGGAATCTACAAGACCAAGAATCGGATTTCTGCAAATTATTATTGGCCGAAGATGTAACCCGATATACTTCATTATGTACGAAGCTGTGAAGTCTGTCAAGCGCAGAAAGTTGAGCAACGTAAGCCAGCTGGTATGATGGGAATACGAGTGGCGCAACATCAATGGCAGTATTTTGAGTACGGATATTATTGGTCCATTACCTATATCAAGTTCACGAAATCGTTATCTTCTAGTATTTTGTGAACTTTTTACAAAATATTCTCTTTTCTTCGCTATTCCTACTGCTAATAGTAACACTATTTGTAGATATATTTAAAATGAAGTTTTCCTTGTTTTTGGAGTTCCAGATTATGTCTTATGTGACAATGGAAATGAATTTAATAATCGACATTTAAAAAATTTGCTTCTTTCATATTCTGTACGTCTACAGCCAAGCCCAAGTTATCATCCTCAAGCATATCCTGCTGAACGAACTAATCGTATAATTAAAACAATGATATCTTCTTATATCCAAGAAAATCAGCGTTCATGAAATTACTGGATTTACTCCCGCTTTTCTAAATTTTGGTCGTGAACTCTCTACTTGTGGAGCTGCCTCTGAGCAGAACTTACAACTAAATTTTGATTCTCGTTCTCCATATGCTGCTAATTTAGTAGAATTAGATAATGTAAGGAAAATTGTAAAACAGCGTTTAATCGATGCTTATCGTAAAAATAGTAAAATTTAAAACCAACGTCATAGGCAGGTATCTTTTTCTGATGGTGATATTGTGTGGAAAAGAAATTTTACGCTTTCTGACGCATCTAAATGTTATTCTGCCAAACTCGCTCCTAAATTTATACGTTGCAAGGTAACAAAAAAATTATCTAACACTAGATATGAATTGGAAGATTTTTATGGTAGAAAACTTGAAACATGGCATGGTTCTATGTTCAAAAATTAACGGCAAGAGAAATTAAAAAAAAAAAACTTTGGGGGGGAGGAAAGCGACGTGTAACGTTATTTTGAACATTTGGGTGGCGATGAAAAATAAAAGAGGAGAGCTTATGTTTTTTTTTTCTCGAATTGACAAGAAGAAGAAAATATCGTCTCGATAAAAATAGTCTACCTTTTCGTTAGTGTGTTTCTTTTTGGTTTTTCTACCATTTCAATATCGTTTTCTTTTCGTTTTCTTATAAACAACATTCGTTTTTTGTTGGATTCCCTACAAAACTGGTGCTGAAGACGCGAGGGCGTTCCTGCAAAGGGACTGGCGCAGGCTCAACATCAAGCCTAAAGTTCGGACGTCTAAAGGACGAGCAGAGTAGGTTTTCCGTATCCTTTTGTTCTTTTGATTATTTGTGTTTGTTATATTTATATTTACTAACTTATATATTTCTAAATTGTATCGGCGCTAAAGCCAAGTTAAGTTTCCATGTTTGTTCTAATAAATTTGTTAAGTTGACTTTCTTGTATTGTTCTTTTATTTAAATTTCAGTCAGTGACGACATATTAATAAGAGGCCTAGAGCCAAACCCGCGGTTAGCTAGCCCGGCAACAAAGTTACCGTGTCTATATATATACATATATATATATATATATATATATATATATATATATATATATATATATATATATATATATATATATATATATATATATATGTATATATATATATATATATATATATATATATATATATATATATATATATATGTATATATATATATATATATATATATATATATATATATATATTTATATATATATATATACATATAGATATATATATATATATATATATATATATATATATATATATATATATATATATATATATATATATATACATATATATATATATATATATATATATATATATATATATATATATATATATATATATATATATATATAAATAAATAAATAAATAAATAAACTTCTGTACGTTATTTGGGGAGGAGCAAGGAAAGGAGTGGAGACGGAACGTGTGGGTCCCAGATATCCCGGTGGAGGCTATGTCGAGGTTGCTCTGATAAGGTAGTCAATTTAGTTTTCACAATAGCATTTATTTTTGTTAAAAATTAGGGTACAGTTTAACATACTCTACCGCAGACGGCTTTGCAGATGCTAGAGCGTTCGTGAGACACCCAGAAAACGGTTACACCACAAAAATTCATTGGTCGAGGCTCGAACGCTCGACGCGCATTTTCAATTTACCTTATTATTTTAAATAATAATTCATTAATTTCTTACAAACTATTGTTTGAACAACATGGTTGGTTTTGTCAGAGCTCCTACTCACATGGAGAGTGTATATCCGTATGAGTATAGTTGCGTTGTACACTTGAAAATTGTGTGATTGTATTTGTTATAATTGTTTTTACATTTGTTTGTTGATATTGGAATTTGTGATCAAGGAGACACCAAAAACCCATTTGATTTAATATAATGACTATAACTAACTTAACAAATTTAAATTTACATAAATATTACATAACATTACATTTAGGATGAATGATGTGTTACAGATCAAGCTAGTTGCGTACCGACATATTTCAATTTTCCTAAGCTAGGTTAAACGTAACCAGAAAGCGAGCCATTTATGGCTCGCACGGATCTGATGGTGGAGGGCACTTTTCAGTTAGGTCACTTTCGACTGGCTAGCAAACCACGCGAGGTTCGTCCGGATTTGTCGAAGAGGCCACATCCGAGATGAATCAAATCTTGCCAGAAAGCGAGACATTTGTGTATCACACGGATTTGACAGTAAGGAGCACATTTCAGTTGGATCAAAAGTTGTTAAAGGGAGAACCGACTAGGTTTGCACGACTTTGGCAGAAGGGAGCACGTTTCAGAAGAGCGCGGACCCGTAGTAACGCAAAGTTCAGTTGAGAACGCGAACTCAGTTTGCCGTATGCCAATGGTAGCCAACCACTTCGAAAACTATTCGCTGGCTCAGAAATTCGACGTTATATCGGTACCATGCAACAACAAATAAGCACAAGGGACGCAGCACCACAGAGGACCCAGCTACGTTTGAGGGGAAACTAGAAACCTCAGGAAAATTGTCAGGGAGAGGAGGTAAAAATTATAAGGGTAAGCAGCTCTAGTCAATATGGAAGTTTCAAGACAGGAGTCCGGGTAGAGACGTGTTTCATGAGGAGGTCGCTACCGTAAGGACACTTCCAAAGGAGACAGGGACCAAGGATGTGATAGCACACTCGATGTGTGTCGACAAGAATCCGGTGGGCTAAGCATAATTACATATTGGTGATAGCGAGACGTTGCAGGGTTTGTCTATCAAGAAACCGAGGAAAATCCAGCAGAATTCTGATTTAATGGCACAAGTACTCACTAAGCTGCTATTTCTAGAAATAACAGTCAAGAAGCAAGTGAGTGACCTTGTTTGCGATGCCATTCTAAAACGGTGCAATCCTCGAGAGACGAACACTAGAATCAGATTGGTTTTTGCTCACGATACCCCTGATGTCATTAGCAACCCGAGCAGGCAGCCGGACACCTAAGTGGAAAGATCGTAGATTGCCACGGTGGAGTTCTGTTAAAAGAAACTGCCCGCGAAAGAAAATGGCTAGAGCTTGACTCCTGTCGTCCAAGTGGGACCCCTTTTCTGGCCGCTCCAATCACCAAAGCGGTGCTAGTGGTTCGGTAATCATTTGAAAGTGCTAGTATAAGTCAATTGGAGTTCGGTTTTTAGAATAAATTAGTGATTAGAGCGATCGACCTAAATTCATTAGAGGACTGAATTCATCTTCAATGCAATTTAGTCTTAAGGGGACGGTTATGTAACAAATCAAGCTAGTTGCGTTCCGACGTAGTTCAGTTTTGCTGAGTTAGGTATTTCGCGATTAACAATTGCAACAAGCAACGTCATAGCTAGCAATAGTTGCATAAAATTGTTCCTTCCGCATTCATCGAAATGTTGCTATATCGGGATTACCTTACAATACCGGTCATTTGGAATTTAGGTCAAAACTGAGTATAAAACTCAGTTCAGATTGCAATAAGTAGTAACATATTTTCTGTAAGGAACTAAAGCTTAAACCAAGATTTTGTAATGTCATTGCTATGGTTATATTTTTATAGTTTGAATTATATTGTTATTTATTTTTTGAACCAAATTAATCTTTTAGGAGCAAACCCTAATCTGGACATTTAAGTGTGTAAAGGAGAATATTTCTAAAGAAAGAAATAGGTGAGTATAAGAAGCAATACCGCTCCACGCATATAGTTGGGAGGGAGACAAATGCGTGCACGTTTTCATAATACACACGTTTGTTACAGATAGTAAATTTTTGTGTGTATGAGAGATGTTTTGTTCTGATCATGGCACTCCTATTGAAATATGGGTAAGGCTTGGTAGGGAAACTTTTGTTTTAGTCAACATGAGGTGTTGTTAACGCCAATTTGTGTGATGTTTCTTATAAGTGTTGTGACGAAGTTATGGCCGTTTTTCAAGCAAGCAACATGGCTACGGAGCTAGAGTACTTGGCTACCTTCCCGAACACACGCATAGTACAATACGCAGGCAACAACGCTTTCTACACTCACTCTTTTAACTCACTAATAGCTACAAAGCAAACACAAATACACATAAACATCCTAGAACAATACTGGTAAAAGTGGAAAATAAGCATAAACACAAAAAAAAACCGAAACCATAGTCTTCACACGTAAATTCACCAACACAATTCTCACACCACTAAAAATATACTCACAAAAAATTACACCCATGATCACAGTCAAATATTTAGGAATACATCTACACAGAACGCTAAGACAGGGCCAACACATTTAACACTCATTAATGAAAGCGCACGCCATCTTGTCCAAACTTTATCCTTTACTCATCAAAAACAGCTCACTTTCCATCAAAAATAAACTACACCGCAATAATTCGCCCAATCATCACATACGCGGTCGTGTAGTTGTGTTATTCTGGTTTATCTATTAGAGCTGGTGGCCAACCGAAGGCACTTGTTTTGGAGGCTTTGTAAGGGTAGCATACATGTTGATGGGGAGAATAATTGATGTATAAATAAGGAGTTTAGTTTTTACAGATACTGCGCTTTTCTAACAAGGAAGGGATAAAGGTTGCGAATGCCGGCACATGCTTTGTAGATTGCGTGTTTAATATGTTGTTTATTTCTTAGTGTTCTGTATAAGTGTACTTTAGTTTGTTTGTGGGTTTAAGTTTTTGTTTATGTATTTCAAGTGGTGTTACTATTCTGTTGTGTGTGACTTTAAGTGTAAAGACTATGGTTTCGATATTTTTTGTGTTTATTTTTATTTTCCACTTGTCCCAGTAGCGTTCTAATATGTTTATGTGTTTTTTTCTTTGTTTTGTGGCTACTTGGGCTCTTCAGGGGTGTGAGTATATTGCTGTGGCATCTGCGTATTGTGCAATGTGTGTGTTAAAGAATGTTGGTATGTCACTTTTATATATGAGGGCGGGTCAATAAATCCGTGACTTTTTGTATTTCCGGCCTCTTAACTGGAAGAGACACACTACTCCTGTCAACAATCATCTATAAGTTTACTCCTGTCAAATTTTGAACAAGCTACGTAATTTAGTTTGTATTTGTCATCCAATTATAGCAGACATCCGCGTGAATTGTGAATTTCGTATGCTCATCATGCATTATTTTTTTGCGGGAAAAAACCATCACTCAAGCCAAGGATAAGCTTGATAAATACTACGTGGACTCTGCGCCATCAATTTCAATGTTAAAGTAGTGATTTACTGAATTTCCTATTTTGAGGACCTCGAAAGATACTTATTTTTTGGAAGGGATGAAAGGATTTGGAGAAACGTTTGACGAAGTGTATAAAGCTCAAAGAAGACAATGTAGAAAAATAAAATGATTTTTTTAAGTTTTGACACGAGCCCTTCTGTCCAGACCGTATCCAAGACTTTTTCTATATCGAGAAGGGTCATGACCGTGACATTAGATTTATTAAATTGGGTCGCGATATCGGTTGCAATCCTGCACACCTGCTGCACCGTGTAATGTCTGGCTCGGAAGCCAAACTGATGATCAGGCGTCAGCTTTCGTCCTGTGTCAATATCGTCTACCCTGGAGAAGTTGATCTTTTCGGTGGGCTTGGATGGGGTTTTTAATAGGTTTTAGGGACGATAATTTGCGTGTACAGTTGGATCTTTACCTGGTTTAAGGATTAGATGGACTGTACCAGTTTTCCAGGCAGCAGGGAAGTGATGTTGTTTGATTATGGAATTTATTATGTAGTGGAGTTGAATTATGGATTTTCCTGACAGGTTTTTCAGGATAGGGTTTTCTATTTGGTCTTGGCCGGGAGCTTTACGGTTGGGTAGAGATTTAATATTTTGGTTAACTCAGATGGGAAAGTAAAGAGTCTGGCTAGCGATTTGGTGTCAGTGCGATGTGTATTTAAATAATGTATTGTATCTTCTATGATTTATCTTGTGTGGGTGGCCTTGGTGTCTACGTTACGTGCATTTGTTCAAATGTTTTTGCTATCAACTGTGACTTGGCTTCGTTGGTGATAGCTGTTGGGTTGTTGTGTGTGAGAGTGAAAGATCTGGTGTAGAGTTTTTTTAGTGTTATTGTCAGCTGCGAGAGGGAGTTATCATTGGGGTTGAAAGCCGAAAATTTAAGGAACCATGTGTTGTTTTTATGTGTTTTTATTTGTGAGATTAATGTGTTAAGGTATATTATTTGTAGGGTTGTGTGTGTCCCCTACCATATTCTTCTGGTGCGATTTCGTTGTGTTATTAATTTTTTTATGAATGGTGGCAAGTTTAGATAATGTGTGTTCACTTTAACATTGTTTGTGTGGTTCCGGTTGGCAATGTGGTGTTCTAATTATGTATCAATGTCTTGTGTTTTGTGTATTTGATTGTTGATGGGGATGATCGTGTCAAGTGTTTTGCGGAAGTGCGCCCAGTTGGTGTGTTTGTATGATGTGATCATTTTAGTGGTGTTTTCATTGTGTTGATTGAAATGTTGGAATATGATTGGATTGTGATCTGAGTTAAGCTCGGTTAGTTATATAAGGTGAGTGATTTTATGAACATATTTGTTTATGATTATGTCGATAGTGGTAGGTGTACTTCCGTTTTCGGTGTAGTGTTTGGGTGTAGTATGACAGCAACGTGTGAGTTTATTTATGATTTGAGTGCGTTGCCGTTTGTGTTGTTTGTATTGCAATCCCAGTCGGCGAGTCTCACTTTGAGGTCGCCGATCACCAATGCTTTGCTTTTGTATAATAGTGTTGTGAGATCTGTACGTGTGAAGTTGTATTTTGGTCTGTTGTAAGCACCGTAGATAGCTGTAGTGTCTTTTAGTTTTATATTTAGGGTTTCTTGAGTAGTGTGTGGATTTGGTGTGAATTTTTGTGGTATGTTGTTTTTGACTAACTTAGTAACGTTCCCAGAGGATACCATACCCTACTGTGGTCGGTCAGCTCTGTAAATTGTATATTTGTGTATTTTTAATTTGTGTCAACCTTTGAGAATTGTTTTGTTGAGTAAGTAAATGTAGGTGTTGTGTGTTTGTAGGAAGTTTGTAAGTTCACTTACCTTACCCATAACTTCAATGACGTTCCATGAACAGATGTCTATTGTTGTTTTGTGATTAAATGTTGTAGGTGTGCTTAATGGTGTGTGCATTGGACGTTGTGTTAAGGTGGAGGGGGCGTCTTGTGTTTCGCAGTCGGAACAGTTTGTGCACATCTTTGCCACTATCCAAATCCCTGAGCACGAATGCATGTGTTTTTGTTTCCCTGTAAGTGTAGGTGTAATAATGGATGTCTAAGTTTAAGTCAGTTATTAGTTTTTGTTGTTCTTGCTCTTTATGTATGTAAATGTTTGTATTGTTATTTGTGTATTTAAAGCGATAGCCTTGCGTAACGCATTTTTTTATGAATGTTGTCAATTTGGTCGGGCTGTTAGTCATGGTCGATGTTATTATAAAAGGGGGTGGTCGGGGTGTTTAAGTAATTGGTTCATCGATGTCTTTGTCGTCTTGGTCTGTGTCCGAGTCTTCTTGTTCAGTTAAAGAGTAGGATCGATTTTTATTATGTTTTGTTGTCGTTTTTGTTTTGGTCAGAGCCTTGGTTGTTCTCTTGGGCACTTTAAATTGTATACCATGTGGGGGCGGACTGTCGTCCCTAAGTCTTACCTGGGCTTTAGTCGTGCCGAATAGAGCGATTACCCTGAAATGACCTATTCCGCTAGTGCTAGGGTGGCCGGATCCACGTTGGTTCTCGTGGAATTAGAAGAACCATCTTCTTACATTGGGTTGATGTTTCCTCCACTGAATTCAAGGTAATTCTCCGATTGAGGTTCCTGGTGGAGAGAGTCAAAGGTACCTGGAAGAAATTCCAGGGCCGACGCGGACGACAGTATTTCTGTTGAGGTGCTGTCTCTTGAAGTAAAAGAGTAAACCCTAAAGATTTCCCTATGCTTCCTTGCCCTAAGGCTCAGTTTTGATTGATTATGTGGTACACTTTGATTATTTTCACACATGGTTCATACAGTTTGCCTGTCGAGATTTTAACCGAAATATATGTTTTGACATTCCCTGACTCGATTCCGACTACTTTTGGAATGACGTCCGTATGTGTGTGGGTCTGGGTGTATGCTCCCTACAGCCTTAACGATTGTCGCTAAAATTTTGTAACTTTAAAATTAAGATAACCATATCCTGGGGTATGCACCTCCAAATTTTGAAAAAATTATGCAAAGCGGAAGTGCCAGTTTAATTTAGTCATTTTTGGAAGTGTCTGCAATTACTCAAAAATGGTTAAAGTTTTTTTTTCCAACTATATTTATTTTTACATAAATCGTATCATCTGCGCCACTCAATTGTTTAAGAAAATAGAATAAAATAATTTGAAGTTTGAAATTTTATATTTATTCTAAGAAACATATTTAGTGTAAAAACGATCTAAGGGTTAGAAAATATTTTATAAATTAGCAAAATAATGAAACTACAATGTGGATAAACCCAATGCGTATAAGAAAGGTTGGTGCATGACACTACCGATGTTTCAATTTTAGTGTAGGTAAAAGATTTGTGAAATTTGAATCTCTCATTTTTAAAGAAGTGAGTATGACAAAAATATTTAATCAAACAAAAAAGGGTGTGGTCAAAGGTTAGCACAGATGAATATATATATATATATATATATATATATATATATATATATATATACGACCACTTGTTCACACCTTGTTAAGCGGAGCGGTTCTATTCGACGCTCCACTGATACCTTAACACGTCGCAATTTACTCGTAGAAGAGTTTCACTCCTCCTGCCATAACTTAAGACAATGCACAGCAACAGACCTCAAAACATCATCGGCGCGCAAGGGATGACGGACAACGTATTTGCCGTTGGCTGCTCCAAAAGCAGCCCGGTCGGCACAGTGACTACCGGGTATCCGAGCATGTCCGGGTATCCACATTTGTACGACACCTCTCTCTAGCTCCCGTTATCTATAGATTTCTCCGCGGATGTCCAAAACAGTTGGATCTGTAGACAATCTGCTACCGATGCCTAAGGTAGATCTCAGGGAATCGGTGCAGATGAGCTGGTGACGTAGCTCATCGATAGCTTGATGGAAGTGTCGAAGAGAGTAGAAAATACCATGTGGCTCAGCAGTGTACATGGGTGATAGTGTGAACGACTGGGACACACCATCAGTCACAAAAGCGCAGCCTGTATTGGGGTCTGTCTTGTAGCCATCGGTATATGTGTGTTGAAGATTTGTATACTGTTTCAATTTAAAAAAGAATTAAATCAAGTATATGGCGTGAGGAGTAGAATCTTATGGCAAGTCGCTCAGCTCTAGGTTCGTCGTTAAAGAAAGAGATGCCCATGGATGGATGTTGGTAAAAATTCTCGATAAAACAGTCCGTTGGTTGTCAATGATAATATTTAATAACCATGGAAGTTTCAGTGCAAGCGGATAAGGAGAAGTGGAGCTAATGGTATATAGATGATTCAACTCTCGGTTATTGTAAAATATGGAATGGTTTATATGCTGCGTGAGCGGAAGAACTTTGCAGACGTACCTCAAACCAAGTTTCATATACATTATGTGAAGTGCTGGTGGACCAGCTTCACAGTAATGGCTTTTAATTGGGTTAGTCCTGAATGCAACGGTGATTGCTTGAATGCCAGCATTGTGCACGCTTTCTTGCTTCTTCAAGTGAAAAGCACTAGCAATGTCTAAAATAATAGCACAGAAGTTTATCCTTGATAGAACCAGATTGACGAAAAGACGCAGCACAGGGTCCCTATCGGCTCCCCATTTTGTGGAAACAATACACTTGATAGCATTCAATGCCGTTTGGCGCTGCGCAGAAACAGTGTTGATTTACCTAATCCATTAAGGACGACGGTCGAAACTTATACCCAAAAACTTCACCTCATCCACTACCCGCACTTGTCTATCGTAAAGAGATACAAGACAGTAGTGTGAAGTCGACAAAAGTCGATAGCTTCGATTTTCTCCACAGAGAAACGATAACCACGGTCGGATGCAGCCAAAGAAACTAAGTCAACAGCCTGCTGTAATCTCTCCTGACAGAGAACAAGAGATTGGGATGAAGTGAAGATCGTGACGTCATCTACATACAGACAATAATCAACAGTATTCGGCAAATTGGACACAAAGTAATAGATTGCAATCAAGAATAGTATCACACTAATGGAAGAGCCTCGGGGAATTCCGTTTTGCAACGGTCGTAAAGAAGAGAATGTTTATCCAACTCGAACTCTAAAGGAATGGTTCGAAAGAATGTTTTCTTCGAATTGAGGCAAATGGCCTCGTAGACCTAAGTTGTACAGTTTTCGTAGAATTCCGTATCTCCAGGTTATGACAAAAGCTTTCTCTGGCTCAAAAAAAATTGCAACCAGATGTTTGCGTTTTAAGATGCTAGATTGAATTCGTCAGATAGACATGCAGGTCAGTAAAGTAGTAGTGCTGACAAGATCCACATTGATGTTGGTTGTTGAGATTGTGGGATTCTAGAAACCAGCTGAGCCGATAATTGATCATGCTTTCATATAGCTTTGACAGATATTGGACGGTAGCTTGATGCAGAAGACACATCTTTGCCCTTCTTGTGTTTCGGCTCAATTATCGCTTCGCGCCAGATGTCAGGATAGATATTTCCAACCTAAAGCCAGTTGAGAAATTCCACTACTCTGAGTTTAAATAGGGTGGGTAAATAACGATACATTGCGTTAGCAATATTATCATACCCAACAGAAGTATTGGCTGTGTGACTCAGTGCAAATTCATATTTTGCTAGAGTGAATATTGAATTATGACTCTCAGAATTATCACACTCAAAGTTTTAAGGAACCTCTTCAGCCGCTTTTGAGCGTAGAAAATTGAGCGAATAATTATCCGAATGACTAACGGACTCATTCTGGTTTGCTAGAATATCACAAATATCATCTCTGACAGTGTACCGAACCATTGACCTGGAGCATTGGATTATGGGAACTTAACTTGTAATCGTTTAACTACCTGATTTTCATCCAAAGCAGAGTTTGGTCGAAACCAGTACCAATAGACGAAACAAATCCGCGCCAAGACTCAGTTTTAGATTGAAGAATTGAACGCTAGGATTGCGCACGGGCTTTTTTGAAAGCAATTTGGTTTAAAAAATTCAGATTTCTCCGGTACACTTTTAGTGCACGCTTTTTAGAACGTATAGCGGAAGCAACGTGTTCATTCTACCAAGGAACAGACTTCTTTTTTAGACAACCAGAGGATTTCGGAATTGATAACGAAGCGGAATGCAGAATAGAGTCGTTTAGCTGTTGCAGCTCGATATTTAAATCTGGTGACGGTTTGGGAAGCTTTAGGTTGTTGGCGAAAGATTTCCAATCGACCAGATCAAACAACCATCTTCTTGCTGTTTGTTGTGTAACAGAAACAGAATCGAAAGAAACGACACAAGAATGGGAAAGTGATCACAGTAATGGGCATCGTCAACTACCTGCCACTGAAGACGGGCAGCTAGAGTAGAGGTAGAGAAAGACAAGTCGATTACCGAAAAAGTTTTTGATCATGTTCATAAACGTGGCTGAGCCAGTGTTAAGATGCGTGATATCTTTGTTGTCCAAGAAGCTTTCAACAATTCGACCACGAGCATTTCTACTTACAGAACCACAGAGTATGTTATGTGAATTAAAGTTTATGATAAGGATGTAGGGGATCGGAAGTTCCAGTTGCCATCTGGAAGGTAGACGTTGCAAATTGTAATATTCCGAGGTAAGAATACCTGGCATGCTAGTTCTTGTAACCTTGTTGTAATGTTACAATCTTTGTGTGGAATAGACGAATCAAGTACAATAGCAACGCCAGCATGAGCACGTGCAACAGGGTCAGCATCTTTGCGAAAGATTTTATATCACCGCATGTTGAAAACTTCGAGAGGTTTTAAATGACTCTCCTGGATGCATATTAATCTGGGGTTATGATCAGCAATTAATAACTTTAACTCAGCTAGGTGGTTGACGATTCCATTACTGTTCCATTGAATGAAGAACGAGTTAGACATGCCAAATTAAGAGTAAATAGAATAGCAAAAGTCAGAAAAAAACCAAGGCAGCTCAACCACGACTTGAATCTCAACATTGTGACGTGCTGATCTTCTAACGAGAATCAATATATATATATATATATATATATATATATATATATATATATATATATATATATATATATATTGATATTAATCAATATATAGAACGAAAGCGTGAACACTTTTTGACCAATCCAAAAAACAGTAAAAATTCATTATTTTGTTGAAATCTCAACATATTATCGTCAATAATATAGCCCACTAACAGAAAAATGTTTTTTTTTTTTTTGAAGTCAAAGTTGTGATCCTTGCTCTGTGCCAGCCAGAAAAAGAAATTCTGCCGAGCGCACATTATCAACCGGCCGCACAGTGGTTCAATCGAGCAAAACTCTGGCCAATTATCGGAAAATAAACTTTTCATTTGAATGTTAAATTTCAAGGAATCCTGTAGAGGGGAATATGATCCATTATAATCCGCAAATAAAAGATTTAATATTTTATTTCTACATACGGTATGTCATTTCAAATTTGCCTCCTCGCGAAGCATGACGCATTGCTCTTCTTAGATACTGAAATATCGCTCGTGTTCAAATCCATTTAACTTCTTTTGGGAGGGTTGTAGTTAAGTTCTAAAAAATTGAGGTGGTTTCTGAAGGTAAGCATATAATTTACTGTATTTTGAATCATGAGAATTAAGTATGGTCTAGTTTGATAAGGGTGCCGAACGCACGCTTATAAAATATTCATGTTTTTGAAGCACCTTTTTTAAAAGTATGAATATAGTAAAAGCCCCACTAGGTCCCAGGCTTTCATTTAATTTATTATGTAGTTTATGGTGATGTATACAAATATAGAAAAGAACAAGTGCAGGTTGACGCAGGTTTGCCTGATACAGAACTATTCGCGTTTTCGCGCACGCTTCGGAATGACTCAGACACGCTAAGTCAAGCATCTTAATCTAAATTCTTAGAATAATAGGGCGTAACTAGTCTACTTGTCTTAATCTTTTGGCATTGTGACCCTGTTTTTATATTTATAGCGGATGTTGGTAATGCATTATAACTAAGTATATAGAATAATCCAAACAGGAAAAAATATAAATATTTCTAAATTCAGAACATTACAGATGTATTTAACAGTTTGTTTGCTTCTTCAGATCCACTAGTAAGCGCAAATAGAAACTAAGAAAAAAGAGAGGAATTACCACCTGAAGTGTTTCAACTGTTACTTCCTACAGACAATGAAAATGAATCTACGTGTGCTGAAAGTGATGAAGTTTGCGACGAAATTATGAATGACAACGAATTTATGTAACTTTTTACTTTCTTATACGCAGTATAAGCAAGTATTGTAATCATGAAAAATTTCGAAATATACGTTTTGACCATCCCTTAAACGATTCCGACTATTTTTGGAATGACGCCCATCTGTGTGTGTGTGTGTTTGTGTGTATGTGTGTGTGTGTGGGTGTGGGTATATCTATGTGTGAGCGCTCTACAACCTAAACGGTTGATGGTAAAATTATGAAACTTCTAACTTAAGATTTGTATAACCCTGGGCATAAAACTTTTATTTTTGAAACAATATTCAAACCGGAAGTGCATGTTTACTCTCGTCCTTTTTTGTGGTTTCTGCAGTTACTCAAAAATGGTTGCACTTACAGAAATATTGTTGAAATAAAAATTATAGATATTAGCATTTTGCACAGCCATTATTTGAATCTTATTTTCAAATAAGGTACCGGAAACAAGAAAATGACTTTTGAAATTTATTCTAATTTTAATTATTTTCACATAAATCTTATCAACTGTGCCTGACAATTGTTTAACAGAAAAACAAAAAAACTTTGATAATTTGAAGTTTGACATTTAATATTTATTCTAAGAAACATAATTGGTGAATTGGGGTGCCAAAGGTTAGTAAAATATTATTATTTTGAAAAATATGATTCGATTTAACCTATAAGCGTAAAAGAAATATCAGTGCATGACACTGCAGATGTTTTTTATAGCGGATCGACTGCTTAGAGCTCTGTACATAACTTTTAATTGTAAACATGATTTTCCATTTTATTAAATATACGATATTTTTGAATTTTGAAACCATATTATTTTTTGTACCTAAAAACCACCATTTTGAATTTGACATTTTGAAATATGAACTTCTGATGGCAAATTCGGATCTAGAGACTTAAAAATTATGATAGTTGTATATTTTTTTCAATTTTTGTACAATTCGAACCACGAAAACTACCATTTTATATCTGGAATTTTGAATTTTTAAATTATAATAGCAGATTGGATTCTAGTGACCTAAAATATATACGTGATTTGTGTATTTTGAAGCCATTAATTTTCTTCAAGAAAAGAAACTGCCAGTTTGAATTGTAAATTCTGATTGCAGATTCGACTTTAGAGTTCTAAAATACGTAAATTTACCAATATTTAAATACTTAAATTTCACTTATAGTAAATATGGGTTCATAAAATCGTGTCTCTATCTTTATTCCTCTCCATCTAGTATCGCTTTTAAAAAATGACTTCATTTTACAGCTTTAACACCATTTAAGTATTTTCCAGGTTCGCACAGTTGATTTTATCCATGTTAAGGCTATTGTATAATCGGGCCAAAAATAACATGTTAAATTGCTAATCAATGGATTTAAGTATAGTACAGTTCTAATTACGGTAAAGAAATGCTTTTTGGGGGAGAAAGTCTTGATTTTGAGCATAATAGATTAGATGCATGTTCTATATACGCTGGTCGATCACAATATAGTATCCATCGAGATGACTGAGATGTTTTGCAAATAGAATCCAATTAGTGAAAACCAAAAATGGCACCGATTTCTCCCATAATATCTTTAGTTGCCATAATTGTTGCGTAATTATCTTAGACATAACAAATGTTGAACCATATAATCAAAACGGATCCAATATTTGAGTGATGTTCGCTACGATTTTCATTTTATGATACGCAAAGAATTTTCGTATTTTGGTTGTGAAAACTTTTGAACATTATTGTATGCATTCCATTGCAAACCTGGCATACTGATGTTTTCATCTTTATCTAAACTAACGGTTGCAAAGTCAATATTTGTGGAAATGTTATGCACGATTTCCTGACAATTTGATATCCATTTACGCAGTTAAACACCACCTTTAGATAACATTTCGGATTAAATCATGTTTGCCGCGTTCATAGTATTTGCACCCGTCAGTAGATCGTCTACATAAAAATAGCGCAATGCTATCTTGGGTGCAACCAAATGATTTGTACTCACTTGCATAACATGTTGAAAGAGTGATACGACATACGTAAGTAAAGAGCTTATACGTTTTTAAGTTTTCTGATAGATTCTCCCGCCATAGGATTAACACTTTTGATTCATCGACTAGCACCTGCTGATACATTTTCGCCATGTCAGCCATCATATGAAATTTGTGAGAGTGATATCGGAATAATGATCGAAATAGGATTTTGCTGGATGACACTACTTGAGCTTTTAAAATCTGGTTCTACACTCCTTTTTTGGCCTTCTAATCACCATCATTTCAATATATTAATGTTTAAAATAATTCCGATCGCCTTAAAACCAGCAAAAAGCAGCCAAAATCGACCACTTTTTTCGAAAGGCCGCCATTTTGTTAATTTGGTTCAAAATCCATATATTTCAATGCGGAAAATCAAGGCAAGCATAGCCTCATTTAAGGCTAGGATTATAGGTCAAACATTTTATTATTATTAAAAATACATTTTTTATAGTGCAAAAGTAAATAAACAAGATGCCAAAAACCGAAAGTACGCAAGTAAGATAATTTCATGAAAAACTGTGTGAAATTCGCCATCTAAGCGGTAATACCCCCTTAAGGTAATTCAGTCTAAATGTAATATGGTATTCCGAATGAGAAGCAAATTCCGTCCTTGAACGTATTTGTTATGCAATAATTCTAATGTAAAGATAATTCCATCCCTGAACCTAAATATTATACGGTAGTCTTGATGTAAAGATAACTGCATCACTAAACGTAATAGTTATACGGTAATCTTAATGTAAAGATAACTGCGTCCCTAAGCGTAAATGTTATACGGTAATCCTGATGTAAAAATAACTCCGTCACTGAACTTAATGTTATACGGTAGTTGTAATAAGTGAAAAGATTCCCCATCGTAGGTCTTTGTGCGACAATTGTAGGACTAAATGCAACAACCATCAATGTGCAATAACATAAGTTTGAGATTAAAAGAAACAATGGTTTCTGAACCTATGCACAGATATGCTTTTGCATCGAAAATGAAGTACGATGCATCTACGGTTATTTCACTAAACGGTTCGAAAACCATCGCTATAAAACGCTTTTCCTTACTTTCTCAAAACTATTTTTTTGCACATTGACTGTTGTTGCATTAAGCCCTTCAACTGTTATTTTATTTTCTATTTTTCTACTATGCTACCAAACACTGTAAGATACTCCAGAAGAAGTGCGTATAAAATTATTATCGATAAGGTACTTGTGATTGTTGGATAAAATTAATTTTTATTTAGTTAAAGATACTTATGGTTAATGTAAAATAATTGATCTTCTAAGGCTAAGACTTATTAAAATATTATTTTAAAAACACCCATAAGCAATTATATATTTAAGAATAAATTTATATACGTATTTCGAGGACTAATTTCTCATCATCAGTAGAACTGAGAGGGAGTCAAGATTAGTTATCCAAGCTATTGGTCGAGGTTGACTCCAACCCAGCTTTTGGAGAACATCTATTTGAACAAAAACGAAGCTACCTACTGTCTCCTAATCTTTAGTAACTAATGGCTGTCCGCCTGAGTCATCCTAAAATCTATCTTCCTAGAAAATCAAACAATCTACTGTTAAGTATAGGATCTAAGTCAGAGTTAATCAAGTGATGTTTTTTCTTGCAAATATTAATACTGTCAAATGCGTCTAACTGTTTATTGTCATTAACAGTTTTTAAAAGCTTTAAAATATGAAAATTAATATCATGATTTTTTGAAAAATGTGTTTTGCGAGGCTCTATTTTTCTGGAATACCGTATTTGACGTAGTTTAGATGTTCTCTAAACCTTATTTGTCTCTTTGTTTTTCCGAAATAAATTTGATTACAGTCATTACATGAAATTTGGTATATGCCTAATTTTTTAAATCGTTCTGTCTTATCTATGGATTTACCTAGTAACGTTTTGAGTGTATTATTTGATATGTAAGTTATTTGTGTATCGAACATATTGAAAATCTGCGACTCTATTTTCTGTAGCTTAGACACGACCTTACAGGTATTTTTTTGATAATATACTTATGATTGTTGAGTAAAAGTAAATAATGTGCAAAGCATAATATAAGAATATAATATTCTAAAAGACATTTAATGCCAATATCATTTAGTTACATTCATCGCCCGATGATGGATGGAAAACATTCATGTGGCCGGAATTAGAAGTAAAAATGTTTCCACCTATCTCAAGAGATTCATAGATCCGACATTACTTTCCTTTATAAGTTATAATTGTATAATTGCACAAAAGGTAAGAAATTCCTAATATCCGTTTTAAGTTCAATAAAATTTGTTATGCTAAAAGTCTAAATATATTAGAAATATGAATCGCTTAATGCAATTAGCAATGAATTGTCATTAGTAGAGAGAGTTTTTTCTTCAATTTGCCACGATAAGTAGCCGACTCTGTAACACTATTATTTTACGGCATTTTACATAAAAAATATGCATTTATAATTGAAAACATACCTAAACAGTAATCACATGTTGGTCCAAAGAAAACATGAATACAGTTTTTTTCAGCATACGACTCAATTGTTGCTAGTTGAGCGTAACTCGCTTGGCATTTATCATCTTTTGGTATAAGCGTCACATTCAACCAGCTCGGAATAATTTTTAAATGATATGCATCGGCAATTGCATTCTTGAGAATAGGTATCACCTAAAACAAAAATATAATTATGTTAAATTTTCGTTAGATTTTAAGCATTTTACATCTTTAATTTAAAATCATCAAAGGTCTTCCATGAAGCAACTAGAGGCATAAAATACTTTATTTTAACGGGTTCATCCATATTATTTATAATGAGCGTAATTACGTGAAAATAATATGATAATCATTCCTCGTTTTATCCATTTTGTCAATTTTATCAATATCTAATATTATTGCTTACTAACAAGGGGAAACCACGTAGTCTGGGTCACTGATTTGGCTGAAATTTTGCCAGATGGTAGGCGACGCAATAAAAATGGTACAAATTTTGCCGTTTTATGCTCTTCTCAAGAAAACTCGAGAAAATCGCATTCAAAATTTTCACATCTTGTTTTGTAGAAAAAAAAATGATACTTTTTGAGAGCGGTGGCGTAGCGCAGTAGCTAGTGAGCTGGCGTACAGACTCGTTGGTCAGGAGTTCTCTCCCGGACTCCACCGACTTTTTTCTCTGTATGACTTTTTTATTGTAAATAAAATATAAAATTATATACTATTGCAGCATTCACTCGGATGGTAATTATTATAAAAGTGATTGAAACATAAAGGTTTTCTGCAATGAGAACAGCATATAAATGCTGCTTTTTTGCAGAAACAAGGACCTTTCAATACTACTTGAGAAAAACAGACTTCATTTACATTCATGAAAATGTCCTTGTCATCTGTAAGTCCAGATGCGTGCCAAGCATATTTAATCATTTTGCTGAAGATAAAAGATCTTCCTCACAAACTTTTTTTTTCACTCATTAAATTTACAATTAACTCATAAATTTCCATACCAATGAGTTTCGCCTCATATGTAATGTTCGTTGGTTTTTCTTCAGAAATTATATTATTTTCTAAACACAATGTCTCTACATAAACCAAAGCACATTTTAAAAGGTTTTTCGAGCTTTCACTATTAATCGATTCATCAGGAATCACAGAACAATCGATATATTCATTTCGATGAAAATCAATATTTAAAATGTAGGGACTGCCAGCAAGTAGCGAGAAAGAACTCATTATGGTGGCGTTTTACTTTGTATTACCTTGTTTATAGTCTCGTTTCAGACTCCAAAAATTTAATAAAAGAGAATAAAAAGAGCGGGAATATTTAATTTTAAAATATTTTATATTATATAAATTTCACAAATTTTTTAATAAATATTAAATTTATCAAATTTTATTTTTATTTGCATTAAAATAAAACAATAATTTTTTTTTTAATTCCGCAGAAGAAAGACGGCGGAGTACGGGCTAGAACTCCTGACCACTGGGTCTGTACGCCAGCTCATTTCATTTCATTTTCAATATTCTTTATTTGTTCTTATTTTTTGTTACAATAATACTTATATACTAATGTGTGGACAACATGGTTGGTTTTGTCAAAGCTCCTACTCACAAGGGGAGTGTATATCTGTGTATGAGTGTTGTTGCGTTGTGCGCTTGAACATTGTGTAATTGTATTTGTAATAAATTTTTGTTGTACATTGCGTGTTGGGATTGTGTTTTGTGGGAACGGAGGTGCCAGAAAACCCATTTAATTTATTGAAAACAATATTTTTGTTAAAACTTACAAACTAACTTAACTAATTTAAAATATTTACATGTTTGTTGGTGATGGATGTACAGTTTTGTGTATGAGAGTATGTTTTGTTTTGTGTTGTGTAGTGTGCGTGTGTGTTAGTAGTGTACAGTGTTGTTGTATTGTGTTATGTGTTCTGTTCATGAAACCCCTCTAGAAATATGGGTACGTTTTGATAGGGTAGCTTGTGTTTGAGTTTATATGTAATGTTGTTGTCGCGGGTATGTGTTATGTTGTTTATAAGAGTGTTTGAATTATATTGTGTGTTTTTGTAAAATTTTTATGATGTTTCTTGTATGTAATCTGTAATGTATGGTATGTTAGTGTCTTCGTGTCGTTGTGTTATTCGGGTGTATCTATCAGAGCTGGTGGCATTGCAGGGGTAGTGTGGTGGTGATCGGTGCGTTGCACCAGACTGGGGCTGCGTAAGTGATGATTGGGCGAATGATTGCGGTGTAAATGAGATGTTTGTTTTTTATGGAAAGTGAGCTGTTTTTGATGAGTAGAGGATAAAGTTTGGACAGGACGGCGTGGGCTTTCATTAATGCATGTTTGATGTGTTGACCGTGATTTAGCGTTCTGTGTAGATGTATTCCTAAGTATTTGACTGTGTTCATGGGTGTGATTTTTTGTTTGTGTATTTCGAGTGGTGTGAATATTCTGTTGTGTGTGAAGTTACGTGTAAAGACTATGGTTTCGGTTTTGCTTGTGTTTATTTTTATTT